>CM067376.1:241173194-241573967 GCA_034510155.1 Eucriotettix oculatus | reverse complement strand
TGCAGAAGATATTAACATATAAATGTTAATTGTAATTCTACGTAAAGTTTCTTGGCGTACGTACGCACGTCCAAATCTCCAAGAAGTAGTTGAGGATTGCCTATATTCTTGATCTATTTATGCTCCGAAACTGCTTAACGGGTTTCAATAAAAATAACAGGGATTGAAACAGGAATTTTAGCTTAAGTTTTTGACATCTTCCTGAGTTCAGAAGATATTAATATAAATATTTACAAATACACTCCATCTATTGTTGCAGAATGATTCGCGCCGTAATTAACCTAACGTTGGCATAGAACTAACGCCATGAGAAATAAACTATTTGGATTGTCAATACGATGTAAACGTAAATTGGTACTATTTATTGCGTCAGGTAAATTTTTTAAAATTTAGTAATTTCTCATTTTTAAAAGCAAATAAAATAAATACAATTATCACAATAAATAATATTTAAGTTTCTGTCTGAACGGAAGTTTGTAACGAATTAGCTCCGAAATGTGTGTGAAACATGTTCAAACATTAGAGTAAGATATAAGGTTGGTCCTAAAGCGATCGTAAATAAATGATTCCTTAATTTCATATATTAAATGAATTCAACTTCATCAAAATTTTGTACCGGTTTTTATGGCAAAATTTAAAGGAACTATTTGTCCGCGCGAACGAAGTCGCGGGAATACCTAGTTGGAAAATAATATACAATACATTATTAACAAATAAAAAACATAAAATAATTTAAAACACTTTAACAAATTTTTATGTATTCGAAATTAATTTTGATTTTATAAATTTTTTAGAGTATCGTAACCTGAAGAAGTCTACAAAGTTTGTGGTGTGCGTTTGCACCCCATGTATATATATATATATATATATATTTATATGAAAAATGTACAGATGATACTTATTAGGCAGCAAGATAGGCTGCTTGCCAGGCCAACGGCAAGCAAGTAGCGATAGAATTTGCTTAATATTAAATTAATATCCAATTGATGATATAGATAGCCAGAAAGAGAGACGCAAAGTAGTACCACTTGAGAAATGGCAGGTCAATCCTTAGACCTGAAAATTGGGACTCGAAAAACATCCCGTTGCAATATAAGCGCATTTTGCAACAATAAAGAAGGGACGTACTGAATCTCATATCATCCCCGGAAGAAAGGAACACATGCCATCAAAAACAACGTCAAGCCAAGGAGAAAGCGAACACACACCGTCAGACAAACGAGGGCGGGACATAAGCTAATATAAGAAATAGGAGAGCAGATGTTCAAGGAATGTTGGCGGAGAAGCCATAACACCAATTATATCATCAGTATGTTGACTTGGAGAAAATTATGTCATGGACGTAGAGGATCACAACCAGACCACAACCTGACAAGGAAGAGATGTATCATCACCAGCTTCTGATCTACAAGCGGTGATGTAACCGATTTACGTTTCTCCCCCATGGCTTATTTTGAGTGCACATTAAATTTTCGATGCCAAGCTTTGTTTATACCCACCTAACTCCTTAGTAGATACTCTTGCTCTTCGGTGAGTTTAGTAAGCAGACGGCCAACAATTTTAAAATTCAATGTTTTTTCATATACAAGGAATACTTTCGAATCTGGTATTATTGTTAAACTAGTAAGTCCAGTTTTGCAACGTTTATCTACGCCAATAAATTGTTGGATTGTTAAAAATTAAGAGATGGTCTAAGGTCTAGAAGTACTATCCTTAAATGTTCTTCTAGAAAATTTTAAAGCATGGCTTCGTTTTCAGTAAAATCAAGTTTTATGTGTTATTTTGAAATAAACAAAAAATTGTTTCCGTTAAGGAATAATATTAACAAACGTAATAAATGACAGCGAATTTGAATGACGTTGATTGCGTTTGTAATTGTATGAATGAGTTAAAAAACGTTCCAGGATCCACTAAATGATAAATAAAATCCATTTAAAAAAATAATATGTTGAGTCACTTTGTATCGAAGTCTCCTCAAAAATGGGGTATAATATTTATGTATATTTGTTTAGGATAAAGTAACTTGTTTTTTATTATGAAAGTTCATTCTTAATATTTTAATTTTTTACCAAAATAAATAATATCCTCCCAATTCATCCGTTCCAACAGTTCTGAAGCCTGAGTGATCAACAAACACAAAGTCTCTCCAATGATATACTTCTGGGCTCCCAACCACCAAATGTAAATGATATTCAGTAGATGGTCATAAGAGAGCAGAGATTGCGATTTTCAGGTGACATGGCTTCACGAAGACCGGCCCCTGCCGACTGACGACCGATTCCAGCAGGTCCGTGAGGGCGGCTTCTTCTGCGTGGACGTGGCGCCCGTCACCGTCGATGACAGCGGCCGCTGGACCTGCTATGCCGAGAACTCCGTGGGGCGCTCCTGCTGCTCCTGCATGCTCAACGTTCTCGGTCAGACCAACAAACACAACAGGAACACTAACATACTAACAAACTAACAGAGGTACCTCATATTTCGCTGAAAAATTACATCTTTACTTTTCACATCATTCTTATTCATATTCTATTCGCCTAGTTTTAAGTCGTTCACCTTTACTGACATAATATCTTTCAGTAAGGCATGTATCACATTCTATAGTTTACAGATCAACAACTATTTATCTATAGTAGTAATTTCTTAACCTACATTTTATATTTAGTTGCATTCGCGTCTAAGCCTTTAGCGACATTGCAAACTTTCACTATGTTACATAAATGAAAGATTATTTTCATGTCACACATTGACATAAATTTTAAATACAGCTACTGAACATTTATATTGCATCCAAATTGCTTTCAATTAAATGATTTATTTTTCTCTATGACTTAACCACTTTTATTTTAAAGAGAGAAGAATTGCTTCGAACTGAAGCTCCTTAATAATTCATGAAACTGAATTTTGTAATGATAATAGAAAAATCTTGACCGGACCGGGAATCAAACGTCCAGGATCGCTCTAACATCGGGGGCGCCTCAATGACCAGTAATCGGGCCTTTACTTTTATATCATGATCTACCGTTTAAAATCAGTTAAAAAATTATCCTTTTTGGCAATGATTGGACCGCCTATGGAAAGATCAATACAGGATTGCAAAAAGACTTAGTTACCTAAATAGATTTAATGAAATAAATATATGAAAAAGGAAATCAATTACATTTAATAAATTTCGGGCTGTTTATGAAATAAATGGAGCAAGTCTCTCAAGTAATCTGCTGAAAATATTTAGAAATACAAGTCGAAGGAAATAGAAAGTCTTCCATTAATCTCAAGTAGGAGCGTATAGCTAATTGGGAAGAAAGACAAGAATAGAAAAGTGTCAATCCGACGAGGGACCTCCAGCTTTCCGGGCAGGCTTTCTACTACTGCGCTAATCCGAGTCGACGTCTAAGGACCGATTCAACATCTCTCTATTCCTATTCCAGACTCACCTACAATTTACTAATCACAATCACAACATAATTTCTAGGAACCTTGTGCAGAATGGACACTGTGTAAATTGATCAAATGTGCATGGAAGTCAAAGGAAGTAGAAATGCTTCAATGAAGCTTAAGTAGGAGCGTATTTTGAACTAATGTCTATGGTGGGAAGAACAAGCAAATTCTGCGTTTCGAAAAGCTTAGAATCCTTGCATTTTGTATGAGAATATTAATAAGTGGGAACGGCAAATCAACTTGCGTACAAATCTTTCGTTCGTCCCATAGTCGAGTATAGTGCAAGTTGTTGGGATCTTGATAGGAAAACCCACATACTGTATAAGGCCAAAGAAGAACTTCAGAGGGTAAGAGGGCAGTTAATATAATCGTAAAGTGATGTTTTATTATTAATTCATATCTGTCTTTTCTTTACTGAAGTATTAACAAAATGAAGGACAAATTTTATAACATTTATTTTATTTTTATTTTCAAAATTGTATAATTTCTAATATATATTTGTATACATACTTGTTTATAAACTGCCACTTGAATGGATCCCATTCGCAGCTAATGAAATATACATACATACAATCACTGAGCAAGTCCTAGTCGATACCTTGACCAAAGTGAAATTTATCCACACTCATATACGTGAAGCTCAAGCTCATGTACAATATACTAACCACACTATTCACAATGTAATTATACGAAAGCATTAAAATGGGACATTGTGTAAATTAATCAAAGATGCATGATTTCAATTCAAATTTTGATCTAAATTTACTTTCATGGCTTTTGGCTGAGCTTCAAATGGAATAAATTCTTCTCCCTTTGAAATTTTTAGTTTACTTTATTGACTAGACTCTTCCATTTAGAATAAATTTAGAAACTTTTTGTGTTTCTTATTTACCATATTCGTTTTGTCGTTTCTGTCTGTGGAAGCTTCTTGAGTTTCGATTATGGCTAGTAAAAAAGTCATTTAAATAGACGAAAAGTAGAATTAATGGAGGACACTACTACATATCGAAACAATAAGGACGAGAGTGTGTAGTTTTTATTAAGTGTGACTAGGATATGATTAATAAATACGCACTATATTTTCTGGTTCGCCCGATTCATCAGGTTTAACCATATAGAACCATTTTGAAATTAATTACTAAGCACATTAAAACCCGCCGTATTACCATTCGGGCAAAAATTACTAAATTCCTTCTATTTTCAATTATCCGTTACGACACCTTCTGTTTGGTCTGTAATTATATGGAATGATAATAGTACCTCGTTCAGCCTGAATTTTAGCTGCATCATAATTTTTATGTGGCCAAACAGAGAGTAATAATTGAACAACAGTACCCGAAACAAAGAAATTGACATTTGGTGTTTCTCAGGGATGTGCGATAGAACTACAGGTTTTATAATTTATATTAATCGTACACTGAATAATAAAAATAGAATATTAAATTTTTCCATTGTTTGTATTATACCGCGACTTCGACTAGAAAACGAACACTGCAACACGGGGACAGCTGAGAGTCGGGCAATGCCAACATATAAAAAACGAGGAAAAGCGTAGATGGAGATCTGTTTTATCACGTGGGTGGTCAAAACATATCTTCGTTAAATGTCGTTCGTTTTAATAATTCATTATATCAGCTATGGTAAATAAAAATATTAATTAGTACAATTAGGCATGTGAGAAATTATATTTTTTAACTTTCTGGGGACACGGCGTTGCCCGGGTATTTATTTATATTATCCCGGTATATTATTTAATTCTTGGTCAACACGTAACTAAACCAACATCGAAAACGTTACAATATGAACCTCAAATATACTCCCAGCATCTCGACGGAGTCCGAAATACCCCTTATACAATAGCAGGAATAAATATATTTTCAGTATTCTAACAGGATAAAAATTTTCCCCCACTCAATGGCTAAATTTTCACTTAAATCGCAAATTGAAGTTCATAATGTAACACAATGACTCGCATTACACCGGTTTTCACATCAAACTCGATAGTTTCCTTTTCACTTTCATAATAGCAATTACTAAAATTTAAAATTTACCTGATGCGAGAAATAAAACAAATTTATCAATTTATGCACATGTATCGACGATCCAAAGAAGTTCTTTTTTTCTCAGCCGGCTGCAAAAATGAGACGAATGATATAGGAACGCTTGATAGGACTTATAACTCGCAGTTGGTTTACACACCGGCTTTCGCGCGGCGATTCCAAGAAATGTTCCTGTAGAATTAATAATTTTATTTGTATTCATATTATATTAATATCTTCTGCAATATATTGAAATTAAATATGCACGAATATTCAAATTAAATCTCCTTTTTCAAACCCTCAAATTTTCATGGAAATCCGTTGAGACGTTTCGGAGCATATTCGAGACAAACATACGGACAGACAGTCAAATAGATAGACACTTCAATTTTATTTACTGGTATAGATAACTATTCTTCAAACAAATTTAAGCCAGGACTGGCCGATTCTCGCTTTTTGCCAAGACGCAATTGTTCGGTTTCCAGTCTATCTCCCGGTATACAGGGAGGTAAATAGTAATTTGGGTGTAGTAATGTCCAATTTGCCTTAAACATTTTGGTTAATGGTAACCAGATGCAAATAAATAATGAATAAGGTAAATAAATTTCTAAGAAAGATCTGAAAGTAGTATTGAAACTATGTAATAAGTGGGGAAGATGTACCAGAAGAAAATTGTTAATCGCGTATCTCGAAAGAATAAGAACTTCTTACATGTTATTAAAAGAATATTCAATAAAGGAAGCAGTAGGGCGAAATTACTGGCATATAAATGATTATTTAACCCCAGAATGGGATATGGCGCGTGTTGTTTTTATGCGTATCAAGTAAAGTCATTGGACAAAGTTCAGCGTAAAGCGGATATATTGATGGTAAGGTGTCTAAGACATGGGAATGAAAATGACAGCAGATAGGGTCGGGAACTGTTAGAAAGGTGATAAGAAAAGGGAAGTTCCGTGTGAACTTTAATTTTATACTCGTCACAAAGCGTGGAAAAATTTGGTAACTTACAAAAGCTGACATTTTTACCATACATACCAGAAATCAAAGAAGTATTGTGGATATTCTCATTCCCGAATAGAACCTTTGAGAACTGAACTACGTGTCTTGCAACGAACATTATGGAGATTCCGCTTTCAAGTAGCAGTTTTATCCGAAATTAAAGTGAACTGAGGGATAAAAATAGCATTAAAAAGAAATCCTAAATTTTAAATCCGTTGCCTGCAGTATTCATTAAGTTATAATTTATTGAAGTTAGTAATATATAAGCAGAGAATGTTATGTTCTTTATTTAACACCAGGTTTTTGTTCATTTAGTACAATATACTGATCAGAATATCTAAATTGTTTTTAATAATAACAGTTTTCAAGTCCTCATAAATTATTTTATCCTTTGCTATTAGAAGGAGCTTTCGACGTACTTAGCCATATTCTTCTGTAAAAATAATATAATAGTACAAATAATAGTATTTAAAATTTAAGTTCTAAGGCTTTTCCGGTGCATTTGTTGAAGAAACAGTCCTGGGGTTTCCACTCGGGCAACACAGAGATTACATCGCGGCGTCTGGACAACTGTAAGCTCTGCCGACATCTTTCAAGATGAAGCGGAAGATGACAGAGGTTACGGTCGTCGAGACATATCGGTTTAATCGGTGTTACCTATGTGGAAATCTGAGAAATATTCCGTCAACAATATTTATATTTTTCGTACTTCGGACACAGATTATTAACATGATGCGTTATATTCTTTAAAATATGCCTCACAGTTCATTTTCAACACGGCTGTAAAAACTTGTGTGCCCGGTCTAACTTCGTCAACAAACTAGGTGATTCGTATACCTGTTCAAGTCCTCATCTTTATTGTTTTAATAATATCTAATATTCTTATCGCTGCCCTCTATGTCATACGACGTTTGCGTTAAATTTTTAAAAATCTGTCTGTTTGTTGTATTAAACAAGGACTTAATAAAAAATTTTCTACATTTTATTTTGATTAAAATAATTTATTTTAATTAAAAAATCACCGAGTTCCGGAATCTGCGGGGGTCATTAGTCGTGAACCTTAACTAATCTTCATTCATCAGCGGCCTGTGAGGGATTAAACCACCAACGCTGACCAAGAACTAAAGTTTATAAAAAATATTTCATGGGGCGAGTTTCGGATGCCACAATATTGGCACGTACGGGTTTATTTCCACAGAATGTTCAAATAGTCTAGAACGTGATATTTCATATTTCTGGAAGAAGACTTGCTGCCCCGTATTAAAAGCCGTGTGGGTAAGAAATGGAACGTCATAGGCCAATTTTTGAACTGAGAGGGAGAGATGTGCGTACCGAAGTTTCGAGATGGAAGAGGTGAGGAGGTGCAGTTATCGAAGGGAGATGATAGACGAGACTTCAAATGGCGAGTGACGAAGAGAATGCGATACAGTAATGATAAATGGAAGGAGATAGAAGTAGAGTTAGTGGTATAGGAGGCGTGAAGCAGGGAATCAGTATAGGTAGGCGATTAGAGAAATCAAGGAATTTTACGAGTTGGGAACAAGGAATGACGTGTCTATGCAGCCGACAATGTTAATGAAGGAGGCGGTTTAAGCAGCGAAGAGGACACAATTGGTGATGCAACTACTACCAGCTACTTCAATTACCCGGAGTTACTGCGGTGAAGTACCAATAACAGTGTACATCCATTCAAGCCGTCTTCGCCAACAATTCTTGTTAGTAAATATTACAACCATGGTATGTTTTAAATTGTTAAGTACATTATATATTCTTTTGTCAGTTTTATTGTCGTTCATTAAATTATCACAGGTTTAACAGACTTATTATTCATTCCTGCTAGGCCCGTAGGAACGTCGCAGGTTGCGGGAGGACCTTTCCTTAGAGCCGGGTTGCTTGAGAGTGCAGCTCAAAGTGGGTCGTAAACCCCATCTAAGGCTAAATATAATTAATTCCTTCTCTATTTTATCAAAGTAAATTAAAATATTCCCCAACATAAAAACATTACAATGGATTGTATTTACAGAAAACTCCTGAGTCCAGTGACGATTTAATAGAGATATAAAAAATTTATGACGTCTTAAAAGTGTATTTATTAAGAATAGATTAACGTAAAGAGCCCGGTTAAAATCTTATTAATTATCCTCAATTTTTTAAGTAAATTTAGTGACCTAATCCGGATATAAGAAAGTCGGACAAGTATAACAACCAATATTTTGAAGTGCATTAAATTTTGATTGAATGAGTACCAAGAAACGCGATAGAAAATCGCTTGGGTTGGAGGAAATAAGAATGGTTTGTTTCTCAGTTGTTCATTTAGATATAATAGTTTGCTATTAGTGTATTTTGCCGAGTGTGGATAAAAGTGAAATGTTTGTGCAGTTCCGAAGGCGTACAAGAGCCCCGAGTTCGTGGAGCCGCTGAGAGCCATCCTGACGTCGGCAGGCACCGTGTCTCTGGAGTGTAAGGTGGTTGGGGTTCCGACGCCGGCCCTGCGCTGGCTGAAGGATGGCAAGGAGATCCGCGCCGGCGACGTGCTGGCCCTGACGGCGGACGCCTCGTCCCTGGGAACGTACTGCTGCGAGGCCGTCAACTGCATGGGCAAGGCGCGATCCTCCTCCAGGGTCCTGGTCGACGGCGCGGGTTCGCCCAGGGCCACAGCCGACAGGTACGCAACTATCAAACCTTACACGCACAACAGCAAATTAGCACAAGGGACCCTACTTCTCGAGGAACTATATATATTGAAAATAAAACATTATGTACAGCTCCCAGTTCCACGGTTAGTAAATCTGTTCCTCGGCACGCTCGTACATGCTACCTAGACATAACGCATTACAGAAAGAGCACGGGTTTTGGCTTTCAACCAAATTGGCAAATCCGTTCGCTCGTTACGGCGCTTCGACCTCGTGTTCATGTCACCTCTCTCCCATAAGCGGAGATTGCAACACTGCATTCAGTACATCAGAAAATGTAATGTATCGAAATTAGTCTTCAGTAAACAGTTTAGGATGTTAAAGTATTTACGAAAATGTAACATTTTTAGTGCAGCAGGTGTTGTGGTATTAAGACCTAAAACTGCCATACTAACCTATCTTGAGCAAGTTTTTTCACTCACGCGTAACTACTATATCCCATATCCTCCCTAACCTGCTTAGTGTATTCTATCCTTGGTGTCTCTCTACAGCTCCTACCCCACACACTTCCCTCTAATACTAATTTTTCAAGACCCTCATGTCTCAAAATGTACCTTTTAATCTATTTTGCTTGCTTGGTCTACACCCTTCATATTGTTCGCTCTTCCCCTATTCTGCTTAGAAATACCTCCTTATTGATTATATCCACACATCTGATTTCATAATATTCACATCATTATTACCCGTAAGTAAATTCCTCTTCTTTCCGAAAGTCTTCCTTGCCTGTGCTATCCGACTCTTTATGTCTACTATAATTCTGCCAGCCCCAAGAAGCAGAATTCATTGGTTTCCTTCAAAATATCCCTTCCCAATGTATCACCATTTATTATTCCACAGTTTCCAATACTACACTTCATTAACCTTGATTTTCCGTCTATTAATCCTCATAATGAACTCTTTCTCCAGGACCACGTTAATGCAATTTATTATGGTTTCCAAGTCGTATTCGGCCTCCCCTAATACTACAATATCATCAGCGAAGCGTAGGGTTTATATTTCTTCTCCTTGCAGAATGTGTCCTTTTTCATATTCCGTTTTAAATATATTCATCGCCTGCTCTACATATAAGTTAAACAGCATGGGTGTCCTTGTCTTACTTCTTTCTTGATTTTTGCTTTCATTTTTGGTATTCCATTATAATTACTGCTAACTGCTTTCTGTAGGGATTAAGGTTAAGCCTTCTTTCTCGAAATTTTAAACAATTATTTAGAACATAATTAGCCTGTTTTCTAGTGCATCTATAACAGGCCTTATCTTCAGAAACTTACAAAATTGTGTTACCGAAAATTCTTGTATTGTTATTTTTAACAGTAATAATAACTAATTAACTAAACACTAGAGATAGGATTAGAGGAGTATAGGGTGAAGGGGGTAGGAGGATGAAGGAAAAATGCTCTTAGATCACAGCTGGAAGGATATAGAAGGGATGAAGAGAGAGGAAAACTATGGTAAGTAGTAGCTGCTTCCATCAAATTTTATATTGAAAGGGATTCACAAACTAAGACATTACAATTTTTTTCGTTCAGATATTTTTACTATTTTATTTTAACATCAAATTTTGAAGCACTTGCCTACAGGGGGTCTGTAGAACAGACTGTGTATTATGTAGAACGCTCTCCCAGCATACGTTCTACCAGTAATACTGCGTGGATACGTAGGAGGTCAGCCCTCACCCTATTATTGTCTCTTGGGCTTCCCTTTGAAGGCAAGTGACAACCTTTCAATGTTTTCCTATACTTTACAAAATCCTTAATAGTGTGTTCCAGTTCACATTATCAAATGCTTTTTCTAAATCTAAAAATGTCATAAACGTAGGCCTGGTTTTTCTTATACTGCGTTCTCATGTCTCTACGTTCTAACTCGTATTATATTTGTCGTTACATCCTCCTGTATAATATTTCGTTAATATTTTGCATGTATGAGATACTAAACTAATTGCTCCAGTCTTCTTCGGTATGGGCAGAATTATGTTTATACTAAAATTTTCTGGTATTCTTCCTGATTCTTAGATTTCGCACACTATCCTGAACGGCTATGTCATTGCTTCTTCGCCTGATGATCTTATCAACTCCGCGGGAATGTTATCACTTTCTGGCGCTTTACCATTGCTCAATTCTGTCAGCGCCCTATCATACTCCGACCTTAAAATTTTGTCCTCTATCCTATATCATTCACTTTCTTTTTTCTTCTTCTTTTACTGACTGATCTAAGATTTCTACCGGTATAAAGGTCTTCCAGATATTGTTCCATCCTTCCGACTTTTATTCTTTAACTAGAATTGGTTTCCAATCCGCACTCCTGATGTTCTTTCTCATATTTTTCCTCTCCGAATGTTTAATTGATTTTCCTATAAGCTGCGTCTATTTTTCCTTTCACCGTGAAATCTTCAACCGCTTAGCATTTCTCTTGGAGCCAAGCCTCTTTGGTCTGTTTGTACTTCCTATCCCTCTCCTTTTTCGAGCGTCTGTACCGCTCTTTACAATTTTAATCATTCACGTCTTTATATTTACGCCTTTCATCAATAATTTTTATTATATCTTGTGTTATCCATGCTTTCCTATTGGTCTCAGCTATTTTCCGTTTTTTTTTCATAGGCTGCTCTTGTCAATTCTTCCTTCAATTCTCTTCTATATTGTTTTTGTCTACATTCTCTATTAATCAACCGTTGACATATTCTTTTATACTCTGAAGTACTTCCTGTTGTTTCAGCATTTCTAATTTCAATCTATTTGTTTTAATTCTTTTCTTGAGTTTCTTCATTTTCAACCTGCATTTCATAATCAACAGATTATGGTCGGAGTTCACTTTTTATTTTATTTTTTGTTAACAGGTTACATGAGGGTGATCCTGAAACAGGCAACCATCCTTTACTAGCATAGGAATAAATTGAAAAGGGGGGATGCGGAATGTAGAGCGAGGTAACCAAGGTAGCCAAGGGTTGACTAGGGCCTCCGGGCTGTGGTTTAAGGATTCTACCCGGTGTTTCACCTAAAGAGATGCAGGGAAAACCCTAGAAAACCTACATCAGGTAGGTCGGGCATTAGGTACTATTCTCTGGTAGGAGTGGCAGAAAGGAAAAGAACTGAAGCTTTGGAAAAGAGACATGAAGGCTTTGTAAAATTAGCGTTAGAGGAAGGTGCGTGGGGTAAGGACAGAAGAGAGGGACCAAGGATGGGAAAGACTGAGCAGATTAGGGACGATGTGGTATGTGGAAATAAAAAGGCTTACACAGAATTCGGAAGCACAGAGAGCTGCATGAGACCAGTCTAAGGACTGAATACAACAACAGCATCATCATGATAAGTATACAAGAAATATTACTCTTTGGGTTGAATTTAAATTTATTTAAAACAAGATTGGAGTAAAAGTATGAGTAAAATTTATTTAAAACAAAAATTAAGTTACTTTAAATGTGACTATTGTATTTAAAAGTAATTTAATTTCAAGAATTTTTAAAAAATTATTCTTCTAGTGACGTTCAAAGTTCACTACACGTACCTGGTCTGGTCTTTATCAGTCACTACAATAGCTGGAAGGGTTTGATTCTCTTTAAGTCTGCGGTGTATGTTTGTGTTGTCCAGCAGTTGTTGGACGCTAGTGTTTGGATGTCGATGAAGACGGTCTTCATGCTTCCCGGCAGCTCTTTTGATCTCCTCTTTAATTACAGGGGCCTTTAAGTGTTTATGTCGATCCGCATTTCTGACGTACCACGTAACATCTACGATGACTCACAGCACATTGTTTTGTCATGTCTGTATTTTCGTGACATTGATATCACTTACGAAAAAGAACATGAAATTAATTTATATTACGTTAAAAGTAATTTGCTTGTGCTCAGTGTATTTATGCATATAAGAGAGTTTAGCGTTGTTGGAGCAGAAGAAATATACGTGTCAAATAAATGATGAAATCACTTCTCCATAAATGTCACAACATATGGACACCATGTTTGTTAGGTAACTGAACTTGTTTTCTGTCCTAATATTTAAATAAATTAATGTTCTATAAAAATGGTGTCTTACGTCGACTGCACGTAAGTGTGGTGTACTCACATGCGATTTGCTAAATAAGTTTTTATAATAATAATCCACAAAATGTTTTAAATTCCCTTCCTATGCTATTAAAGGGAAGTTGCCTGTTTCAGGATCACCCTCATGTAGCCTGTTAAACCAAAAAAAAGTTTTGTAATGTGAAGAATATATTATTTTATAAGCGTACTCATAATTCCATGAACATTTTTTATATGCAATTATTGTTTCAGTCTTCGAGCACCAGGACCTGCACCCGTCTTTTCGAAGGAACTGCAAGCTGCCAAGTGCCGAATTGGAGATCCGCTAGTACTTTCTTGCCAGGGTAAATTCACGTCACTATTTTCAGTGCTCGATTATATATATATAAAGATAAGTTGCAACGGAAATAAAGGGCGTCTGTGGGAGTTTTCTCTCGTCGGCATTTCCCCTAGAGTGACTGCTGGTCTAGCCTGATCAATGTCGGGAATGCCTCGTACTCTGTTTTTTTTTAAGTTCTCACATGTCGAGACACCTTCACCTTTTTATGGAGGTTTATGTACTGGGGTCGAAGACCTTGGGCATAAGGCAAGAGTTGTACGATGATCTCATTGGATCATTCGCCCAACTGCCTCCTAAAACTGGTTGAGACACGGAGAAGGGAATGCTAAGACCCCACAGCAAACTCGTCTGCCGTCATTCGGA
The DNA here is from genome assembly GCA_034510155.1 of Eucriotettix oculatus. Taxonomy (NCBI): domain Eukaryota; kingdom Metazoa; phylum Arthropoda; class Insecta; order Orthoptera; family Tetrigidae; genus Eucriotettix; species Eucriotettix oculatus. Next base: position 241,560,089 of record CM067376.1, on the reverse strand, counting down.
AGGGCGTGAGAATAGTACCCAATGCCCGACCTACCTGATGCAGGTTTTCTGGGGTTTTCCCTGCATCTCTTTAGGTGAATCACTGGGTATGATCCCGGGGGCCCTAGTCAATCCTTGACTAACTTGCTCTATTTTATTATCTCCCCTTTTCAATCCCCTTCCTATGCTATTAAAGTGGAGTTGCCTGTTAACCCAAAAAAAATCGGAAACAAATGAATATGTACCGATCAGCTAAGGTTATACATTTTAAACAAACATTACAGTTGTTCTTCGAGGACCCATTGTTTGGTAACAGTTAAATACATACTAAATATTAATTACTTCTGTAAATTGTTCTATTTTACAATTGTTGTATGGAAGTATCGACAAGAATTTCGAATAAACACTGTTTCAGACTAATCCATAATAGGGGAAATTATTTATCGATTTTTTAGTGAAAATGGTCTCTTATTATACATTAAAAGTCTCTTTTCCATAAGAAATACTGCGATATGATTTTTAAGTCCCATGAACTAGGTCAAAAGGTTTGTAAAGAGACTCGGTTCATATACAGCTCAAATAATTTTGTCGATAAGAATGAAACATGTGGATCCGCTGCCTTTGAACTGGAATCGTCCCTAAATTTTATATTCATATAGATGGAAAGAGAAGTTCTAGTCATTTTGTGAAAGAAGAAGGAAATACACTTTCATATCTTATCGAAGAAAGTACAAGTTTATCAGAAGTCTCCCATATTTGCAAAACTATGGGCTTAATTATAAATATTGTCAAGGAGGAAAGCTGTTTTTCCTCAATCGTCGGGCAGTACCAGGTCTAGAGCTTTTTCTGTTGACCGAGGGCAAATCCACAACTCGATAAAGGAAGCGTGAGAGTGAAGGAAGAAAATTCTACTACGCGGAAGTTCCAGAATCGCCTAGAACATGGAACAGGTTCTTCACTAAAGAAAGGAAAGTCTTTGCTACACGTTGTTATCCTAGCAATTAACCCTGAGAACCCCCTTGATATTGATCCTATAAAAATTGTTTTGGTATATAAATAAAATTATTATATGTATTAAAACACAATTATTTGTTAAATAATTAAAAATAATCCCACATTTCGATAATCCATTTAATTGGAACGTTTTGAATAAAATGGGGCATTATGGGGAACAATAGTGATAATTAGAGCTTTAATCCAAATTATTGCAATACGGAAATTTGTTACAAATTGGAGAGATTTAAATAAGATGAACTAAATATTCAGTTAAGTAATATGATTTTATTACGAGATAAAGTTGTCTATCTTTCCAAAGGTTGCGGTTACTCAGTATCTTAGTAGATTCACTAGAAATAAGATCCTCCGAGTTTTATATCCGCTTGCAAATGTGCGATATGTTACGTTGAAGGTTGATTGAGTTCCCTTCTTTGTCCTTCACTCAGCGTTCTGCTGAAGAAGACCTCTGGCGATAATAATTTCTCATGTTAAAGAATTGTAATTAATGACGATACTGTGTGTGCAGTGGAGGTGCCGCCCTGGCCGCGGTCCGTGGCGTGGTACAACAGCGATGGCCGCGTGGACACGGGGGACAGGTACCTGGTGCGCGAGGACGGCCTGGGCTGCTACTCCGTAGAGGTCTCCGCCGTCGAAGCTACCGACGACGGCGAGTGGAAGTGCGTGGCGACCAGCGAACAGGGCGCCGTGTCCTTCTCCAGGACATACGTCAGCGTACAATGTAAGACATACATCAACACTCAACACTTCTGTTTGCAAATTATATTTTCGACGAAAATTTATTTTCAGCCACCTCTATCGGCAACATGCACCATACTGTAACACAACAAGCACAACTAGTCTTACTCAATAATCCATGTAATTAAACAAGGATGAGTATTGCACATCTTGTTAGCTTCGACAAGTCAGTATTGCAAATTTATAAGGGATGAGGTTGGGGTTCACATTTGAAGGAAAACAATTCAAAATGAGAAGTATGTCACGGGAAAACAGGAATTTCCTGTAATATTGCTATTACTACTTAGCTGCTATTGGGCATTTTCCCGGTAGCAGCTATATACAAAGAAAACACAAATACAATTACAAAAAGTTTACACTTAGGAAAAATTTTGAAGTGTAGTTTTTGATCTGAAAAAGAAAAGAAAGGAGTCACAAAATTACTTCACTGCACTTGACTGATTCTAAAAAAATACTACTCACTTAAGTTTTCTTAGTCTATTCCTAAACTGATTTACGCTACCCGGAAAAGTCGTCAGTGTTTCTGCAGGCAAGGAATTGCAATCGCGTATTGACCAATTTACAAATGAAAATTTACCTACGTCTGTGCGTTGCCCTTTTTCTTTTATTTTGAACGAGTGATCATTTTAAGAAATATAATTCGCGCCGTAAGATGGTTTGTTATTTCTTTCCAGGTCCTGTGGTTCACCCTTATAAGCTTTATATATTGCGCATGACCTGTCATGTTTCCTCTACTACTGAGACTTAAATTCTAGTGAGGATTGTTCGCGAGTCGACCCCCAAACATTTTTTTCAGCCCGTTTTTAAAATATAATTTCAAATTCATCGATATAGTGTTGTTACTAACCATCAACTAATACCCAATCTATTTATACAAGTCTTAATTTACTTACAAGATTATAATGTTTTATGTTAATTTCAAAATTGTTTTATCTTCTTGTTATTCATTGACCGAGTTCCCAACGTGTCAATTAAATGCAAATAGAGATAAATGTCATGACTGTCTATAAATACAAATTGAAAGTTCTTGCTATTAGAATTTTCAGTGTATTAAAGGAGTCCGCTTTACGTAGTGATACTAATTAATTCCAAGTTTCAGGTAAGATAAAAACAGTAAACATGATAAAACTTGAAAACAAATCAGAATATGATTTCTCTTCAAAGTAGCAATTCCTTTCCCTGTATTAGTTCCTTCCCTGCAACGCTTCAACTTCGTTCTCGCACTGTAGGTAAACTTACGTATACACTAGTAAGATGAGCTGGCGACGTCGTTATTGATAACTGGATGTTGTTTCAGACCCAAAGAACTACCGAAAGCCCCGATTCCTGGAGAGTCTGAAGGCCGTCCTGACAGAAGAGGGACTGGTGAGTTTCGAGTGCAAAGTGGTAGGATTCCCCACGCCACAACTGAGGTGGTTCAAGGATGGTCAGGAGCTCAGGCCTGGCGACGTGTATCAGCTCACTGGCACCAATTCACTCGGTAACAACTTTGAAATTACTATCAGTCATATAAGACAAGATTTATCAGTCAAAATTAATATATGCAATATTTGTTGCTTTCATTTGTGGATTTAAAATCACAAAAGCCGTAACAGCTACATATCACTCTCTTTAACAAAAAGAAAACTCTTATCTGTCAAACAATTACGTGGGTTTGTACAAAAGTGTCCTTTGCCCGTTTTGTGAATTGCTGAGTAATGCCAGGCATTTTATATCAAACCCAAAAAAAATACGAATATTATTTAAATAAAATGTTATATTACACATCACTATTAAAATAAATGAATATTTGTTTTATTTAATTGCGCAGTGAAAGATATAACATTATTTGTTAGAAGTGGTGAAAATGTCATTCAAAATTACCAAAGGAAGTTATGTTAAATTAAGGATATGAAGTAAATTGGACGACTGTTAGATGCAAGACCATTAATTGTTAATAATTGCTTCTATGGAGATGAGAAAGAAGATGCATAAAGAAGCACTTTTAAAACAAACCAAAAAAGTTATTTATTGATCCATAATATCTTTCTACGCATACGAATTTCTTGAAAATATGACCATAAAAAATGCTCAGTCTGTGTCGTTTCCTAGTATGTAAACTGTTTTAATGTTTCATTTCATTAAAAAGTAATTTAATATTCCCGTTTAATCTCGTAGGCTTTTTGACGCTTCTTCATAGATACACTTTATGTTGACGTTTTGCCACTCACTGTCTCCTGACAAAAAATTGTAAATACTCGTTTCACTAATTGATTTTGAAGGTTTAAGACCGATTAGCTCAGGACACTGTCAGGAGCAGGATTTCGGGCTCAAGTAAGGTACGGTTACAGATTCCGACGCCGTGACGTCAGAAGGTGATTTCCGGTTCACCAATTATAATGTTCACATGTAACATTAAATAAATGTATTAACGAAGATATCACTGTACGCATATATCTATATCCAATAATGTAGTGTTTATGATTGAATTTACTAGTAAAAATATAAACCAATTTATACAGTCAGTGTCTGTTATCGTTCCATGTATTTTTATGGTTTTTATTCCAGTTTTTATGACCCATACTCTCTTAGAATACTCGAGAAAAAAATGTGAACATATAATATTAAAAGAAGTCTTAAAACTCACTTCTTCAGATTACTTGAATTACCACATCAAATTTTTGTTTGCTTTTAAAATTCAGCAACCACTTAATATCAAGTAGAAAAACAATATCCCTGCACTTTAAATCCGATTGCTACACGTCACCTGCAGCCACCCATAATTTACTGTGAAAACTTATTTATATGAAACAATCCAACAACTATTTGTAAAGACAAACTAATGTTATTATGTTTTGAATCAATGTCGCTAACGAAAAATAGATTGTCACAGTAAAACTGAAGAAACTATTTCATATCTTCATATCTGACGCGAAAATAAAAATAATTTACGTATAACTTGCACAAGGTTTCCAATGTTTACTTTTCCTTGTTTTATGGCAAAGATTAGGCTCTAACTCATTGATAAGTTTTAACAAATTATGTGCCTGACAATTAACACGTTATAATGATTTTAAGTGTTTCGATTGTCCGCTTTTAATTAAAAAGCTGACAGGATTTAATGCTTATTAGAGAATTACCAGAACTGCTCTTGATAATTACATCTGGATTATTAACGAATGGTAAATGATTAACTACACTCTGGTCAATATCCCAGAAAGTTAATGTCTATTACGATCAGCATCACCAGTGGAGGTATGAAGCTGTTCCTTTTATAACGTTGAGCTTTTAGAGTAAATTTCGCTGAGCCAAGTGAGGTCTGGTGCAGGTTCGTACTCGTGCATCGCGCGCAACTGCATGGGAGAGGCGACCAGCAGCGCCGAGCTGACTGTGGAGGACATCCAGAGCCAGCTTAACGAGGAGGAGCGCCTGTCCCTGTTTTCGCCCAACCAGCCACCACGCTTCGTGCAGGGCCTGAAGAGCTGCGAGGGTCGAATCGACGAGCCCTTCCGCTTCAGCGTGCAGGGTGAGCCCATCCATCCCTATTGTGGTTCCCGCAGCTTCCAGACCGGCTGTAGCCACCACCCTCTTGCTTTCAGTGACGGTATCCCCGGAGCCCAACGTCGCGTGGTACCGCGATGATGAGCACGTCTCCGAGAGTGAACGCTATCAACTCTGCAAAGAGACCTTGGGAAGGTGTCACCTCGACGTCGCACGTCTCGAAATCACTGACCAGGTATAGGTTTAACTAATTTAACTCTCTTAAAATTTGTATACATTGAACAATTCACCGAAATGATTTTCGAGGGTTCACCGATCTTTGAGATTCACCTATAGGAATTTTGGACTACATAATAAGTTATAATTTGGAATTTTGACAGGTTTTAATATAATATATTTTTATGCCAAGTAGTTAGTAAACAAATATTAACTTCTAATTTACTTCTTTCCTAGTCTATGGTACTATTTAGTCTCCTATATAAAGTACATTGAATGGATAATATATTTTTTTTAGCTGTAAGTGGTAATATTCGAAATTACTTTCATAATATAGAATGAAGTACTCTGGCAAAATAAATTTGAATTTTTACATGTACATACGATATACGTCAATATTTAGTTAATAATTTATTTCTTCTGTTTATTTCAACGACTTTGCCATTTATAAGTAAGAATTATAGTAGCTTCCCTCCCTCACGACAAAACCCCTCACCATTTTCTCCATTCACAAACTTGCTATTTCTCTTGTTAACGTGGAGACAAACTGATTCTGTTTACCAAAATTTCATATTAATACTCCTTTGAAGCACACTGTGCTAGCCGGACCACAGTAAAGCGTGTAATATATATATATATATATATATATAAGTAAGTCTTCTATTGTTTATATATATATATATATATATATATATATATATATTGTTGCAGATCCGTCGTTCCTCTGTATTCGTGATTTATAATTCTTTAGGGCGCAAAAACACCAAAAGATGATTTTAATAGGTTTATTCAGAGTATGAAGTTGGTAATCTACAGGGCGTGGTCATTCTCTCGTCGTCTCGCCGAACACAACCTGCTTCTCCCATCACCCCCTGACGACTGCCCCCCTCCCATTGCGGACCGCCCAACGTCTCGCCAGGCCACATTGTTGGCCCGGGTTGCGTCAGTTCCTCAACAATTACAACTCGCAAGCTGGCCTGTATTCTTCTTCGTAACTTTTCATGTTACAATATATCTATATTTGGTTGGTGCCCGACGTTTCCCGGAAAATAATTTATATAAGCTCGCTGCAGTACTTAATTGGACTGTGACCTCTTTACCGTCGCTTCATTAAACCATCAGACAGAGTATTACATTTTTGAAAATATTTTTTCACGACCCCTATAATCAAAATCGGACAAATGAACGCTGAAAATAATATGTTTTATTTATGAGATCAGATGGAATACCTCCGAACGAACATATGCATAAATCGTAATTCAAAAAAAGGTCATCTTTAGCATTTGGATACTTCATTTGTTCAATGTCGCATTAATCGATAAATAATACACTCAGTATGCGCTCAAATTCAATACACTGAATATACCCGAGCTCAGAAATACGAAATAGAAATGTCAAAACAATGCCAAGCTACGACACAGTGAACTTGCACATATTTAAAAAAATGTCAGGAAATTAAAAGAAAATCTGGATCTTGACAACATCGCCACCTACTGGGTCCAACTATCGGTAAAGCCGTTTAGGAGGAGACGAATTATAAACACGGGCAACCTGGAATGTTATATACAAAGACATAAAACTATGCCATTCTTGATGACCGTAGAAAGTCTCTGCTTTGTCCGTGGTTTCAATATGTCATTAACCGTTTCAATAATGTTTGGTTTAGGCAAACCTTCTTAGCAAGCAAAGAAATCACTGCTTCCAGTTTCATTTCTAAGAAAAAAGTAAAACTCCAAAGTACTTCAACAAAATGAGAGTACTCTGTGTACTTTCCTCCGTGAAATTAAGTACGGCGGTAAATTATCTTCAAGTTTGAATTCTACTGTCCACCACTGGTGCAGCAGAGCTGGAAGCTTGAGACTTCTGCTGTATCAGCTGAGTGTATGATCCTTCTTTCAATCATTCACCAAAAACGGAAATTATTGTTAAAGGTAAAGCAACACTATTTCTATTCTATTTTTTCTTGGTTAAGAGGGTACATGAGGGTGATCCTGAAACAGGCTACTCCCCTTTATAACATAGGAAGGGAATCGAAAAGTGGGGATGCAGAAGGTTGAGCAAGGTAGCGAAGGGTTGACTAGGTCCCCCGGATAGTACCCGGTATTTCGCCTAAAGAGATGCAGGGAAAACCATAGAAAACCTGCATCATGTAGGTCTGGCATTGGGTACTATTCTCACGGCCTTTCGAATGACGGGAGCGAGTCTGCTGTGGGGTCGCAGCATTCCTTTCTCCGTGTCTCCACCAGTTTTAGGATACAGTTCGCCGACTGATCCAATAGAATCAGCGAATAACTCTTACCGAATGACCAACGTCTTCGACCGCAGGACATACACCTCCTAAAATAGGTGACGGTGCATCGGTATGTGAGAATTTTGAAGAAGAAAAAAAGCAACAGAGAGAACAAGGCATTACCGACGGAGTCAGGCGAGCCCCGCAGTCAATATGGGGAAGAAATGCCTGCAAGAGAAAACTCCCACAGTCACGATCACCATTTCTATTGTTTTTAACAACTTAAAATTTCACGTGATAATTTAACGTAGGAGTTTTGTCGCAGCATTGAATGGCTGACAGGTTGTGAAACAATCAGCCCGTAGTATTTTTGGCCTTGTTGCTTTTCGGTGTTGTAAAATCCTTTTAGAACAAAACTGGATTCTGTGATAATCTTCACAAAGTTGTAAAAAGGTAATCTGATTATAAAGTTTAAAATTTGCAATGTACTTGTAAATTAAATACTTTTGATACATCAAAAGAATTGACCTCTCATTAAATTAAATTTCCAAGCATCAAAACCACTATGAAACCCTGAAAAAGAATCGCGCAATTTTGCGAAGACTTATTGAACCAGGAACGGAGTTTCAGGGTCCGAGATGAATCTGCTGAGTCGGTAATAAAGGCAATTATCGAGATTTGATTCAGTTAATAGCCAAATACGATCCTGTACTAAAACGTCACCTGACAAATTCCACCGTATTCCAATCTAATTAAAAACGATCTAATTTCCTCAGTTGAAAACGTTGCCTTGACCCAGATTACAAAGAAAATGATAGAATACTTTTATGGCTATCATTCCGTATGAAACTACTGACGTCATCAATATCAGTCAGCTTTCAAGGATTGTTCGATACGTTTCAAGAAATGGCACAATTCAAGAAATATTTTTAGGTTTTCAAGATGTATCTTTGGACAGATCAGCAGAAGCATTGTTAAAAATTGTACATGACACTGTAAATAAATTAAATTGTGGTCTAAACTGATCGCTCATGGTGAAACGGTGATGTCTCGGCAATTAGGAGGATTGCAGGCTGAAGCAAATACGCTGTCTTGAACATAGGTTGAACATGTTTTGATCAAAATCTTCATCATCAATCAAAGAATGTGGGATAAAACGCAAATAACGGTCATAAATGAAATAATTTTATTTGAAAAAGTATTCATCTCATTTCTTTAATTAAAAAATAACAAAAACTTTGGGCCCCGGACGTTGCAGCAGTAGGATGAGAATTTTTGTTATATTTTGTGAATTTTGGTCAATATTTGTGTTTTATTTATATTAATAAGACAGATTAATTCAATTACTTTATTTATAATTCCGAGATTTATTGAGTTCTATTGTTTCCCTAAAGCCCACTGAGGTGAGCTAAATCCAAAATAAATTGTTTTTCATTGTCAACAAAACTGTTTTCAGGCCGAATGGAAATGTGTAGCATCCAACGATTTCGGGCAGAGTGTCACTTCCTGCTTCCTGAAACTGAACATTCCAAAGCACTACAAGAAGCCCCGCTTCCTGGAGTGTCTCCGAGCCATCCTCTCGGAGGAGGGCGCCGTGAACCTGGAGTGCAAGGTGATCGGCGTCCCTCAACCCGTGCTCAAGTGGTACAAAGACGGCGAGGAGCTGAAGCCCGGGGATATCCACCGCATCATCTCTGGCCAGGACGGGACCTGCTGCCTCGGCACCTACACCTGCGAGGCCCACAACTGCATGGGCACCGTCGCCTCCTCCGCCTCGCTACTGGGCTTCGAGGGTAACTAACATCATCAGCTTCATCACCAGTCGAGACACTTGTCTAGCATTCATTCAGGCGATTACATTCTTTGGCTCATTTTGAATTGTTCAACGTTTCGTGAAAAAGTCTCGTTATGTTGAAGAGGAGCTTCAATTAGAACCGAGGCAAGGCAGACTGTAATTCTTACAAGATGGTTATTGACAATACAGTTCTTTTATAGTTTGTTCACTTTAATGAACTAAACTGCTTAGTTCCTTTGCCTTTATGAGTGTACCACAAATTTAGTTGGTTAAAATTGTAAACCAAGAACCCAGTCAGGCCACAGGCAGCAGACTATAATTTATTTAATATTAGTCAGATTAAGGCCCCATTTTATTTTTATATCTACTAGAAGTTTGTGTCACACGGCAATATCAAGTATGCGTGACGATAAAAGATAGAAACACTAAATACAGGAAAAAAGACAAAAAAATGACAACAGTAATGACCTATTCAAACTTGTAACAAAGATACAACCGGGTCACTGCTCACCGAGATTGAGGGTAAATACAAACCGTCTACTTTTGTAAGTTCCCGTGTCATACTGCTAATTTATCAGATTAAAAAAAAATCATCTTAGTTGTATGTCGCAACAGCGACTGGTACGCATCATTACGTATATTGTAGTTGTTGTGGTATTCAGTCCTAAGACTGGTCTGATGCAAACCTCCAAGCAAACCTATCTTGCGCAAGCCTTCTCATTTCTGCATTAGATCCACCTTCCACATTATCCCAAACTTCTTAGCAAATTCCATCCTTTGCCTCCCTCTTATGATATTACCCTACACACTTCCCTTTATTGTAAGTTTACAATACCCTCATGCCTCAAAACGAGGCCTATAAATCTATCTTTTTTCTTTGTCAACGTCCTCAATATTGTTCGTTCTTCCCTATTCTACTTAGAGCTTCTTCGTTAGTGATTCTATCCACCCATCTCATTCTCCTATAGCACCACATTTCGAAAGCTTCTAATATTTTCTATCTGCAACCCCTACTGTCCGTTTTTGCACCAATATAACAATTTTTTTTAGTAATGATTGCCTAATATTCAAACTGATAGTAGCCTAAGTAAATTCCTATTTTTTTTTGCGAAAGTCATCCTTACCTGTGCTATCCTACTCTTTATGTCTACTATAATTCTACCGTATTATGCTGCTCAAGTAGCTGACCCAATCTAACACCCTCTGCTATTCCACTGTTTCCCATACTACACTGCATTACCTTAATTTTCCTTCCATTAATCATCATATTGAACTCTTTCTCCACGACAACGTGGACCATTTATAATGGTTTCCGAGTCTTCTTCTGACTCTCCTAATACTACAATATCATCTGCAAACATTAGGGTTTCTTTTTTTTCTCCTTGCAGAATTAGTGATTTTCCATATTTCGGTTTAACTTTCTTCGTCGCCTGTTCTATATATAAGTTAAACTGCATGTGTGTCTTTGTCTTACTCCCTTCTTGATTTCTGATTTATTTTCTTGATCTTTCATTCTAATTACTACTGACTGCTTTCTGTGCGGTATATGGATAAGCCTTCTTTCTGGATATTTTATTCCTGTGCTCTTCAAAATCCTTAATAGTGTGTTCTAGTTCACTTTAACAAATGATTTTTGTAAATCTACAAATGCCATAAACGGATGCCTGTTTTTTCTTATTCTGTGTTCTCTTGACCCTACATTCTAACTCGCATTATATGTCGTTCCATCCTCCAATATACTATCTTCGTTAATAGTTTTCATTGATGAGATAAAAACTAATTGCCATGTGCTGTTCGCATCTATCAGCCCCAGTCTTTATCGGTATGGGTATAATTATGTTTTTACTAAAATCTTCTGGTATTCTTCCTGTTTCGTAGATTTCACAAACTATTCTGTACGGCCATGTTCATATTTTAATATAGTACTAAGATGGCTAAATAACATTATATACGTCCAAAAGGATTTGTTTAAGTTAGGAATTCCAATAGTTTTGTAATGGCAGCAGGATAGGTGCAGAGTTGTAAGAAAGAGATCAGGTAGAAGATCTCGAACAAAAGGAGCGGGATCTTTGGTGTCACCTTACAATCGGGCAGATAGGTTGCTGTGATCTAGAAAGGAAGGTTCTACCTTTCTCCACATGACTTGTTGTCTTCGGGAAACCCGTCGAGGTAAGAGATGTTGTTGCTGTTTATGACTCGTGCAGAGAATCTCGCCATATCTCTCAGGTCTTGCCTATCTTTCCTCCAGTCCAACATGTAGTCCAGTTTTGTTGCCGCTGCTGGTGCAGACATGAATTTGATTGATGAAAACGTGGTGCTCTGCTTCGGCCCTGGCAAGACGCTCAGCTTATTATTTCCTGCCATCCGTTTATAGGCCGCGATCTAGGGTATGGTTATCCCATGTTGATGGAGCATAATTTTTGTTGCTGTTTCTTGATATGGTAATCACTCCTCACTTTAAATAGGATTTATTTTCCTCAGATCAGGAAATACTCTTAAAGACGCATACATTCCAAGTGTTAGTAAATATTAATTACATTAAACTCTAAAATACAATAAACGAGATTAATTCCATAAATCTCTTATATTAAAATAATAAAAAATTAAAACCACTAATATTTGGACTCCAAAATTTGTTTTACTAGTGTTTCTGAATAATATTTACCATACTGTACATCAAGTTTGTACCTATCGGCTATAACATGAATACAGCAAAATTAATGTACATCAAACATTCTCTGGCTCCAAACGAGGCAAAGTTTTATTGAGGGAAATAGAAAAATTCAAATATCAGTCTTAATTATTTATTATTATAATTTAAAGCTTTTATTTTGTTATTTATCTTTCAATGAATTCATTTAATCCTTTTAATTTAAATTAATTATATTAATTAATACATGATGTTTCAAAGGCGTGCCCGTTGCCAGGTCATTTGTGTTTTACTTTAACCACGGTTTATGGTTAAATATTTAATTAGTGTAGATAATCGCCGAGAAGCCTTAGGCACTTACTTGTCTTGTCCTCGACTGGTCAGCTCAGAACGGCGATTAGTAAGTATTTTCGCTAATTTCTGAAACTGCAATTCACCTAACGTTGACGATCGTTGAAACGTTGTCTATTAATAAATTCCGGTTGTAAAGCCAAAAATTTTACAGTAATAAAGTCCACACTCTCTTATAGAATTAATGTAGTCATTCATGATCAGATAAAAATAAATAAACAGTGGTCACGTAGTGAGAAGTTGCTATATATTCTGGATGTTTCTTTAGCTGAACCAACTATAACTTATTACTGCTATCGCATTTTGGTGAATAAGTGCTTGAAATTTTACAGAGCGCGTGATGAAGCCGGAACCACCCCACGTGTTAGCGAGGAATACGTCGCTGTCGACCATCCACGAAGAGAGGACATCTCAGTTATGCGACGCAGTTAGCGAGCGGCCAGACCTGTCATTCTCCTTCGACGGACGCGAAGTGTCCGTATCTCTGTACGAAACCCCCGACCTCACCGAGGAACAAGCGCTGGCCGTCGTCGAGATGTACGCCGATCAGCTGTCCGAACACGTCTCCGGTAAGGCGAAATCAACCACAAGTGTTACAACTTCATATTTACAGAAATTTTTCTTTTCCTTTATCTTATTTATTTAGATTAAGGGGTATTCCATTCTCTTCCTTAAAATTCTGCTCAACCCCTATATACATTTCTAAAGATAACTTTAAATGCTTAATTACGGGAATTATATTTTAGATCTAACAATTCCATGTTCAGCTTCACAAGGAACATGTTAATGTAATTGAATCACATGGGCAATATTTTCGGAGGCAGTTCTCGTAGGAAGTAATTATATGGAAAATTATTGACCGGGGCTGGGACTAGAACCCAGGACCTTCCGCTTATCGGGTGGGTGGTATACAATTGTAACCCAATCCAAGTCGACGTCCCTACATACTACGGGAAGCTTGTTTCATTAATAATCTTAAATTATGTACAGAATTTGTTATTCATAACCATCTCATGTAACATAGTTAAAGAAGACTTAATCGCCTTTATAAACAATCGTTTATGTTTACGAGAAGTTTATAGAAATGAAATGGTACAAGTTTGTTTAAATGAACAATATTATGAATGTTGAATGCTGTTAGATTTTCAATTTTAGGATTACATCACAAGAAATAATTTTCCTTTCCCAACAATGTCAGTTTGAGTCCTTAAGAACATTGTCGTTTGAGTTAAGACACACAGCTTAATACTCTATACAAGAAACTTGTAGTTGGTTGTTCTCTTCGTCACTCCCAGATAAAATCCCAGGAAATTCCTTTTGATAATATCAATAGTCAACTTCGTTGCTGATTTGTCATAGGTCGTGTTACACAAACATAACTTCATGTATGTTATCTCGACACAAATAATTAAACAGGATATTAAACTGTTTTGTTTAATTATGATCTATTGATTTTAAAAATAATGTTTTACAAAATATGTCTATTACAGAATCGTTTATGTAAAATTTAAATCAGAATATTCTTAGACAGAAAAAAATTGAAGACTTTCCGTTTGTAAGCGTACTTTTCATAATTATTATTCAAAAAAAATTACACGAATATTTATGAGTTTTAAATACGCATATGGGCACACAGATTTTTAAAGAAATTTCAATTAATTATAATTACGCAGCATGCGTGCAAACGTGATGTTTAGTCAATACGCCATATTATATTTATTTCAGTTATTTGTTGAAAATATCGTGTTTTATATTTTGATTAATTACTACCTCAAAGGTATTATCAACTCAACATATTATAAAACTAAGTAATGAATATATGAAAGTAAAGACGTTGAAAACAGTAACATAAAGACGTTAATGAGACTTAAAGATGTTATAGGATAAAAATTTTAAATCCCAATGTTGATCAAGAATATATAGAATAATAATAATAGTTCCTTATTAATGCTGCGTTCTAATTTTCATTACTTAAAGATTAATCCTAAATGACTGTGATTTATTGCAGAGCACAACGTGGTGGACCTGCCTCCCATGCGTTTTGTGAAAGAGTCCTCGCACTCAGGCAACCTGTTGATGGAGGCAGTGGTGATCGACGTGACGGGCGACTACTTCACGTCTGCGGAAGAGGACCTCCGCACTGACGCTGATGTGGATGAGTTGTCGATCACGGAAGAAAGTGGTCAGGATCTGCCTCTGGACCGCATCGACTCCGAGTTCTTGGAGAGAGCCATCGCACCCTTGACAGGCGAAGAACCACCTGCCAGGCCACCCAGGCACAAACACTCCAGCGGGGACAACACATTCCACAGCCTGTCCGAGGAGCACACAGACACGCGCTACGAAACCCCTGCAAGCGGGGAGTCCCAGAAATTGGAGAGGGCTACGCAGGCGGGCTCCATCAAACGCAAGAAGCGTTCCGTGGAGAGTGGCCAAGGCGAATCCTTCGAGAATCTCTCCGAGGATCGGACTTCAAGCGAGGTTTCTATAGCGAAACCTGGACAAATTCTGAGAAAGGGAACATTGAAGAAACGAAGTCGTTCGATGGACATGACGGGTCAGATAGGCTCCATTGAAGATATTCCTGATCTGGTACGTGCGAAACAGATATCTCTGGATGCTGTAAACTTGGGTTTCGACGAAAATGTAGATCCGAGCAGAATAGTCAAAGACGATTCTTACTCCGAAGAAGGTGATGGGTGGAAAACTCGTCCTTCCCGTGAGCAGGCCCAGAATGGAAAATCTCCGAAAAGGAAAGGCTCTATCAAAACACCTTCCGTAGAATCGGTAAAAGAAAAAGATGAAGACTTCATTCCCTTAACAATACAAACGGAAATCGAAAACGTTGAAAAAGAAAAGAAGACACCTCAACGTAAGTTTTCGGATGAAATAGATTTGCCCAGGCTTTTAGCTCCTGATACGAAAGACGGAACGGCGGAGCAAAAGAACCATGGCATGTTGGAGGTGCTCACTAAATCGCTTCTCGATATACAGAAAGGTTTATCTACGGTCGAGGAACAAGTGAAGTCGGAAGCTGCTTCGGAACCACATTCCGTGAAAACAAGTCTATCAGTTCTAGAAACAATCGCTCAACCTATACTTGATATTCAAGAAAGCTTAGCTCAGGCAGAAAGACAACAACTAGGAGCGGAGAAAGAAACAGAAGATGCTTCTGGAAATATTTTAGAGATGATTTCGCAACCGATGCAAGAACTGCAGAAAAGTTTGGCCCTAGTGGAGCAGCATGCAGCCATGGAAAAAGACGAAGAGACTTTGTTAGAGAGGACCAGTGTGTCTATTTTAGAGAGTGTAGCGCAACCAGTTGAACAACTACGAAGAGATGTAGCATCAATAAAACAGCAACAGTATGAAATTTCGGATGCCACCGTAGATGAAGTAAAAGTTTCGATAGCAGTAAGTGAAAAAGCTGTTTCAAGAGAACAAGGAGCAGATGAGAATCGAAGTGAATATTCTTTACCAGAAAGAACATCAATTTTTCAGAATATAGTTAGGCCGGTGCTTGAGCTTCAGAGAGGTCTAGCATTTTTACAGCAACAAGCAGTGCTAGAAGCGAGCGGCGAACGCTTATTCAAAAACGCAGGCCGTTCAATTTTGTCCACACTCGAGCGGCCATTTCAGGAATTACACAGAAATATTGCATCAGTGGAAGCGCAGGTCAATTTTGAAGGAGGCCAATCGGGTATGTTGGGTCTATCTATTCTTCAAGCAGTTGTTCAGCCGCTACAAGAACTTCAAAGAGGCATAGCACTGGTGGAGCAACAAGCCGTGATTGAAGCTGATGACGGCTTTGAGCCAGATATGAAAAGGTATGCCATACTAAAAACCCTATCAGAACCCATTCAAGAGCTTCAGAAAGGTCTATCAGAGATAAAGGATAAATATAGCATGGAATCTCCTGCTGCTGGTGGAATGCCCATCCTCGACACTCTGGAACAATCTGTTGATCAGCTAACCAGGCAGGTGGTTTCTATATCAAAATTAGCAGTGCTCAAAGGGAAATCTTTAACAGAAACTGAAAACCTTGCTGTATTAGGAAACTTGGTTCCCCCGCTTATTAAAATACAAAAAGAAATTATACAGGCCGAAAATTGCCTTCAGATAGAAGCTGTTAAAGAGTCAAAATTTGTTGTACCAAGTGTAAATGCAATCAAATCTCTATCCGCACCAATAACTGAACTCGGTAAACAATTGAACAGCATCGAGCAGCAACTTGTGCAGGAATCTAGCCAGTGCCCGTTGACAGAAACTCAAAGCTCAGCAGCCCTAGAATTACTCGAAGAACCTGTTAGAAATCTTATGGTGGCCATAGAAAAGTTTCAACAGGATTCAGCTGAGTCTACTCAAAATTTTAGTCTAGATATTATTAGAAGAAGTATCTCTCACACATTCCAAGATTTAAACAAAAACCTACAACTGGTGGAAGTAGTGATTTTAGAATCAGCCCCACAAATGTTACCAGATTCTGAAAAGTTATCAGTCATTAAAAATTTAACACAAACAATTCATGGTATTTCTAAATCCATCGCCGTTATGGACGAAAGAAACTCCCAGTGTCAGACGCACGAAGAACAGGATTTCAATTTAGCCACACTTGCTCAGCCTTTGAACTTCCTTAAAAGAAGACTGGTACAGGTTAACCAATGTTTGAACTTAGGCAAAGAAGAAATATGTCTAGACGAACAGACTATACCAATTCTAGCCACTCTTGTTCAGCCTCTAGCTCAATTGCAAAAAGGTCTCGATGAAATAGAGAAGCAAATTTTGCGTGATCGACTTAACAAAAGCAGTGTATCGGGTACTCAAACAACAGTTTTAAATACTGTAAAGGATATACAAATGGGCATTAGATCCATAAAACGACAGCTTATATTAGAACCACAATCATCAGATGTAGATTGTTTGCAATGTATTTTAAAACCTATGAGTTATTTACAATCAGAACTGGATTCCATGGTATCACCGAGATCAGAATCCCCTGGAATACGAGTTTTGGATGATGTATCAAAGTCAGCACAAGACGTAATAACTTGTTTACAATCGATTCAATTTCAAATGAAAGATAAAACTTTCCCAAAAGAATACAGTTCGTTACAGCTATTATGTGATCCATTGACAGAATTACATAAAGAAATTAGCCAGACTGAACATCGTTCCCTAGAGGGACCAGTTCTAGAAACTGTAACAAAAATAATAACAATAACTGCACTTAAGTCGTTGGCAGACCCCCTTCATGAGTTATTTGACAAGGTACAAGCAATTGATTCTAATTTAAAACATAAGTCAGATTTAACTGATATAGAGACGACTGTTAATCTGAAGACACTTAAGGAGACAGTTCGGAATTTGCAAAGAAGCATTTCGTCAGTGCAACGTCAGATAGTGATGGAATCGGGAGTAGCCCAGGATCAAACTGGACCTCCAATTCTTGAGCGTTTGTTCCGTCCTTTGCAAAAGCTTCAACAGTCCTTAAATGCGATCGAAGTTATGGGTACAGATGAAACTGTATTGAAACAATCAGAATCTGCTGTAATGAAACGGATGTCGGAAAGTGTTAAAAATCTTCAGGAAACATTAAATACATTTTCTGGTGACGATAACGAAACTTGCAAGATAAAACAACTTGCTTGTTCACTGGATGATGTTAGGAAATGTATAATGTCAATAGAACAAAATATTGTTGAACCAAGTGAAGTACAATCGAAAGTTGGAGATTTTTCAGTTGTAGAATCGATTACTGAATCAATAAAAGAACTTACGAATGGATTCACTGCGGCACAACGTCAAAATATAGGAACGGAAGAAGATATGGAAATTACAGCTTTGGAAGTTATTTCAAAGCCAATTTCTGTATTTCAATATTGTTTGGACACCATTTCGCGTCAGGTAACACTCGAAGCTGAGCCTGCTTACGGAAAAGTAGTTTTATCTCCGCTACAATTACTGGCAGAACCTCTACAGAGATTAGGAAAAAATCTTTCAGATATTGAAGAGCAGAAGCAAAAGCTAAAAAGATCACAGGACTCAGAAAAACACATCAAGTCACTGGAAAAACTTGTTAAAGTCATTCATAAAATTCAGAACGATGTTGAGTGTCTTGACAAATGTGCAATGTCAGAATCTAAAACGAAATTGAAGAGAAAAACGGGCATTGCAATATTTTCATCATTAGCTTTACCACTGGAAGAACTGTCAAAAAGTTTGTTCACAGCTGAAGAAAAAATTCGTTGTTCAGCTGAAACTCTAGCAGAAGAATCAGCTGTCAGTTATCTTGAATTGCTGATTGAACCACTAAATCATTTACATACTACGATGGGCTCAGTTAAAGACATTATAACCGATCCAGCTGACGATCCTTCGAATTTCGAAAAAAGACGTAATTCCATAATGCAACTTCTGACTACCTCCGTTCAAGATTTGCATAAAGCAGTAGCTAATGTGCATCAACAATCCTTACTGGAGTCTGGAGTAGCATGTGATAAAGAAAGTTCAATATTACCTCTCGTCAGTCCCCCTTTGTACAAATTACAGCGATCTTTGTCAGCAATGGAAGATCGAAAGCTTAAGTCCATTAAAATCGAGCCAAGTGTTCAGAGAGCTAGCATTTTGCTGTTGGAAAATATTTCTCATTCTCTCCAAGATTTGAGTAATGAACTCGCAATTTTGGAAAGCGGAAATGTCAAAGAAAGCGAAGAAACGTCGCCTCCAGATACAGTTGTTTCGTTTCAAAATCTGTCTACTTCTCTTTATGACCTAAGAAATTGTCTGGAGCAAGTGGAACACAAAATAATTGAGTCTAGTTTCAAAGAACTTCCCCAAAAATCTATGGTTGCTTCTCTACAAACGGTCTGTAAGCCGTTGCACACGTTTCTTGAAACACTGGATCATATTGAGCAAGCTCATGGTGCTTCGTTGGGTCAGTTAGTCTCATTACAATCATCGGTCACAGCTCCCGAAGCTCAAGCTCTTGTCAAGACTTTAGAAGATTTTCAGAATAATGTGGTAAATGTAAAGCGTGAAGTAACGTTGCAAAGCGTGGGTCTTGAAAAGGTTGTTTTATCTGAATTAATACCTAAATTTGAAAATGTAACTCAACAAATAACTTACCTCGTTGAAAACGTCACATCGTCAAAAATATCTTCTCAACAACCAGACATTTCTAAACCATCTGTTGGTAGCTCTGAATCACTAGAACAATTTACGTCCAAAAGAGAAGTCACTGTTGATGACGAGAAAGACAATGGCGCACTGAAAGAAAATCAAAAAGCAGAATTGGAGACCGATATCGAAGAGAAAGTGGCCGCCATTATTCAAACTCTTGAACAACCTATGCAAGAGTTGGAGAAAAGTTTGGCGCACATAGAAAAAATGGAACGCAGTAACGAAACAGCTTCAGGAAATGATTTTACAAAAATTCTGGGTCAAAACGTCAATAAACAAGTCGTGGATGATAATATGACAGGGAACTTACTTGCGGACGAACAATTTATGTCTGCTAATCTTTCTATCGCGCTTAGAAACGTGAGTTCTCCAATTGATTTGTTATATAAAATTCTTGAAGAAATCACTGTCAATCCACCTTCGTTCCCTCCAGAAATAGAAACACTAACTCTGTTAAAAACATTAAAATTTCCCATGAGTAACTTTCAAAACGCTATCAAATCAGTCGAAAAACTTGATATAGAAAAATCAGAGAGACAAAGGAAAACAATTCTTCAAATTATGTCCGAACCCCTTCAACAATTACAAAAGAACTTAACTGAGGTGGAGAAACAAGCTCACGTTGATGTTGATGCTTTATCTGATAAAATAGATAAAGAGAAAGTAAATAATTTCCTTACATCAGTAGAAGGACTGCAACGTGGAATTACCTTAATAGAACAGCAAATTATTTTAGAAAATATGGGTCAACCTCTATCAAGAAAAGTTAGCGCATCCATTTTAGAAAAACTGTCACAACCCTTGCTTGAGTTTCAAAAATCTTTATCAGATGTTTTGAGGGAAATCAGAATTGACGATATGAGGAATCACATTCAAGATAAAACATATTTAACCAATGTCGCAAAAATATCAGAATCTTTAAACGGCTCTAAACAAAAATTATCTTCTGGTATAAATACAATGGAACAATCAAATGAAATATTATTTGAAATAAGAGCAGCTATTGATTCCTTGGATTTATATTGCACTTTAGAAGGTTCAACAGGTTGCCTTTCATTATTGTCTAAACCAATATATGATATTAAAGAAAGTCTCTTGACTATTGAAAACAAGATGACACAAAACGAACAAGGTAATGATCCATATTGCATGTTATTGGTGGACCAAATAAGCTATGTTCAAAAACTAATTTCTGGAATTGAAATTAGTTGTTTGGAGCAAGTGGTTGCCACTAATGTGGCTAGTCAAGAATGTCCAACCACAAGTTCTGGAAACAGAAACGAATTAACTAAAAAACTAATTTTAGTTAAAGGTTTGGAAGAAGAAGGACCTGTTGACGAAATTTGTACGTCATTAATGACACAAGAATCTTTAACTTCTGTTGCAAACGAATCATTGGAGAAGTTTCCAGCCGAAGTAGGAACTGAATCAGGAACTGATTCTAAAATGTTACAAGATAACATATCATCCTCTTTTGTTCCAGAAGAGGTTAGGTTAAATGTAAAAGATATTTCTGCGGAAAAGAACGTAACAGACTCAAAGTTACAATTGCTTTCTGAGCCATTAAAAAAGCTACAAATGGCTATAGTTTCAGAACAGCAGAAAAATTCTGCAGAAAAAGAATTTGAATCTCTGTCAGGAAATATGAATATGCCCAACCTCAAGGCCTTTGAAATTCCCCTGGAAGAAATTAGCCAAGCATTAGCGGTTGTTGAGAAACAGTCAGTTTTGGAAGTTGCAGGAGAAAGTCAAGCAAAACTCGAACAGCCTATACGTCACTTTCAAGAAACACTGGCCACATTACAACATAAAATCACCCTCCAAGAAAGTACTGAATCTTTATCAGATCATCTAAATCTGTCAACTTTAAAAGCATTAGCTCTTCCTCTTAAAGAATTGGAATTGGCTCTTTCTTCGGTGCAGCAAGAGACAATACTCGAAAATAATGACGTGTTAACTTCTGAAATGGTTTACATGAAAAATGTGCAAAATTGTGCATCTTCTATTCATGAGTTACAATTGGCACTTGCTTCAGTGCAGGAACAAACTGTTTTAGAGGAAAGAGGAACATCATTGTCAGAAGACGGATTTATACCGTCAAAAGAAACTCATGCGCTTCAGATTCAAGAGGTAAATTTAGATGTTGCCTTAGTGCAAAAACAAACGCCACTCGAAGAGAGAGACAGGTCAATATCCGAAATGGAAAGTCTGTCAGCTCTAAAACAACTAGCAGTTCCTCTTCAAGAACTAGAGATGGCGTTAGCTTCAATTAACCATGAAACTGCATTAGAAGCAAGAGACGATTCTATGTCTGAACAAACTAGTCTTTCAGCTATTCAAACACTTGCTCAACCTCTTCATGAAGTTCAACTGGCTTTAGCGTCTGTTCAACAGCAATTTATTATCGAAACTGGTGGTGAGTCTATTTCTGAAGCTCTAAATTTGGAGACCCTGGCTACACCTCTGCAAGAATTACAAAAGGTGCTGGCTACAGTACAACAACAAACTATTATGGAGGAAGTAGGTGGAACTATACCAAAATTAGAACAACAGGCGTTATTACAAAGGTTGACGGAAACAATTCAAGATACACAGATGGCGGTTGCATCTGTCCAGAAACAAACTACACTTGAAGAAAGAGACCAATCATTGTGTGAAATGGAAAGTATAACTGTATTGAAACAACTAGCAGTTCCTCTTCAAGAACTAGAGATGGCGTTAGCTTCAATTAACCAGGAAACTGCATTAGAAGCAAGAGACGATTCTATGTCTGAACAAACTAGTCTTTCAGCTATTCAAACACTTGCTCAACCTCTTCATGAAGTTCAACTGGCTTTAGCGTCTGTTCAACAGCAATTTATTATCGAAACTGGTGGTGAGTCTATTTCTGAAGCCCTAAATTTGGAGACCCTCGCTACACCTCTGCAAGAATTACAAAAGGTGCTGGCTACAGTACAACAACAAACTATTATGGAGGAAGTAGGTGGAACTTTACCAAAATTAGAACAACAGGCATTATTACAAAGGTTGACGGAAACAATTCAAGATACACAGATGGCGGTTGCATCTGTCCAGAAGCAAACTATACTTGAGGAAAGAGACAAATCTTTGTGTGAAATGGAAAGTATAACTGTATTGAAACAACTAGCAGTTCCTCTTCAAGAACTAGAGATGGCGTTAGCTTCAATTAACCAGGAAACTGCATTAGAAGCAAGAGACGATTCTATGTCTGAACAAACTAGGCTATCAGCTATTGAAACACTTGCTCATCCACTTCATGAAGTTCAGCTGGCTTTAGCGTCTGTTCAACAGCAATTTATTATGGATACTGGTGGTGAGTCTATTTCTGAAGCCCTAAATTTGGAGACCCTGGCTACACCTCTGCAAGAATTACAAAAGGTGCTGGCTACAGTACAACAACAAACTATTATGGAGGAAGTAGGTGGAACTATAC
The DNA here is from genome assembly GCA_034510155.1 of Eucriotettix oculatus. Lineage (NCBI taxonomy): Eukaryota > Metazoa > Arthropoda > Insecta > Orthoptera > Tetrigidae > Eucriotettix > Eucriotettix oculatus. The sequence goes on along the minus strand of CM067376.1, from coordinate 241,537,003 downwards.
CAAAATTAGAACAACAGGCGTTATTACAAAGGTTGACGGAAACAATTCAAGATACACAGATGGCGGTTGCATCTGTCCAGAAACAAACTACACTTGAAGAAAGAGACCAATCATTGTGTGAAATGGAAAGTATAACTGTATTGAAACAACTAGCAGTTCCTCTTCAAGAACTAGAGATGGCGTTAGCTTCAATTAACCAGGAAACTGCATTAGAAGCAAGAGACGATTCTATGTCTGAACAAACTAGGCTATCAGCTATTGAAACACTTGCTCATCCACTTCATGAAGTTCAGCTGGCTTTGGCAACTATACAGCAACAAACTGTCATGGAAACGGGCGGAGATCCACTTTCGGATTCTCTTATTTTAGAAACACTTGCTTCACCTCTCCAGGAATTGCAGATGGTTCTTGCTTCCGTACAGACGCAGACTCTTCTTGAGGGAAACGTTGAAAATATACCAGAACCAGATAAAGTGGCATTGTTGAGAAAATTAACTGAAACAATTCAAGAAACTAAGGTCGCAGTAGCATCTATACATCAACAAACGGTTCTAGAAGTGACTGCCGATAGACCTGAACAATTAATATCTTTCCCAGCCGAAGCAATTTCAGCATCAGAGGTACAAATACAAAAACATGCTCCCATTATCCACAAAGAAACATTACTAGAAACACGCGATGAATCTATTTCCGAACAAGAAAATGTTTCCGAATTAAAAACGCTAGCTCAGCCTTTATATGAATTGAAAAACGCAATTGCTTCTATTCAACAACAAACCGTTTTATACACAACAGATAAATCATTAGCTGAGCAAGTAAGTATCTCAGAATTGAAAACTCTTGCTCTGCAGCTACAGGAACTTCAGTCAACCATTATTACAGTGCAGCAACAATCTGCTATAGAAAGATGTGATGAAATTATTCCATCCGAACTTGATTTGTCAATTTTTCAGTCAGTCAAAATGACTGTTCAAGATCTTCAACAAGCAATTGCGACAAAAGAACAGCAACTGGAACTAGCCCCGGGTACAATATCAATTTCTGAAGAATTCGAAAAACTTAAAACCATAGCAACCCCTCTCCATGAACTGCAGAAGATTCTTGTTTCAATAGAGCAACAGACAACTCTCGAAGGAAGAGAAATTTCTACCTCTGAAAAGGTAAATATATCTGAAATAAAGACCACAGCCAAGATCGAGCAATGTACTCCTCTCGTCGTTAGTTCAGTCGAACACCATTCTATATTGGATGGCTCCTTGATACCAGTTGCAGAATTAGAAACATCTGTACTGAAAGATGTGGCAAGACCTCTTCAAGAACTGGAGTTAGTAATAGCAACAGTAAAGAAACAGACAGCCTTTGAAGCCCAAGGTGAATCGGTAGCTGAAAATGTAACCATATCGGCACTTAAAACCCTTGCAATGCCGTTGCAAGAAGTTGAGTTAGCCTTAGCTACTATTCGAAAAGAAATTGTAGCGAAACTAGCTGAAAATGTAGAATCAGATGAGCCAATTCAACAATCTTTGGAATCCCTTATTACTCCCCTGCGAGAGTTTCAAAACGCCCTAGCTCAAATTCACCTCACTGAAAGTGATGACCAATCTTCCTTAGCAGTTCCACTTAAACAACTATACGGGTGTATAGCATGTGTTAACGAACAAATTATAATGGATACGAGAGAAAAATCGATATCCAATATACATGTTCTACAAACTTTGGCTACGCCTCTGCAGGAAATCAGCAAAAATATATGTTTGATCCAACAGCAGACAGAGTTACAACAGGTTCAAGATTTGTCGTGTGGAAACTTCCCCACTTCATTAGCAAAGCCCGTTCAAGAACTTCGTCTCCAGTTAGCGGTTATTGAAGAATGCTTGCCATTAGAATCTAAAGGTCTTGCTTTTTCTGAAAAAGAACCTCTTTCGAAGTTGATACAGTTAGTTCGACCAATCAGAGAACTTCAAGAAGCTCTTGTTCAATTTGAAAATGTGGCGGTTGAGGGTAACTCTGAACCTCGTTCATCTTCAAATACTATATCCAAGCTCAAGACATTGGCTCACTCAGTACATGAAGTGAAAATGGAGCTACCTGTTATAGAAGAGCAAGCTGTTCTCGAAGGTTTAGGTAAGGAAGTTAAGCAACATGTACCGCTAGGAGTTATAAACAAGATTGCTCAACTCTTAGAAAACGTAGAAAAACAATTAGCTGTAATAGTTAACCAAGAACCCTTAGAGGGCATGGCAGAGGATGCTACTATTCACTCGGATTTACCTACACTTGCCAGTTCTGCGGATACTTCAAACGAATTATTCATGGCTCAAGTTGAACAGCCTATTTGCCTTGACGGAGAATCTGATACGTTAAGTGATCGAACAGACCTCAGTCAGAATTTAACTAGTGCACGTGGCGACTCGGAAATTGTAATCAAGCAATCAACGAAACACGCAGTTTGTGATGTCCAAGAAGTTGTGATTCTAGAGGACGTAAATGCAGACACCAAAATAGAGAATTTAGAAAAGGCTGAAGTGTCCGTTATTTCTTCAGTAGAGGAAGTTGCGGATAAACTGGATCATCATTTACGTGATAGTACCAAGTCTGAGCTACTCGCGGGTGTAATAAAAAGTTCTGACACCAAAGAAGTTTCTTTTATTGAAGAACCAGGAATAGTCACAGAAAATACAGTAGCTCGTGATTTAAAATCGGGAAGCGAAAATGCATCGCAACTTAAAATTGGAAAAGATGGGTCTGACAAAAAGCAAAATCAAAGTTCAGAACAAGATTCACCAGCCGCAATTCTTGTTGACAGTATGAAACAGGAAGTAGATGGGAAGGCACGTGATATATCAAAAGATGAAAATAAGGAGGCACCAAAAGCAGAAACTTCATTAATAAAAATTACGAAGGTTGATGAGGAGAAAAAGGTTGATAAACCAGAAACGGAGTACATGTTATTAAAAGAGAAAGATGTTCTTCAAAACAAAATTGCAAAAGATAAGGAGCAAAGTCCAAACATAATAAGTGTGGAAACGGAAAGAGTTGAATGTACTCAGTCTGAAGTTTCAGAAGTGAAGATTAAACAAAAACAAGAAATTAAAAATGTTGAAAATATCGAATTAATTGGAAAAACGGAGACAATCTTAGAATCTGTAAATGATGAAGCTAATCAGACGGAAGGATCAGAAATAAACTTGATAAAAGAAGGAGTTAAAAAAGCTGAAACATTGAAATTGTTAAGTGAAAACGATTCTATTAAAGTATCGGAAACTAAGCTACCGTTAGTTTCAGAGAAAGGAGAACAAGAAAGTAGGAAACTTGATGAAGCTGAGTATATGGAAATTAAAGTGACAAAAGTGGATACTGAAAAACAAACAACAGATCGAATGGTTACGGCAACTGTCTCTGAACCTGGAATCCAAACTAAGGTAACTGCAGCTGCCTTAACATTAAGCACAGGTGAATTGGAAGGAGAAAAAGAACTCACTACAGAGCTAGTAAAACAGAAAGTTGAAACGAAACTTACAGAAACTGAGGAAGGGGGGACAGTAAAAGGTAAAATGGAGCAAACAGAAACAAAGGAAGAGCAACAGCCCAAGCCTATATTTATAAAAGCAGAAGAAAGGAACGCTGAAAATGCTGAGAAGACCATGAATTTAGGTCAAAAAGAGTCAAAAGATAAAACGAATAAGGAGGAGCTGTTTAAGGACAAAGATGAAATAGAAACTCCAAAAGTAATCAAAGACAAGTCGTTAGGTGAAACGGAACCGCATGACGAAACAAAAAAGAAGCAGCCGACGAAACTGATCGCTGAGGACAGGGATCTAACGGAAATTGACAAAACGAAAGAAAAGAAGCTGCTGGACGAAACTGGGTCGAAAGAAGAAACAAAACAGGAGCAACCAAAAGAAATGATAGTTGGGGACAAGTATCAAACTGAAAAACCAATGGAAAAGAAGTCACTGAAGGAAGATGAAACGAAAGAGGAGCAGACGAAAAAATTGATAGATGAGGACAGGGATTCATCTGAACTAAATAAATCAACACAAAAGATGGTACTGGATGGAACTGAGACGAATGTTGGAAAGTCTACTTTAAAAACAGCACCAACAGATGATCGCAGTGATAGTAAAGAAGACGAGGAAGCTAAGGTATTTGGAGAAAAAGAAACAAAGGATAAAACGAAAACAGATCAACAGAAAAGATTAACAATTATAGATAAGGACAAAAAGGAAACCCAAACTGACGATAAAGACAAAACAATGGTTAAAGCTAAACTAAAAGTTGAAAAGGATGAGCAGTACTCAAAACGAGAGATCGAGGACGGTGATGAAATTGAAACCAAAAAAGGTGAAGAAGTGAAAAAATTGGAAGAAACTGGACAAATAGTTGAAATTAAAGAGGGGAGATGCATTGATCAGACGAACAAGATTGTGGAAAAACAAGAGACAAACCAAGCTGACGAGGTGAATGTTTCCAAAGACATTAAATTAAAACTTAATTTAGAAAACAAACAACCGAGTGAACACTTAGTTACAGAAAAATTGCAAAAAGCCGATGAAAGTAAATCTGCAGACAAAGAAACTCAACAACTGATTGAAAGTTCATCTATCGAAACAAAATGCAAAAAAGCCATGGACCAAAAGGTAGCAGAGCAAATCAAGGAAACTGCTAAGGAAGATTTAAGTGACCAATTACTTACAAATAAAGAACAAGAAGTTAGAAAAGACGAGGAAGTAAAACTGTTCGCAGACCAGTCAAAAGAGAGCATGATTAAGAGAAAATCGTCAAAACCGGAGATTTTGGACACTAAAGAAAATGAAATTGAATTAGATAAGGTAGGGGAGGCACCAGGAGAAGGTCTTGAAACGCGAAAAGAAGAGCAGACACAAGCCAAAGGAGAAATAATCAAAATAACCGGCAAAGATGACGGTACAACACAGCCAAAAGTAGACACGAAAGAACATACTGTAACTTTATCTCAAGATAAACATGAAAGTGAAATTAAAATAGGTGAAAAAGATGTAGTATCAGAAAAGGAAATAATAAACCAAATGACGGATGCAGATGAAGTAAGAAAAATAGATGAGAAAATAAAGGTTTCGGAGGGAACAGAGGTTAAAGATCACCTAAAGGGAAATATTATTGAGCCTACAGTTAGGAATAAGGGCTCTGTAGAAGAGAAAGAAACAATCATTTCTGACAAGGACGTTTTAAGTATTCCAGAGTTCATACTGACAGAAAAGGTAGTGAGTGAAGCTAAAAGAGACAACGATGAAACAACTCTAGTGCCAGAAAAGCAAAAGCAACAAATGACCGAGCCATTAAATAATGAGAAAATAGAAATGAAAAACACGAAAGGGGAAGAAAACAAAATTTCAGAGAAAACGGATAAATATTCAGAAACCGTATCCGAAAAACCAGCTAGCTCATTGAAAACAGAAATGGACAGTGTAGAAAGTAGTGAAACAAGGAAAACTACAGACGAGATCGCAGTAGAGAAAACTAAACTACAAGAAGAAATTAAAAAGAAACAATCAATCAATGTGGAAGGAGAATCTGAAAAACAAAGTGTTGAAGGTAAACTTCAGGACACTAATAAAACATTAACAACTGAAAATGTTTCAGAGAAAGAAAAGTCACAAGAAACGCAAAATAAATCTGAAGATAAGGGTAAGCCATCTGTTTCCAAAGCAAAGCGAAAGAGTATTAGTGGAAAAGCTGATAAAGGAAAACGTAATGAAGAAGATGAAACCATTTCAAAATCGGGAGTAGAAGAAATCAAGAAAGACATAAAGGAAGAAGTAAAAGAACCAGAAAAGCACGAAAAGGACAAAGATGTTGTTCAAAAGCATGAAATGGCCGAGAAGAAACCAGAAGCTGCAGAAACCGAAAAGAAAACGGAAGCTTTATTAGAATCTAATGTCCAAACAAAAGAAAGTCAAATTAACACGTCAGATAAATCTGAAGATAAGGGTAAACCATCTGTTCCTAAAGCAAAGCGAAAGAGTATTAGTGGAAAAGCTGATAAAGGAAAAAGTAATGACGAAGATAAAACCATTTCAGAATCGGGAGTAGAAGAAATCAAGAAAGACGTAAACGAAGAAGTAAAAGAACCTGGAAAGGACAAAGAAGTTGTTCAAGAGCATGAAATGACTGAGAAGAAACCAGAAGCTGCAGAAACCGAAAAGAAAACGGAAGCTTTATTAGAATCTAATGTCCAAACAAAAGAAAGTCAAATTAACACGTCAGATAAATCTGAAGATAAGGGTAAACCATCTGTTCCCAAAACAAAGCGAAAGAGTATTAGTGGAAAAGCTGATAAAGGAAAAAGTAATGACGAAGATAAAACCATTTCAGAATCGGGAGTAGAAGAAATCAAGAAAGACGTAAACGAAGAAGTAAAAGAACCGGAAAAGGACAAAGGAGTTGTTCAAGAGCATGAAATGACTGAGAAGAAACCAGAAGCTGCAGAAACCGAAAAGAAAACGGAAGCTTTATTAGAATCTAATGTCCAAACAAAAGAAAGTCAAATTAACACGTCAGATAAATCTGAAGATAAGGGTAAACCATCTGTTCCCAAAACAAAGCGAAAGAGTATTAGTGGAAAAGCTGATAAAGGAAAAAGTAATGACGAAGATAAAACCATTTCAGAATCGGGAGTAGAAGAAATCAAGAAAGACGTAAACGAAGAAGTAAAAGAACCGGAAAAGGACAAAGGAGTTGTTCAAGAGCATGAAATGACTGAGAAGAAACCAGAAGCTGCAGAAACCGAAAAGAAAACGGAAGCTTTATTAGAATCTAATGTCCAAACAAAAGAAAGTCAAATTAACACGTCAGATAAATCTGAAGATAAGGGTAAACCATCTGTTCCCAAAACAAAGCGAAAGAGTATTAGTGGAAAAGCTGATAAAGGAAAAAGTAATGACGAAGATAAAACCATTTCAGAATCGGGAGTAGAAGAAATCAAGAAAGACGTAAACGAAGAAGTAAAAGAACCTGGAAAGGACAAAGGAGTTGTTCAAGAGCATGAAATGACCGAGAAGAAACCAGAAGCTGCAGAAACCGAAAAGAAAACGGAAGCTTTATTAGAATGTAATGTGGAAACAAAAGAAAGTCAAATCGACACGACAGATAAATCTGAGCAAGCAGTGAAGAAAGGATCATTGAAGCAGAAACGCTCTTCCAAACAGGAACGAAAGGGCAGTGACGGGGCTCGGAGACCGTCGAGCAAAGACGCAAAAGAAATTACTTCTATCCAACCGGAAGAGAACCGTATTAGCGAGAAAAAATTGGAGAAAGAATTGACCAAGGAACAGTCGCAACAGAGCTCAGAGATACAAAGGAATGATGGAAGTAATACACAACACGTAATGGATAAGTCTGAGAAAGGTATGGACCTGAAAATGAAGGATGTAAGTGGCATGAACAACGAAGAAACTGAAGAAGTTAACGGCTCTATAAGAAAACGTCATAAATTCGAGACAGATACGAAATCATCAGGTGGTAGTATTTCCGATGATAAAATCTCCACCCGGGAGAGTGAATCCGATGACGCAGTGATGAAAGGCACTGCACGACGCGGGGACGATGCTGTTTATTCAAAGGCCGTGGCTAGAGTAAAGAATGATGTCCATTCAGAAGAATCAGCCGCAGATATTGCAACGCGCAACGATAAGGACGCAAGCAAATGTGTTACGGAGGGATCATCTTTAGACAAAGGATACGGTACGGAATCGTCCCGCCATATCAGGACGGATAAAACGAAGCAGAGGGAAGATGATTACGAAGAGAAGAGGGAAGAAAGAAGGCAGATTGCGTCGTCTGCAAGGGCAGAATCGCAGAACGAGGAAAGCGAAGCGGACGAGACTTTGAGCTCCGGCCGTGGTCTGCTGAGTGACGAGGGGGAAGTCTCTCTGGACGCCGAGAGGATGAGGATGAGGCGTGGGAGGACGAGTGAGCAGCGGGCGAGGAGCGCCGGCTCCTGGTGCTCCGAGTCCAGCACCCTCACTCTGACTCCGACTCCCACGCACGCTTCGGGCGACGGCGGCCTGCGGCGACAGGTAACACTCAAAACGTACAACTCCATCATATAAATACTCAAAAGGGATCAAATCATTAATGCTGAATTTTTGTATTCATTTCATTACGTTAAGTACCAATTTAGCTAGTCTTTAATAATTACGTTAAATATTACAGAATATATTTTTTGGGGGGAAAAACATGTTCCTTGTTTGATATTAGTTATATTCCCATTTTATTTATTTGTTTTGCTCAGGTACGTCAGATAAAATATTAATTTATATTTACACCATACTTATAGCGTTTCTTTTTCACACTGTTAATTTTTGCTTTCCAATTTTAGTCCCGGTGTTGCTCGGGTTCACGTAAATAATAAAACAGGAATGTAATTAAAGATAAGTTTATTACAGTACATTCATGGTTCTACCGTTCTCTCCAGAAACAAAAAGACTTTTGCTTGAGCCAACTCTAGAGCAACCAACGAATGCAATACGTACTCTTCTTCCTTCCTTAATTTTTTAAAATCCATTTAAGCTGGGAATTCCAGTTAAGTTAATTATTCCATAGTACCGGGCTAATTTGCCCTTGACATGTGGTTAGTAGTTAATTATTTATTCACGTGTCATTAACTTTCAAGGCAAAAAAAGGAAAAACTCTTACATTGAGGGATAATGTGTCAATGTTAAGCTGTACTCAGTATGTGATTATTAGATAATACTCCTAGGAAGTCTATACTTGTCATAATCACTACACTAGGACCTTCTCAACTAGGAGCTTCAAATTCGGGTATATTTTCCTGTCAATTTTTAGTCTATTGCAGAATTTCTTTGTGACTCTTACTATTGCATTTTAATGTAGTTTAATTTGGCCTCCGTATGTAAATCTGCGAACAATATAGAGGACGTTGACCAAGAGAAGGGATAGATTAATAGGCCATGTTTTACGGCATGAGGGTCTTGTAAAATTAACATTAGAGGGAAGAACAGAACAGGGAGGCCAAGGATAGAATCCGCTAAGCAGATTAGGGAGGATGTGTGTTGTTTAGTTACGAGCAAATGAAAAGGCTTGCGCGTATATTTTAAATAGGGTGCAAGGACGGAACCTTGAGGGATCCCTTTTTTAACATTTCGAGTGTAGGAGTGGCTGCCTGAAACCTTTACTTGGAAGGGCCTATTCTGTAGAAAATTATTGATTAGGAGAATAAATTTGGCGGAAAATTGTATTTAATCATTTCTGTAATTAGTTGTTATGGTTGATATTATCGTATGCTATTTCGAGGTCCAGAAATATCACAGGTACTAAGGCTTTGCCGTTAACCCCCTATACTGCTTCCTATACGAGATGTAATTGATGATATATAGTTTCGTGGTACATTTTATATCCATGGTGTTCTGGTCGTAGAATATTGTTCTCAACTAATTCATTTTGAAGTCTTCAAGTTTCCAAAGGTATGAAGCAGGCTGATTGGCCTGTGATTATTTATTACTGAAGGTTCTTTGCCAGGTTTTGGGATGGGGTGAACTATTGCATGTTTCCATGACCATGACATAAGACAAGCATTAAAGATAAAGTGGAGTTCCATCATGATATTTGCTGGTAAATGTTTTATTTGCTCGCTAGTAATTCTGTCTACACCCGGGGATTTAGCTGCTTTTAGTGCTATTATAATTTATTTGAATTCTTTTACATCGAGTTTTATTCCTCCCTTTCTTCATCGTCACCCATCTTCCGCGTCACCTAGGAGCCGCTAGCGGGACCAACTCGACGAGTGCTTTCCATACCCACCACAAAAGTAAAGTTTCTGGCTATTACCTCAAGTTCCAGGTCATTTATGATAGTTTTCTTGGTACTTTTCGATGCGTCTTTAAATTCGAATAAGCCCCAACACGAGAGGGTGAGGCGAAACATGGTTTTTAACGTACCCTTCGGGTACTAAATCCAGGGCACGAAAACTCCTCCAGAGGGATCTCTTTTAGCTAGAGGGGCGTGTAAAGACTCGTTTTATATATTTTCTAACAGTATAAATATATTTCTGTTGTCAAATCCAACCTATTTTCAATCCTAAGCTGTGAAAATGGCAAAAAATCCACAAAATTGTACTTTCCTTTTACATAGAACTGTCATTTTGACCCATTTCCTGTGATCTTAGATGAAACGATCATATGACCTCCACTCGACTGTATATCATTAGAATTTTTCTAAAATCCTCAGTTTTAGAACTACGGGTCCTAAAGTTGGAAGGGTTCCAAATTAGAGGTTTTTTATTGTGTTGTGGCTCATAAAGGGGGAGGGGGTTGATTGTTGGTCTACCTTGGAAATACAAATAAACAAAATAGTCTATAAAATGCTGCCAGTGTTACATTAAGCCAGATACTTCACTGGTTTCCAGCCAATGGTGATAAAACTTACTTCATGCAGTTTCAGACAAAGAATGCCAATTTGAACTCAAAAAAACTAGCAACAAATAATTGTGAAATAACTGAAGTTGAATGTACAAAATTTTTCGGTATATCCATGGACAATAAATTAAACTGGAAGGATCATATTAATATTCTCCTACGATAACTAGGCTCGGCAACCTTTGCTCTTAGAATTATGTCAAGTTGTAGTGATCCAAACATAAGAAAATTAGTTATTTTGCATATTTCCACTCTATAATGACATATGGTATAATATTCTGGGGCAATGCATCAAGGAAAGATAAAATATTTCAACTTCAAAAAAAGGCTGTCAGAATATTGTCAGGTCTCACTGAAAACATCTTGTAGGGGACTTTTCAAGAAAACTGGAATACTGACCCTCACTTGCCAGCATATTCAATCACTCATGTTATTTGTTATTAATAACAGTAACCTCTTCACACTAAACTCAGATATACATGACTTTGATACCAGTAGTAAAAACAATTTACACAAGGAAGGGAAGTCTCTAACCGTAATACAAAATGGTATACATTACAATGCTATTAGCATATTTAATAAACTTCCCACCTCCATTAAACAATTAAAAATAAATCCAAACAAGTTCAAATATGAACTAACTTCTTACTAAGCCACTCCTTCTACTCTGTTGAAGAATTTGTGGAGCTGAATGTATCATAGGGTAGATATTTATAATTATGAAAGAACATTATTAGAACACTAATTTTTTAGTATAGGATGTAAAAATATTTATCAATTTTATATATAAGGTACAAATTGTATGTCTTTTGTATAGAACTTAAGAAAATCTTATTATAAGTTAAAAATTAAGGAATAGTTACAGTATATTTTAATATTAATAAAGCAACCTTTGTAAAATCTCTGACTCGTTCCACATCCTTGAAGCTTGTGCTTCTCTATAGGATTTATGGAATATGATTTTATACTTATACTTACTTATACAAAGAGAATAAGCACTTACTCGTTTGTTTGTTTACGTTTTCACATATATTGTTAGTGCAGTTTATTAAATTTAATACTTTTACGTGTGATGAATGTCTCTATCAACTGCATATTTTATTTGCTTTTACAAATAAGCAATTTATAAATATTAAATTTTACCCGACGCGAGAAATAAAACTAATTTAAGTATACATCTTATCGACGATCCAAATTATAGATCAAGAATATAGGCAATCCGCATATACTTTATTAGATCTCGATGCATGTATGGAACATACGTAAAATGTTTTTCATTTTTTTTCACATACATAGTTTCAGTATATTATTAAAAAAGTTAAAGATCATGGGCAGCTCGGGCTCCTGTTGAGAAAAGATTCACTGAGAATAATTCTTCTCTGAACTACGGCATTAGTTGTTCGTCACAGTATATTATGTTATTTGAATGATTGTGTGAACCGATAAAGTAAAGTGATATGACAGTATTTTTTTGAGCAGTAGCAGTGTAGCGGTGTATATAAAATGTGCTTCAGGCAGGCGCCAGCAGCAAGCCGCAGTGGATCACGCGTCTGCGAGATCGCACGGCCGTGGCGGGTTCTCGGCTGAAGCTGGTGTGCTGCGCCACGGGCGTGCCGACGCCTTGCGTGCGCTGGTTCAAAGACGGCCGCCTGCTGGACGGCGGCGAGCAGCGACGCTACACCACAAGCTGCGAGGACGGGCTGGCGGCGCTGGAGCTGCACTGCGCCGCGGTGGGCGACGCCGGCAGCTACACGTGCGTCGCCAGCAACGAGCACGGCGAGTCCAGCTCCAGCGCTGATCTGCGCGTGTGCGCCGGCTTCGAGCAGACGCCCTCGTCGCCCATCTTCACGCGCTCCATCCGAGGTAAGTAACTATTGATACTTCACTTACTATTAGTATTACTTACTACTGTGGCGTGTCAAGTGGGACAGAAAAACTAATTGGTTGCTTCACCATATCGGAATTTTTTTTGTGTGTTTCGTATTTCAATATAAATATTTTTATTAATTTTCATTGTATCTGGTTAAAAGATAGCGGTAATTTTAGCTACAGAGAGTATGTTTCAATTTGTTTTTGCGTTTACAGGCATCTACGATATTACAACATAGTTTTCTGCCTATAAAATTTATAATAAATAAAAAGACGGCCAAAAATTCAGCATATAGCTTTATCACTATTTATTCAAAGTCGACGTTTCGTCTCCACTTTGAGACTCTCTCAGGCGTAAAATTTAGCAGTTTATCACATTTTCTTATTGACTCCCTCAGCAGAAAAGATTATTGAATACACATGTGAAGAATTTAGTGTCGCGAACCATGACGGTTAGGGCGAAATGCTAAATTTTACACCCGAGGAAGTCTCAAAATTGAGACGAAACGCCGCTTTCAAATAAATAGTAATACGTTTATATGCTGACTTTTTGGATGTATTTTTATTTACTATCTATATAACTATGATAATCTTAATTAAAAACGGGTCTGTTGTTAGGAAGAGTCGCTCACCGAGAAATGTTCAGATAATCCTTCCTCTCCTCAGATATAGATTCGCCTCACCCGAATATGCACAGTATGCATGTGTATATTATTAACATTAGGCGCTTATATGTGTGTATCGTGGTATTTAGTCCTAAGACTGGTCTGATGCAACCCTCCATGTTAAACATTCTTGGGCAAGCCTTTCCATCTCCGAATAACTACCACATCCCAAATCCTTGGCCTCTTACCCCACGCTCTTCCCTCTAATGCTAATTTTACGAGAACCTCATGTCTCAAAACGTGGCCTATTAATCTATCCCATCTCTTTGTCAACGTTCTCTAAATTGTTCGCTTCTATTCTGTTCAGAACTTCTTCGTTAGTGATTTTATCCACCAATCTCATTTTCAGCTTTCTCCTATAGCACCGCATTTCAAAGGCATCTATTCTTTCCGCAACTCCTATCGTCAACGTTTCGCACCTTTATAAAGAACGCCACGCGTCCTTGTTCTTCCTAGTTTTCCTTCGGCTGATCTGGTCATTTCTTCCTTCAAGAGTGCCCATATCTTTCTATATTGTTTCTTTCTCCTTTCTCTATTAATCTACTCTTGCTTTCTTCTTTGAAACTCTGAAGCACGTTCTGTTGTTTCAGTTTCTCTAATTCCCATGGTTTTGTTCTAATTCATTTGTTGAGTTTTTTTCATTATCAGGCAGCATTTGATAATCAGCAGATTATGGTTGGAGTTTACATGTTCCCCTGGGTACGTTTTGCAGTCTATCACCTGATTTCTATACCTCTGCTTAACCATTATATAGTTTAATTGGTGCGTGCTCGTGCCCCCCGGCTTCTACTATGTGTATAGTCTTCTTTTACGATTCCTAAAACAGGTATTCGTCACGACTAATCTGTGCTAAAAGCAAAATTCTTCTATCCTATCGCCCCTTTTATTCATTTTCCCAAGTCCATAGTCCCGAATTATACACTGGAATCATGAGAAGGAGGGATGGCCAATAACACTCATTTTATATCCAGACTTGGTAGGGAACGCGTCTATGCTATAAATGATTGAAGGAGGAGTTTGGAGTGGATGGAGAAGTTCTTATTATTTATAATAATGTCCTCATTTGGGAGAAGTGGGCAACGCACTGTCAGGATGGCTTAGTCCAAGGTCCGTAAACGTGTTATGAGCAAAGGACTGCTTTCGCATCACCTTAGCTCATGTGACTTTCCACTCCATACAAGAATTATAAATACATCTTCTTATAAACAAAAGTAAAAATATGTAATATAATAGAAATATAGGACTACTAATTCATTATTGAAACTGAAACATTGTTGATATGTTTTGAGAGAGCAGAAAATTTGATTCTCATTGCTCTTCACGCCTCACAACGGGTAATCGTTCATGAGCGAACTGCACATCAGAGCGTGGATGACAGTTGATGAGCGCAGAGCCCAACTCCTCGGAGAGGGAGCTGTAAAAGAGCCATTCGGTCCCTCGTTTAGAGAGACCTCTCCTCGGAAGGGACCGTTCGTTTTAAACGACTCACTTCCGAGCGACCCATCTCTATTCTTAATTACTCAAGACTGGTTTTCCCTATCATTTTCAAATAAAGTACATTATATTTAGTACATTTTCGTTTGCAAATTAAGTCCTCATTCACTCACGTCATTTCCTCAATGTAACATATAGTTAACAATTACAAATGTAGAAATTTTAGTTTTCGTATGCTAATTCCTCCAAGAAGGAACAGTTTCTGTGAATCAATCTTTTGTTGAGCTTTCACATACTGAATTGTAGTTACTAAAAGTAAATATACACTCTGGAACAAAAATTATTGGCGTTTTATAACCGCACTCAATGAAAAATTTAAAAGTAATTTGTTTGAACTACCAAAAAATAAAGGAATGCACCAACACTACGATTTTCTTCCGAGAAAGTTAAACAACAACTTTTGTGCCACTTGCCATCGATTGACCTATTTATTATAGAGATGAAACAGCAAAAATTTGAAACTTAAGTTCTGTTTCTTCTGACAATCATATATATTTTGTTTATGATAAATACTTACATTTTTGTTTGTTTTCTAAAGTACGATCAGAGAATCACAAATTCTTTTACTCTGATATTGGATGAAATTTATCAAAATATTAAATTACTAATTACTTTTAAAATTTGAGAGTTGTGTTCCATAATTCTAGTTATGTATGAGTTGCATAATTTTGTATAATGTATATTTATTTTTATGTTAAATTTACTACAAATTACTGTTTCTAATATATGAGAAGCGTTGGTGCGGATGCATTGATAGTTCGGAAGTTCTCTACAATGACGGCAATATTGATTTGCTTAACCTGAAAGGTGATCATACCCGCAATTGACACCTTATACTTCACTGGGCAAGAAATTCATTCTTCATATTTATCGTCTGTATTAAACCACAGTTTAAATATTTACAGACTCATATTTACTTCTGCTTATATTAGTTGCATACCTTTCTTTGTTAATGTCTTGCGTTTCCTACTTTAATCTCCTCAACCAAACTAGCCCATGAATCAACCATCTTATTGGCAATAACATTGAAATGTTTCAGACTCGTACCGTTTAGCGGACGACCAGCTGGTCCTGGAGTGCAGAGTTCGGGGCCAACCTGCCCCGTCCGTGTCCTGGCTACACGACGCCAGGCCTCTGTTCGCCGGAGGCCGTTTCTCCATGAGCGAACTTTCGGACGGCGTGTGCCGTCTCATCGTGCGCGAGCCGACGCCCAACGACGGCGGCGTCTACACCTGCGTCGCCAGGAACTCTGCCGGTGAAGAGCGGACGACCACCTCAGTCACAGTCAGGGGTAAAATATGCCAACATGCAAAAACTAACTGCATTCATTTTATCATTTTATCCAGAAACGGGATTAGCGCATTACTGCTGGCAGATAATATTGTTCTTTTATTCGAGATAAACGAGTTAGTGCAATTTGAGATTTCTTTTAGATATGTAAGCATAAAATCGTGTTAAAATATTTGGAACTTTTATTTGATATTTACTTACGGCCAATATAAGTATGAATAATATTTAATTCGTATAGTGTTGCGTTATATGGGTGGGTGCGAAACGTGGACTGTAATAGTTGCAGAAAGGAAAAGAGTAAAATCTTTTGAGATATGGTGTTGTAGAAGAATGCGGAAAATCGGATGGGAGGATAGAGTAACCAGCCAGGAAGTTCTAAGCAGGATAAGAGAAGAGAGAACAATATGATGGACTTTGACCAAGAGAAGGGATAGATTGATAGGCGTCGTTTCGAGACATTAAGGTCATGTAAAATTAGTATTAGTGGGAAGTGTGTGGGGTAAGAACAGAAGAGGCAAGTCAAGGAGAGAATACGTACGCTAAGCAGATTAGGGAAGATGTGGTAGTTAAGAAGAAATGTAAAGACTTGTGCAGGACAGGTTAGCATGGAGGGTTGCATCAGACCAAACTGAGGACTGACTATTATTACAACATATATGAATAGATATATAAATAAAGGTATATGTGCCGTGTCTGAAAAGGCATGAAGCGATTATACTTTAGGAAAAACCACTGGAAGCATTCGTGATGGGTGTCATCGCAGGTTATTTGACTCCCTTCTTCCGAAAGCTAAAAATCACACTAGATAACCACTGGTTGAAATGTTTTTATATTAATTGTGATTACGTTGGAATAGAAACAAATTATCCATCTGACTAATAAAGCAAAAATTTTTCAGTTCAGCGTTCTAATACATTTATTAGAGACCTTACTCTACCATCATCTTGCTAAATGAAGCATACAGAATATAAACAAATCCATTTAGTACTTGAGGTATCTTAAACGAGGCCTCATCTTCTAAGAAATGTCGTAGTTAACTCAATCAGTTAATGATTTCAGTAACATATGTATTTGTTAAAGATTAAACATGATTGGCTACAGGGAAAGAGGATCACCGACGAGGTCCACAGGACTTCCGCCGCCCCTACTTCACGAGTGCTCTGACTGACCACCAAGTGTCAAGCGGGGCGACCATTGCACTGCAAGTTCAAGTGGCCGGTAAGTTTGTCACAATTGAAAAAGAACTTCTTTCCACGATTTTGCAACACCACGTTGTTTGGCACAAGGCTGGGTTCTGACAGTGTAGATATTTATAAATAGAAGACAAACATGTCGGGAGACCCGATCACCACGAAAGTCTTAGGTATTTGTCGTGTTGAGTATTTCAGTTTTTAACTCCAAAACATTTGTTTCTCATTTATTGAAGATGCCAACAAACTTATTAACCGAATAACGCAAATGATTGCTTTTCGGGGCATGAACATGTGAAGTGGTCTGCCTGGGGTTCCCCGCTCGACCATCTCCAATTTCAATGAAATTTTGCGTGAATGTTAAGAAATGTCACCAATGAACATTCGTAAACTTTTATGTTCTCTGTTGCAGATCGTACAGAAATATAGTCATTTTTGTGACCTCGTACGGTAAACTTTTACCATACGACTCGGAAATTTCAGAAATTTTGAGATGTATTATCTCTGGCAATGCATGAAAAGTGGCGGTCTCGTACAAAATGTTGTCCTCTTTGAACCCCAAAGAGCAAAAAAATGTTCGAAGAAATTTGACATGCATAATTTGAAGCAAAGTCGGCCGAAAAAATTACAAGTTTGCCTTCTTATATCTCTGAAGATAAAAGTATTAAATTTAATACATTTTTTATTGTAAAATTTCACTTACCTGCTGTTCTGCAGTAGTTCTCAAACTGCGTCTAAATTTGACGATTTTTGCAAAAACGCGCAAAATGGGACGTTTTTAACCTACTTTTATGAGAAACTATTTTACATAATCTCTTTAAAATTATTTTTGTTAAAAGGAGTATGTTTTAAACCTTATTATAAAGTGGGCACATTCTTTCATCGCGGGTGTTTAAGGCCTTCAAATTGACATTTCTTTGGCAGTCATATATCTATATACATTGAATAGACGTGTAAATATCATAGGTTTTGCTAGTTTTTCCAATACTCTCAGCTGTTACTCCACCAGCTGTTGTTTTTTTTGTTACCACTTTCTGCACGCGTTTGGTTAATGTAGTCAGTTTTATGGCTACTGCTCAAGCTTTGAATTTTAATGGGAGCTCCGTAAGTCAGTCAAACTCCGATTGACAGTGTCTGAAATGTCCATATAGTTTTCTGGTGATGAATACTCTGATGTGACTTGGACCATATATTTACACTTGGAACTAATTTTTTGACCTGGTTTCACATTTGTTTTTCCCAACAGACATGGATGGCTAGATTGACTTTCAACAGCCCATGCCTAGCAGTGTGCTTTGTTTTATTAAATGGGGTAGTTTTTGCCTTATTTAATATAGTTAAAAAAATTATTTTATGAAAGTCATAGTCTGTGAGCTCAACCTCTGATCATCGAATGAGAAGTATTTTTTCACTGGCTGAAAAACTGTACACACAACGCAGCCCAATTTTCTTGGAATAGAAACGAACATGGCAAGTTGTTGATAACTTTTCTCCAACAATGCAACTTGGCATAGTAGAAATAATACCAATTGACTTAATGCATTCCATTTCACGGATTAAAGACCTGAAAATTTTGAGAAAAAGAAGTTTCAATTTCATATTACAGAATACTGTACTATGCTTTATAAATATATTATATGGTTATGTCAATAGCGTTGAAGTACATTCCTAAAGCTAGTGAAACGTGGATCAGAACAACTTAAACTCCAACAGAAATAAAAGGGAAATAGTACGCGAAGGCAAAATTAAGTATAGCATGGAATGAAAAATTAACAATTTGTCATATTTCCGAGATCCAATATACCTGCGATGAAATATAAATCCTTCTTTTTTAATAATTTAAAACTAATTTTAAAAAAATTACCTGAATGCACATTGAAGAATACAACATCGTAATACAAAGTTATCAAGTTTGTCCCCAATTTCAAGCCCTAAACTGGCCATAAGTCAGAAAAAGATTAATAACTGGAAAATCAATTAATATAATAAAAATATATTATCACGACGTTTCGTACTTAATTTGGTACTTCATAACGTGTACATCAATGTATTAAAAACAGAAGAAACAGACAGGATAGATACACCAAACAATTGAAATTTACTTGTATAGTAGGTTTTAGAAGATATTAATGGAAGTGTTTGGAATCGTTTACAAATTTTCCTAATACTCCATTTAATTAGTTTTCTACTCTATACTAAGACGCTATTCTGAAACATTACCAACTTTGTCACTTTTTAATTGGAAGTGATAAACTGGAATGCAAATAATTTCACAAGACAATATGCAATCTATAATTTTTTACCTCTCTAGTCACTACAGGTTTCCTTGTTCAGAAAAATTGTTGAATAATTTAATATTAGTTTACTACAATTCATCGGTAAATATATGAAAGGAATATAATGAAGAGAATATTCAAAATAGATAATTTTTGGAGGATCAGCATACCATCGATTGAGGCTCTATTTTAATCCAATAATTTACAGATATCATGTGATATTTAAATGTCAAATGAAAATTTTCGGCTCTGATTCTTTACTAATCAGAGTATTTTAAAGTTTGAAACTTTTACTTTCAGTGTGGACAATTCTAAACCCTGAAACAAGTTATTTTATTATTTTGTCAATAATACGAAAAAGTTACATTAATTCAGAATAATGATAATACAAATAAAATTACCGCATATACGATAAATATAGGGGTAAATCTACTATGTTCACGGTGATCCTGTTATTCCAACAAGTAAAATAATTTATAATTATAGTAATGAATTTAGATGGCGATCGCCATTTTATTTCATCAGTGGTGATACTCTGGTTGAGAAATTCCCTACTGGTGACAGTCATGCGTCAACAACACGCTAACAGACACCGATTTGGCGGCGAGGAGATATCCAAAGCGTGTGGAATCCTCAGTTTTGCGGATTAAGGGTCGTTTATCTGCACAGGGCGTTCAACCCTCGGGAATTATGACGGCCACTTCTCACTCCTCAAAATCTGAAGACTATCCGCGTGTTAATCCAGACATTTTATTAGGCTGAGGGTCATCTGATTCACTCTCATGGTAGGGGCATGAGTAGATTCGGTCTGGAGACGAAAAGAGACAGACATTGGACAGTTGGGAAATAATCTTCGAAGGAGGAGAAAGTCAGTGGGGAAATAAATTTGAAAGAAGTTAAAAGGAGATGATATAGAAAACAGTCAAGAATAACTTTGAAGTAGAAAAGTGGAGAGGAATGAGAAATGTTTGTTTTTAATCTCAAGAAGACGATTGTAGGTTAAATACCGTTCACATAATTCGCTGGAGTCGAGGAAAAAAACTCGTGGTTCGACCAGTCCAAATTTTCCTGGAAGCGAGCTATAGGTAACCGAGCCTGAGCCAACAAAGGAAGCAGCCACTCCAAAAAAGTCGGAAACCCAGAAACTATGAGTGTCATTGCAAATTAATCATCGGTGCGTATGTCTGATTTCCAACTGTACGAAAAGCCCACATAAATGATCATTAAATAGTTAGTGTCTTTCTAAATTCGATTTGTGCTAGCTGTGATAAATTTAACGGGTCTTAATTTTGTATTTATTTTAATTGAAATTAATAAATTAATTAGTTTAAATTTAACTTAATAAATTGGTTATAATTTAAATTATAATCGATTTAATTCAGTACCTGTCTACAGATGCGGGAAATTGTTAAATGAGATTAGTAGAAGTTTCCAACGAGCTATATGTTGCTTGAAGTGCTCCAGTTTAATAATGTGTGAATATCGTAGGCGCGACTGAGTATTGACAGGATTGCCGAGGTAACACGTGAGACAAGAATCTTGATGTGGTTCAGGAGATGACGAGATCTGTCCGCAGTGCACAAACATGTCCCGCGCTTACGTTAACCACTAACATCCATTAGGTGCCAAAGAGCCTTAACACCTGACATCAGACCTCAAGATAATGATCGCGAGGTGTTTAATTGAGGAATATTTACAGTAATCGAGTACACAAGAAAATGTTCCTCATCGTTGAATAATGTTTAAAATAATCATAAATAAATTGTCTCCGTATTGTGAATTTATTTTATAGAGACTTATTAATTTACTTAATCAATTTTAAAAAGTAGACATGGTGCTGTGTACTGATTATTGCATTACTAAAGCAACTAATTGCCGTAAAATTTTTTGTCATTATTATATAACAAAACAGTGTATTGTTTTGCAATAATCGTACATATTTTAGGGTTGCAGTTTATGTCTTAAGTATGAATGTGCCTAAACGGTAAACTTCATTCACGATACAATTTCTCAGCCGGTCTCATATGAAGTCTCTAATGCAGATATCAAATCGGACCACATCAATTTCGTTTAATACTCAATTATTACCGTATCCTCTTAATCCTAGAATGGTAATATTACCTATAGAGTGTTAATTGGTAAACATTCGTCGTTTCGACTACGTCGGTAGAAACTAGAGGAAAATAGTAAGAAAACCCCTTCTAAAACATTAAGCTCCTATATTTAACTAAGACAAAGATTAAAAAATATTTTTATTAAGTGTCATTTATTATTAAAAAATACAAAATAGGGCGGAAAAGGATATTACATGAAAGAAGTAATATAAAATGTTCTTGTTTTTGTTGTGGTATTCAGTATTCAGTTATAAACAATCAAAGTAGTTACAATAAAGTACAGTTCAATATAAAACTTATTACAAAAAATTACATAATCACAACATTTTGATTAAAAATACTTTATATAATCTATACCAATAAATAAAATTCAAGTGTTTGTTTGTCCGTATGTTTGTATCGAATAGGCTCCGAAATGGCTCAACGGTTTGAAAAAAGGCAATGATAACGATATATTAGACACTGAACCTGAGTCTGCAGATACCGACGATGAGGAAGAAAATGTTATGAATAAACGTGGAGGACAAAAACGAATGAGGTTGCACTCAAGTTCTGAAGAAGAGTGAAAAAAGTGATCAACATATTTAAATTGATGGAACTGTATGGAAATAAATGCAAATAGGTGCTATACCTGGAAGACCAATACTTCATAACAGAACCAGGTCCAACGGGATATGCTAAATGCTAAAAACAGGTCATTTGACCGGTTGCGGTACAAGTAGGTGTATATATTAAGTCCCGGTACGTTTAGTGTTAATATAATAGTTAATTCTACATGAAAGTTTCTGTTATACACGTGCGTTAAAATATCCAAAGTGATCTTGGTCTGTTTATACTGAGAAACAGCTTAACGGCTTTCAATAAAATTACAGGAATTTTAACTTAAATTGTTTCATTTCGATATCTTGAAGAGTTCAGAAGATATTTATATAAATATTTATAAACGCATTGAATTGCCGCGTGAATTGCTATTTTTTATTGGCTCCGAACCGTATGATAGTGTTCTAAATCAACTGCGAGTTATGAGGTTGCCCTGAGCGATCATGAATAGATGATACCTTACTTTTTTATATTCAATGAATTCAACTTCATCAAAATTTTGTACCTGTTCTTTCGTTTATAGGGCAAAATAAAATTAAAAATTTCCACGGGAACGAAGTGGTGAGGGTTAGCTAGCTATAAATAAATTTTGAAAAGAAAACATTAATAAATAAAATTAAAATTCTTTGTAAATATGATTTAATTGTATATTCTGGAATCTTTGAAATAAATATTTTATAGTTTAACAATATTCTGTTAGTAGATTGTGAATTTTACCATTCTTTTCACTCAATTCGACTCCGAACGTTGCAGGAGCAACAAGAAATTTTTGTATTATTTTAAGTACGGCATCATACCAATTTTACTTATTAATTTCTATTAAACTATGTATTTTAATTGTATAATTTTTTGTAGAAAGAACTGAGTAGGTCCCTAAAGTTTGGGGACAGAATGTTTTATAGTTAAAATTTTCCATTTCTGACTTTTGGCCACTCTTTTTTATTTAATATATACCTAAACAAAAAATGAATAATGTCGTATGCTATATAAATATTGTTTTGTTGTAATTACCAGCATTAAAACATTTCATATTTCAATGTAATGAGTGTTAAAAAATCAAAATTATGTACTGTATTCCATTCTTTCTTTTCATTCATAACCATTTTTAATTATTTGCAAACTTCTGTCCAGGCGTTTCTAAATGTATACTATCTTTTTTTGAGTCTATACTTTTGTCTCACTTAACAGGTTGAGCGTGAACTAAATGTATCAATAAGTCGGCTTTCTCCGTGATAATAAATTCAAAAATACATGTGCAAAAGGATTTTAGTTGTGGAACAAATTCGATAATCTGGCTATGAACAAGGCAAATTGTAGAATGAACGAATCGCGTCTGAAACGCCAGATCGGCCGAGAGAATCGCCGAGGCGGACATTTTACTATTATTATTACTATTACTTAGCTGCTATTGGACATTTTCATGTGGCAGCTATATACAAAGAAAACACAAATATAATTACAAAAAGAAATGACAGTTGACACTAAGGAACAATAGGTTTTGATCTGAAAAAGAAAAGAGAAGTCAGGAATCACTTCACTGCACTTCACTGATTCTAAAAACTGCTCACTTTAATTTCCTTAGCCTATTCCTAAACTGATTTACCCGGAAAGGCCGTCAGTATTTCTGCCCCTGAAACGGACATGGACGCCATGAGCCACGAGACTGTTGGTGAGGCCGTCACTGTCAACGACGAGCGCTACAGAACGACGATAACCGATTTGTTTTGGCCCAAATTGAACTATATGGACGTAGACGACACGTAGTTCCAGCAGTACGTACATTCTGCACGACAGATTAGAGGAGAAGTGAATAGGCCACAAAGATCGTACGATTTGACCATGCTAGACTTTTTCTTGTGGGTTTTCCTGAAGTCGCAGGTCTATTTCAATAAACCGCAATCTACCGATGCCCTTAAATTCAACGTAACTCAGGCCTTCGCTCAAATTGAGCCGGATATATGCTGCAGAGCCATTGAAAATTGGACCACTCGGATCTGTGCCACTGTGAGAAGCACTGTTATATTCCATACACAATGACATTCATGGACCTTTCAAATAAAAGAAGAATTTCGTTAATATCTCTTACGCAGTTCGTTTTATTCCATTTTACCATCGATCAGTCCTTATTGAAAACCCCTATATTATGTTGAGCAATTTACAACTATTGTGGATTTGCAGTTACCTAACGAACATATTTTTCGCTGATTTCTCAATTTCTTTCCATATATTTTCTTATGCATAGAAACCATATATAAATGATATTTTGATTTAAACTGTACACTGTACGTTTGCAGGTTCCCCGGCGCCGTCCGTCACGTGGCTGCGGAACGGACAGCCCCTGCAGGCGCCCGCCGCCAAGACGTGGATGGAGGGCGGCGTGCACACGCTGGTGCTGGCGGGGGCGGCGACTGAGCGGGAGGCGGGCGTGTACTCGTGCCGTGCTCACAACGTGTGGGGCGTGGCCGACTCGACGGCGAGCGTCTCCGTTGTAGCCCCCGCGTCCTCCAGGGGCGGCAAGCCGGCTCTCTTCGCTTCCCGCCCCGACAGCGACGTCAACGCCGCGGTGGGGGAGGACGTGAGCGTCTCATTCCGCATCAAGGGTGACCCCAAGCCTCGAGGTAAGCGACTAATGCCCTACTGGATAATCACTGCCTCTAGCGGTCAGCGCCACATCACAGCGGTCATGGATGGGTTGGTGAAGACGCATCCGTAATTACTTGCCATTCTTATTGAAAATTTTGTTCTAAAAGAATATACAGTTACTTAATATACAATTCCGTTACCTATGATTGTATCAATCGTCTTTAAATATTCTATTTCCGCGATCCAAACAGGGAGCAGATAAATGCCTTTCGAAGACTTGTAAATAATTCAGACGAGCACGAGACTTCCAGGGGATGTGGCTTTGATAATCGTAAAGGGCGTTTCATAATGACAATTATTAAATTTTAAAATACAATTTAAGTAACAAAGCGTATAAGAAATTTTGTCGCATAAAATGACTGATTGTAATTTGGACGTACATAAAAAATTGCCTATCTATTAAATCAGTCTCAATATTAATAAAACCAAAATCTTATTTTCATTACAATTTTGTAAATTATATAGCGTATCTTTCGGCACATGCCATTGTCATCTAATAATAAAATACCAAATTATCTGAAAAATTAGAAAAATCATTCTTATCGTGGAGAATAGTTTTCCATAACGTGTACAGAAAGCTGTCAGTAGGAATTAGAATTGAAGGTCAAGGAAAGAAAGCAGAACTACAGAAAGGAGTATTAAAAGTACGTAGTCTGTCGCCCTTGATCTTTAACTCAGGCCACGAAGAAAGTTAAAAAGGAATATAGAAAACGAATCATACTGCAAGGAAACGAAATAAAAAATCGTAAGGTTTTTTTGATGATATTGTGGTATTAAGGGAGTCAGAAGAAGTTTTGGAAACCATAATAAATAGCATGAGCGTTGTACTGGACAAAAAGAATTATTAGAGGGAAAACCAAGGTGATTGAATGTAGTATGGGAAACAGTGGAATAACAAAAGGTGTTAAGATTGGGAAGCGATATTTTAAAGGAAGTAAAGAAATTCTGCTACTTGGGATGCATAATAACTAGGGATGATAGAAGTATAGTAGACATAAAGAGTAGAATAGTCCAGGCAAGGAAGGCTTCCGCAAAAAAGAGGAATTTACCTGCGGATAATATAAGTATGAATATTAGGGAATCGATACTAAAAATGTTCGTATGGAGCGTGGAGTTATGGGTGTGAAACATGGACGAAAATCAGATTTTCTCGAGAAAATATTTCCTTTCACGATATTTTATAGAAAATAGTTGGTTTCCCAGTAATTCATGTATACAGTGTGTTTGAGAAAGTACTCCCTAGTTTTAAGTATAAATGTTGTGATGATCGGGGTATTATTAATTATTCTTAATTTTTTTATTTAAGAGGGTTCCATTATTATATTTTTGAAATTGATAATTCTTTTGTTTTTTTGGTTTTATTTTGAAAGAAACTAATCAAATACTATTTACAAGTTATTAACTAATATTAATATTAACAAATTGACATATGTACAATTGTTAGCTCCATTCTAGCAAAATCAAGTATTGCCTTCTCAGGTTGCCCGTCAGTCTAATCATACACGAAAATTTCTAACGGATTTTACAAATGGCCTGGGTATGAAAGAGTGCTAATTACCCATGTTTTAGCTGCGATGAGCAAAATTGGACCCGTCCTGGACCCCGTCGTTTTAATTAGCGTAGCTGTTGAACGGCTGTTGATGGCTAGCGACCTCGTAAGAACGTTGTTATTGTTGACGCAGTCGGTAGGACATTGTTATTTTCGACGTACGAGTCATGTCGCTTATTGATGCATGCTGATAAGCGATGCTGCTCATCTCATCTCCAGACTCGTAGTGCCCTGGCTTGCTGTCGCTAGCCTCTACAGCCCCTAGGAGTACCGTTAATTCCGGCATTGTCCTAGGGCCATAAATCCACCTCTGTCAGCAACGTCCAGCCGGTCACTGTGGAAATCGCAGTCCTTCGTACCCAAACGAACTTTAAAAAATTACTATACACAAAATAACGGGACCACCTTGATTTTGATATGTTGCGTTAAATTGATTTTAATCCACAATTCTAATGTAATTTCGCTGGTTACATAAGCGGTCATTACAATATAATGGGGAAAGTAATGAAAAATTAGAGATACGAGTACATATTATAAAAGGTAATACCTTCAAGTTTTGTTTAATGTTAATAAACTTCAACGTGGGATCCATTTTTTTGCCCTGCACATGCCAAGACGGTATTCCACTTCATGCCACGTATTCACCAACATTTCAGGTGTAACTGTCCCAAACCGCCACGACGATTCTTTCGCGTAAATCATTGATGTTTCTGATCTTTTCGCTGTACACAAAATTTTTTATGTGGCCCCAAAAGAAAAGTCTGGGCCTCGTGGTGGGCAAGATATTGGGCCAGCCCTGCCTATCCACATTCCTGGAAAGCGAGTGTCAAGAGCCGCACGCACATGGCCACTACAATGAGGGCGGACGCCATCTGGTTGGAAAAACACAAGCCCCTTTCCCGCCTCGATATCGTCCATTTGTGGAAAGACGTACTCTGTCAACATGTCACAATAAATGTCCCCGTTTATTGTTTTCTCTACAAAAATAAAAGGACCAATCTCACGGCCTTCCATCAAAGCGCACCAGACATTTAAGTTTTGGAGAGTGACATTGATGCTGAATAACTTCATATGGATGCTCTACCCCCTAATTCTACAGTTATGACGATTATCTGTTCTACTGACATGAAAAGTAACCTTGTCAGAAAAGAAAATGTGTTTTAAGAAATTTACATAATCATCAATTCTGTGCAGAAAGCCAATAGCAAACTCAAACCTTACGAATTTATCATTAGGTTTTATTTGTAACAGTTGCAATTTGTAGACACGTAACCGAAGGCTTTTATGCACAACATCATACACAGTACCTTTAGGCACTCCTATTTGTAGAGTACGTCTGGCCAATGACTTTTTCGGGTTCCGAACACATGAAACACGGATCTGTTCAACAACATATTCAGAAGTTCTCTGTCTACCTGGTGATTGATTTTAAAATACTACAGGTTTCCTTGATAGACTTTAGCCTATGACGGATAGTAGATAGTTCACCACCATACTGATGTCTAAAATTACGTTGCTCTGTTGTAACTGACTCTGTTTGCACAAGACAAATAACACAATGCGCTTTCTGTTGCGGAGTACATATTTTTGCTAAGTTGCACTGCGCTGCACGCACGCCTGGACTGAACTGAGGGCACAGAGGTAAACAACAGCACTGGTGCCGTCTAAGGTCAAGCAGACCTGCCAACTGCAGGGCAGCCAAACTTGGAGAGTTGACGAATCAAACACCACAAACTAGAATAGTGTATGGTACTTAGTATATGAGAACTAGGGAGTGTATTACCAGCTGCAGTGTTAACCCTCCGTCGGGCGCAGCCGGCCTCAGAGGCCCGCAAAACACTTTTTTGGGAACCACTTTTACACCTGTGCCTCCAGTTATTTGTCTTTCTTAATAGTTTACTGGATTGTGGCATTGCATATTAGATTCGCTATTCACCCAGGTCGTCTGGACACCATGTGGCTCGTGACGCCAACTGCGCCCGATGGGGTTACAAATTAGAAGATGAATTCTTTCGAGATATTTTTATCGGAATCGTTTAATATACTCTAAATAAACATATTCTGTGTGGGTTTCCTTTGATATATTGAGAAATATGTGTTATTCTGCCTCTGGCCACTTAGGTCGAGTGCGCCTCGTTACGTTATATCGATAGCTAATTTCCTGTCTTCAGTTACAAATTTCCTTCTGAAATGGCCAGGAAAAACATATGATTCCTCTATACGGAACTTCCTCGAGGATGATGCTGCTAATGATTCAGCTTTGGTTGAAGATTTGGGCGAAGAAATCGACATCGCTTTTTCGGTCGAGTTAGTAGAACGGGAAGAGGATTCCGAAACTAAACAGGAGGAAGAAGGTGCTTTTGAGGAATATGTAGAAGATGAAGACGATATTCGAAAAGATTTTTTTTAAACAGATACACATACACAGCGGACGAAGAATTCATCTCATTCTGCTGCTCGTCGTAAACAACGTCATAATGTCTATAGTGATTCGATAAATGTTAAATCTATTTTTCAATACTGGAAATGTTTGTTCTGTCCATATATTTTGGAATTGATTGTTAAGATTAAATACAAGTGGAATGCCGACTCAGTTACAATTACGCTTGAAAAGAATTTTACCAAAAGAAAAAAGTGAAGCTTCTCCCTCAATACCTCCATAAGGCGTAGGTGTGGGACATGCATAGCTGACTTAGAATAATGACACATTACGAATGTAAAAATTGTCATGAAACAATTTGGCTAAACACGTAAAACCGCTGTGCTAGACGAGTTATTCTGCAGCTGATTAGGAATACCCGGCATACGTTTCTGCCAACTACAGTGGCAAAGTAGAGACTGCATATTAACTTAATTTATCAGTTTTTAAATTTTACGTCACTTAATTCGTCTTATTTTAACGAACGCAGTTGTATCAATTTAGCATTTTTCTATGATCTACTTTAAACTTCATTGCATTGATTAAACTTATCCTTTTCCGTTAAATTTATTTTATTTGCTTTCCATATTCCCTATAAAAGACTACCGTACCGTTTTATTAATAAAAATTAATTAAATGGGAAACGAAGGGCAAAAATATGTGGATGGCTTAATTGTGTTCCGTTCAGAAGTGCGCCCGACGGAGGGTTAAATTACACCGAAATCTCGTTGTCAGCACGTAATTAAACCATCACTTGGAATGTCACATTTTTGAAAATTCATATTTTCATACCCACTATCATTAAAACTGCAGATAACGTTGAAAATTAAGTGATTGATTAGAATGAATATATGTATAAATCGTAATTTAAAAATTTTATATGTTAAATGTCGAATAAATCGCTAAATAATTCGCCCAGTATGCACTCAATTACAATGCACAGAATATATTTGAACTCAGCAATCAGTAACGTGAATGTTAAACAATTAAGCTACTGCTAATATATAGATGCTTAAGTTAAATGACACAGATTATTAGATTATGTTTATGTGACAAATACAAAAATATGTAAAAAAAATTGGGCGGGACAGTTAAGAATATATATGGAACTCGAAAACAGCACCATCTAGCAGGTTCAACTATAGCTAATAAACCATTCAGGTGATTTAATGAACACAACCGAAGAATTTCAACAAAAGCAGACAAGTCGTTTAAGAGGAGGAGAATTACGAAGACATGAACACCGGAATTTTATTTATGAAGATGCATTATTTGAGGAAGAGTTAAATAAAACCTTGGATAAATTTGATTTATTCTGCACACATAAAACAATGCTGTATTACGTTCCGACATAATCTAGAAGTTTAGTTCAAGTCTGAGAACGCTAACGATGTACCTGAATTCCCGTAGATTGTTTTCTTGTGCACCACTTGCCCTACCTCGTCATAGAAATTAAATTTCGTTCCAGAAAGTGCTTTATTTCTAGTTTGTGGTAATGGATTCGGGGTTTGTCTCCGGTGAAGATTCGTGCAAGAAAAGCATAAATACTCCGTTGCTTCAATTCTGGTGTCAGCTGCCTGGGCACTCATCATTAACAAACCTTTAACAAACAAGCATTTCCATATTGAACACTCATTCTGCGATAAATTTATATATATTTCACACTTTCACTTTGCAAAAATCTAATAACCGAGCGTCGTTCGTCTCTATAGTATGTTTCTAGTGGGGCAACAATATTCATAATGTTCCAGCGCTTGTTTTTGCTCATCTGCACTGTACTTGCACCTAAGGGACATCTGGAACATTAAATAAAAACTATGACGAGGATTTTATTAGTTTATATATATATATATATATATATTAAAAAATTAGAGTTATTATCAAATGGATGGGTGCCAATAAACCTCTACTTTCAAATTTAAAACAGTTTTATTGTTAACAAAAGGAAAAGATACAACAATATTACAATATTTAGGAATTAATTAATTTTAACCAAAGAAATGACATTGTATGAGACGTTAATAAATTTAATCTACTTTAAATGAGAGCTGACATGTTTATACTAATAGCAGAGCATTCATCCTTCTCTAGTTTCCTTGTTGACCAGCAGTCCTGGATTTAACGCAAAGGAAGCTTCCGGGTCAGCATAGTATAACCTTCCGTCTATTTCAGTCGGTAGAGCAGTTTTGGATTCTGGCTTCTTGCGGTCGAATATTGCAGTGGGAAGAGCTTTGATCTCAGGGAAGGCAGTATGGGGAATGCAACAAGCATAAATTAAGAAATATTTACTAAGTGTAATTTACACACAAACATTTCAAGTAGATGAATATACAATTTACGAGGGATTATACTAATGAATCCCAAATGACGTACAATACATAACAATTTCTTTGTCCATTAATTTGAATAAAATCACCAAATTTACAAAGAATTAAACACATAGGCGGATAGGGTCTCCACTCCGGATCCGCTTTCTCGTCCGTTGCTTGCAAGACAAAAATTTTGTAAATATGAAAACACTGAATTGAGTTTAATTCACAGAAAGATTATCAGTAATATATGATAAATCCTCCGTTTTACTACTTTGCTCCAACACATATTTACAGAAGGGTCATTCCACGTCAAGTGACCAAGGGAACCCCGCGCGACCATTTCCGATTTTGATAAAAAATTTGACAGTTTGTACTCTGAAGCCTTACATGAACATATGCAAAATTTCAGTTCAAAATATGCATTTATGACTGAGATACGGGCTTTTCCGTCGAAGCCCGCGGTTCAAAAGTGCCACTTTTGAGCTTCAATATTGTGGCAGTTATTAGAGAATAGACCCTGAAAATTCGTTTCCAAGATAAATTGCGTGCATAAATTACGAAAATAATAACAAATCTGTAAACAAATTTCATTCGTGGCAGCTATGAGTCCACAAATTTGGCGAAAAAAATAGTGCCTATTTATTTCATATTTCAAATGATCCTGGAGAGATAAATAAAATACGTACGGTAAACATATTTTGTAGTTTGCATGTCTACATAAGTGTCTACAAGTTACACGATTTACAGCTTTGTAGACAGTATACTTTGGTAAATTTGGAGCAGAAAACCTGGTGCCAAAGTGAAAAACGGCAAAAATTAGCGTTTTCAGAGGTACCAGATATCGTTTTCTAGTTGACACCGTTAAATAGATGAGAATATAATCTAATAGAAAACATATATTTCATTTTGGTGTCTCGACGGATAAGATCTAAAATTTTGGGTCAAAGTCCACTGTAGTGCGCTCTCGACAAATATCGTCTCATCGTGTTTTTTTGTATAATAATCGCTCGAATAACGTGCTCTTAAGTATTATTCCACTTTCTTAGGTGTCTGACTTACATATGAAGTAAAAGTAAACTTGCTTTGATCAATCGCCCATTTATTATTCACTCCATGAAGTCTCCAAAAGTCGAAATACGCCTTTCTTTAGTTTCTTTTTCAGTACGGTAACATTATTTATCTATGAAATTCGTAACACGACGAGTAAGAATAAATACAACACACTCAAAATTCCATGTGGGATCCATGGTAGCTTTGCATTACCAATCAAAGGTTCGTATCCCATGGTCCCGAGTCAGGCGAGACAAGCCATGTGAAGGGGTCTGTAACTGCAGGTTCTAAACCCTTATACGTTTACATAAATGTATATTTTATATAAATTTTTAATAATCAAGTTTTTTGACGAAGGATTCCAACCTGGCAGTTCATGATAGTTAGCAAAACCGTAATGAAGCAAGTTCCTATACCTGTTCTTGAATTTGTCGTTAATGTCTGAAATCATGCAATATGGTTCTTTATAATCAACTTTCCAACTCTCATATCATTCTTTTTCAAGGTCGTTTTCTCCTCAAACTGATCTCTTCTAAAAACGTGATTGGTTTCCCCGCTTTGTCTATATTCCCCAGGTCCTCCAATGGGGTTGGTGTCTTTACCCTTCCTCTCCAAAATTTCAAAATTTTGGAGCAATCTTTTGGGTCAACTACCTTGTTAACTTGGGTCATTTTGGCGAGCCGCAAATAATTTTCAGACATAAGCCTGCGCCTGTCAGGCTTCAAGTTATGTGACTGTGTTTGTCTCTCCGGTTTTTTTCCCCGGAAAGGTGCCGTGGGAATACCTCAGGACTGTTCTCTATGGAAACTTCGTACAAATTGCTTAATATTGTAAAATTAATTTAAATAATATAATAAAATACAATACGAAAAGTTATACGCGTCACAACATTCATACCAACTTACAGACCATTGTGCTCATTTAAAATTTTATATTAAACTTTTTAGATCATATGCAACTTTTAATATTTATAAATAAATATTGTGACCGTTTACCATTTACATTCAAAATTATACCTCATTTACTAATTAAGCTTCCACAAATTTCTGAAGTTCCATAGTTTTTTATTAACTGACATGTTAGTCACCTGTCTTATAAATTTCAAAACCTGCTATGCACGTCATACATTCGTTTGCGGCTTTTAGTGCAAAAGTGCCATTTTTAACGAATTGTTTATTTAGCGTACCTTTTATTTGTTGCTTGATGTTTCTCGGATATGCAATGTGTAGGTTTCATCTTATGTCAATAAATCCATTTTTTATTAATATTTTGCGTGTAACAATGCGTTATATTTGAATGTGTAATTGTGGCGACAGTGTATAATTCCGCTTGTGTTTGTTTCAGTGACGTGGTCCCACGGCCTGCGCGACGTAACGCACAGCATGCGCACTCTGAAGGAGACGAGCGACGACTACGTGCGTCTCACACTGAAGCGGGCGCGCCCTGGCGACGCTGGCACGTATTGCATTCTCGCGCAGAACCTCTACGGCTGCGACAGGGCCTTCTTCACTCTCAGGGTACGTCTAGGCTCTACTAACTAATTTTCTTACGAATACAATTCTCGGGTTTCAACCCGGTTCAAAGTTTCTATGCTGAAAAATGGTGAGCCTTCGAAACGAATAACCATCACGTAAAGTCACTGAAACGTACGTTGGCTAAAACCGGCGTCACACGAACGGTGAACGTTTGGCTGAAATGCTGGTCTGTAACATTTGAGTCCAATATCGTCAAACTGTAGAGGCAAGTGCTTTGCTACACGGTGGAGTGAATGTTTCATCCAATACATTCCATTCAAACATTGGTTCAATATTATCTTAAGTGGAAATGTTATATACAAGACAAAATAGAGGATAAATAAACAGACGGCCAATAACTATTGTCACCTCCTCATCTTCCCCTCGCATATTACACCAACAGTGAAACTGCGGTTTACCGTTACCAGCCTCTAGTGGTGTATCGAAATTAATACGGATATAGCCCAAGCTAATTCGCCGGTTTGAGCGTGTATATTGATGGTAAAGTCAAAGTGATGAAAAAAACCAACAACAAAATAATTAAATATATTTGCTCTGGCAATTTCTAATATTGACGATAACTGACGTTACCGGTAGGGTGCCACCACTTCATTGAGTGGAATTAAATTCACACAAATAAACAATAAAATAAACTAATAAAAAAAGTACGGGAAGGAATATAAATAAAAGAAATTACACAAATGAAACAAAAAAGAGAAACACAAATATAATTTAGTCTCTGGACTAAAGTCAAAGGTCTTTGGCCGTAACTAATGTATCGACAAACAAAGTTTTCATTTATAAATATTTCGTTCCAATAATAGCCGCTACGATCACAAACGAAGATGATATTTTTATTTTACCTTACAATGGTTATCCATCCGCTGGCCAATCGGTTGGATGATCCAAGAACCAATGCACGAGGACCCTCTCCTCTCTCCTCTCCTCTCCACTCCTCTCCTCTCCGCCGTTCAAGCAGTTTCCGACGTAAGTTTGTAGTCGTCACACGGAGCCAGCAGTGATGATGCGACGCCAATATCGTTCAGGATATATGAAGAGAAAAACACTCAAGTAGGAATTAATATTCGGTCCTGAACGTTTTGCACACAACGAGCTATTATAGTCCTTTTAACTCAAATTATATGGACGTTTGTGTTACACTGCACTCAAAAAGGTCCCCTTCCACGGTCTTTCTCTGTCTAATAATGAAAGATCTTATCTATCCTCAACCCATTCTTCAATTTTTCTCAAAGCATAAAACTCCTGCGATTAATATGTTTTGATATAAAAAAATAATAAAATTAATATTCTTTAAACTAATTTTATGGAACAAATATCTTTTAGATATCATAAAATAATATTTTTGTGATAAGGAACAAATATGTCTGAATTAACTATTATCATCTTTATTTATTTTAACCTTTTTTTGGCGGGTAACAGGCTACATGGAGGTGATCCTGAAACTGGTAACTCCCTTTTAATAGCATAGGAAGGAACTGGAAAAGAGGGGGTGTGGAAGGTAGAGCAAGGTAGCCCAGGGTTGACGAGGGCCCCCACGCTATAGTGTAAGGATCCTACCCGGTGTTTCACCTAAAAGTGATGCAGGGAAAACCTTAGAAAACCTGCATCAGGTAGGTCGGGCTAGTGGGAACTACTCCTGCACCCTTCTGATGACGGGAGACTGAATTGTTGTGGGAACGTAACAAACCCGCCTCCATGCCTTGATCAGTATGGAGAGGCAGTTAGCCGACTGGTCCAATGGGATCAGCGGACAACTCTTACCGTATGCCGAAGGTCTTTGACCCCCGTACATACACCTCTCAAACTGCTCAAGGTCACAATCATCGTAACTTAAGATGTCAATCGAAATATGTAGTGGCTGTGAGAAACATTACAAGAAAATTACAAGAAAAAAATATGTATACAAAAGTAACGGGTCGTTCCAGTATCAATCAATTTTATTACTATTTAATTAATACAAATACTACGTTTCATCGTGTTGACCGAAACCGTCGCGGGAGATGGTACAAGATACCAAATTCCTCCTATGTAAATAGTTCATCCATTTAACAATTTACTGAACCCCACAAAGTTGGATAAAACGTAGTATTTGTATTAATTAAATAGTAATAAAATTAATTGCTAACTCATTGGCCGTCTTGTTATTAATTTTAAACTTAAAAGTCAAAACTTATGTTTAAAATGGAGAATGTTATTATTGCTACTGCCGCAACAGTAATTTTCTTGTCGTCTTGAAATTTTTTTTACGAGTTGTTTCCCATTGTACAGTAAAGTCACGCATTTAAGCGATTAAAACAATCAAATGCTAGAAGATATTTTTAATATAAATGCGCTGTTTATAACCGCGGAAAAATAAAAGCATTTGTAAGAGAGATTAAAATATAGCAAATTATTACAAAAATTCTAATTTTAACTAATTTCATTATTATAAATAAAGTAATTATATTATCTGATTTAATATTGTAAATAACCCTCAAAGCGCCGGAAAAGTCAGATATGGAAAAATTAATTAGAATACGTTTCGTCGCCCAACTGTAAGAACCTCCTCACTTATGTAAATAAAATAATACAAAAAGATTTTCTTGCTACTGCAACGTCCGCGGCTGAAATGATATTTTCACTCGAATCGGCCCCAGACTTTACAGTAGCAAAAGAAATTTTCGTATTATTTTATTTAAATAACTGAGGAGGTCCCTAAATTTGAAGGACGAAACGTATCTAATTTCATTATTGTATATTAGCTCTTCCCCTATATAAGTGTGCAATTTCAATCAAAAATGTAATTTTTAGGAAAACAAATATTAAGGAGACTCATTTTTTTAAATAAAATATTAGTGCACAAAATCACTATTTATTTACTGAATATTATTCAAAATTTATAAATTATTAACATATAAGTAATGAAAACATAATTGTCAAATCACAAATCCCCGATACTGTAGCGCAGTAGGACCCCTCCCTAATTTTATTCGAATTTTGAAATGATCTAAATGTTCAGCAAGATCATTCTGGCGGTTTAGGAAGTGGTTTATCCTAGCGCCAGGGTGCCGGACGGGAGATGTGCCTGACTGTGGGTTTATAAGATCAGATTTGTTTTTGCTCAAGGATCGTTCTCCCTTCAAAATTTCCGAAGGACATTGTCATGTCATGGAAAATTTCCCGCGCCTGAGGAAGGATTGACGAATCTTCGACACGTGGGATAGCGCTTTCCCTTGGAGAAGGGGATTATACGGGTTTATCTAGGAGGGGAGAAGACGAAAAATGAGTCAGACTTGTTCAAGGCGTTGAGAAGGCGAGGAGGAGAGTTGATCAGGTCGTGGAAGGGAGGAGAAAGCTGGAGAGTGGAACGGACGTTGAAAAGGAGGAGGAAGATGGAGAGTGCAACAAGCATTGAAAGGGAGGTGAGAATTAAGTGAGCCGAGGCTTTCCCGCTGTAGTTGATGCAGAAATAATTCTCGGGTTTCCACTCGGGTGCAGGTGCGATGAAAACGCGACGTTTCGACGACCAAGTGCTCTGTCTTCATCTTCAGGCTGAGTGAGAATTGTTGCTCTTTAGTGAGAAGGAAGTAAGAACAAGGAAAGGCAGAGTGAATTAAGAGGAAAACTGGGTTTTCCTCAATCACCGGCACTACCAGGTCCAATGCATTTTCTGCCGGCAGACGGAAAAATTACCATTCAACACGAAGGAAGAAAAAAGTCGAAAGCTGGAGAGTGATCCAACACGAGGAAGTTCAGTTCGCCTAGTATTTGCATCGAGAGACGAAGGAAGATAAAAATAGGTTCGTCAAGAAAGAACGGAAATCTCTTCTGCAATAAATAATCAACCCTCTGATATTTAAAAATCGTCCCCTTCAATTATTGTTTGTAATCGGACTCAGGACCCCTTAAAGTATTTTTTTATAAATAAAAGTATTATATCTTAAAGCGCAAGTAATTTTATTAAATAATTTAAAGAAAACCCCTGATCATTTACAGTAGGAATGTATTAACAAAACTTGATTCAATTGACTTCACTGAGTTGGACGAATCGTGTGGCAGTTTGTCGATTGGCTTCGAAGTGAGTCACCGAGTGAAGAGAAACCTCTTTGACGCAGGTCAAAAGACCGACAACAGTCCGAACGTGTTCCAACGCCAACGTTGGACGCTTGTCACTCGACACTCTTTCTTTGGAGGATCGGCCACATGATGCGTCCAACCATCAAGCGTCTAACGTTGGAAGGAGTTTGTAGAATCGTGGTGCACCGGCTTAAGTAGTTAGTTGATCAGTTTATAAGATGACTAGGTGACTACTAGTGAATATTATCATTACTCGTCGCCTGAGTTTCATCTAAAATGTGGATCAACAAGTTCGTACCTTCTGAATCGCCAATGCCACCCTCTGATGTCTCTCAAAGAGCCCAGCCAATACTAACAGCTACGTTTCTAGCCTCCGGTATTTGGTGCTAAAGCTGTTTTTTTGATAATTTTCACTGATATATCCTGATTTCAACATTATCATGCTCACCCTGAAGGTGCAGCAAGGTCAAATTAATAGTTTATTTAATAAAATTGTTAATATAAAATTTAATCCTTCTTCTATTTAAGGATGAACCCCACATTAAAAATTTCCATGAAAAGATATATTCAATTGATTATTTTTTCTTTTAAATGTATTATAACTATTTCAAACTTTCACTCTGTATTTACTAAAATCGTAATGCACTACAAGTGTAAGAAGACTGAAAATAAAGATGCGTTTCGGGACGTTTGAGTTAGATACCTTCTTATTTATCTCTTGGGAAGTAAGAATACATAAACTGACGGGAACGACAAGGACGTGGTGAAAAAACCACTGTGTAAATAATACATTCCTCCGTTAGCAAAGAAGACGTGAGAAACAGATGAAACAAATAAACAAAGTTCTCTTGAATCTCAATCTACTTGATTGAGACGATCTCAAAATTCCGCGGAAATAAATTCGAGTATGACGCACAAAATGTGAAGTTTGTTGAATGAATAGAACATAATTAATAAAAGGGAGAAAGTGAATTCTTTCGTATAACACATTAATGTTTACATTTAATAAATGCATGTAATAATATAACAGCAAATTG
This sequence comes from Eucriotettix oculatus, assembly GCA_034510155.1. Lineage (NCBI taxonomy): Eukaryota > Metazoa > Arthropoda > Insecta > Orthoptera > Tetrigidae > Eucriotettix > Eucriotettix oculatus. The sequence continues at coordinate 241,498,489 of CM067376.1, read as the reverse complement.
TCCATATCCGTTTCTAACTATAAACGCGTAAGCTTTCTTCCTTGGGAAGTGTAATGTAACTAGAAAATATTGTGGTCTGTTAATTTAAGATTAGATATTTTTAAACAGACCTGAAATAGTGTAATCGCACGCAAGAGTTACGAATTAACTCTGGACGAACTTGAAACTTTACACATACCGAACTCTATCGGTCTTTAAGTTCCATAACGACGCCAATTGGAAAGCACAAGGGTAAAATGAAAAGAAAATACATTTTCTATATTCCAGTTAAGTTGAAGTCTGTGCGTTTCTTTGGTTTTCTTGATGTTATAGTGTCCTTCCGCTTAAAAATTGGAGATGAGATAAAGGAGGCAACTATATGGTATACTGTATTTCTGAGAATTATCAAGAAATTAACAACGCAATTATTTCAACGCATTATTTATTTAACAACGGAAACAATACTAACTGGTTGATTTACATAAAAAATAGCTTTTATTCTGTTTGTTTAGAAACATAGTTCGTGAAATTAATTCGAATAACACTTTCAACGAGAAATTATTCTAAATTTAAAAATTAAAATGCAATACGATTTGTTTTATCCGTGATTGCTATTTTAATATCACAATTTTAATAAAATGTAGTTCGTATGAAAGAAATATTAAAAATGGATTTAAGTACTAAAATGTACTTACATAAGTTCTCATCCATACACACTTTCATTATATAATAAATTCATTTATATGGCGGTTAGTAATTTCCTTGTTAGAAATAGAATTTTAATAGAAATTAAGTAATCAGTAATTGAGAACATACTTAGCATTCATAACTTTTAAGATCAGTAAAATTACGAAACATTAAATTTAAGTAAATGTCACAGTGTGGAGGAAATCTATCTTTTAACTATTTAAATAAATAAAAATGGATGCTGATATGCTTGTTCCATACGCGTTTAAGTTCTCACCCAAGAACAGGTTTTTGTCGAAGATTTCTATGTTCCTTTATAGTCCCCTTTCATGCTAAAAAAGGCCCCCCCCACTCAAGTCAGTCTCTAAAAGTGCTCAAGACATGTCTCTCAATTCCCACGAAGTTTTCATTAAATTCTATAATTTTGCACTAGTTTGACAGCGTATAGAATCGACGAAGGAGTGTATTTAATAATAAATTTCCAGTGAAAGATAATCATTTCTTTTAATTCACAGTCTTTAACTGAACAAAAAATTTTAAGTAGCTTTCGGCTATCTCGCCATATTCATCTATATAATATAAATATATAATATTTTACAATGATCTTATTCAGAATCTTACAGTCAGCAAACCATTTTTTTACCATCTAAAGTAGATGCATCCATGTCAATTGCTTACCTTATATATATACAAGTTTAAAATATACATAAAACACCTCAAATTCATACGTTCATTCGTACTCGTCATTCCGCTAACTTCTTTGAAAAATATTCCACTCTTTTATTATTATTATTATTATTGTATATAAATTTATACGTATTGTCTTATATACCTCATTTGACATTGTCTATTTGTAATATACAATTTTATAATATAGGTCTTATATTTAGTAACAGTCATTTTACACACGGCGATAATAGATATCACGCCCGACTTCTTTATTTTTTCCACATTAATTGTCAAATAATATATGCCATCAAATTTCAAGCAATGTGATTATGTCTATATAGCTTAAAATTTTGCTATTTCATTATTGCATTTTACACAGTGAATTGCCTTTATTATAATTCCTTAAAAATTGTAGCCTAAAATGATTTAAAATCAATAGAAATATAATTATAGTAAAAGTATTCATTCAATTATTCGACAATGCTAAGATTACAACTCTCCTGTGTTAAACTAGGTACAATATTCTTATTTATAGACCCTTCAAATTTTAAATATTTCTGTCTTATACTTAAGAAGTACACTTTATATTTTTCACCTCTTAAGATACCGGGATTATCTTCAACTGCTTTAAGAGAAAGAGTATTATATTTACTTCTTTAATGTTCCATGTATATTTTGGATTCCCTCTAGGATACCAGGAATATTTATCATTCAGTTAGTGTATCGGGAGTGTTACACTCTCTTACGGTGCCGTACGTATTTAATGGATTGGGAGAAATATTTACACAGCTAATTATCACTCTGGTCAAGTATAGGCCCATCGCTGACTTATGCCAATGAAATCATGTGTAGTTTATGAGACTATTGTGGAATTATTTCGTTTCAGGGCTAATATAAATAGACACCCGGACAACGCTGGACACCCAACTAACAATAAATATAAATTTATTATCTCAGGATAATTATCTGGGCTTCACAATAAGACAGGTGAAATTGAAGATTAATTCAGTTCCCAACCAGAACACAATTATAAAGAGTAATATATCGTATTGGAATGCTTTGTCATCTAATCTAATACATATACTTAAGATTACATATTTATTATGGGTATTGTTATATTAGCAACACTGAATACATGGATAAAGGGAAAGAAGAAGAATTTTGATTCAGACAGTAAACACAGAACGACTTCAAAGCACTTTTCAAATTCAATCACAAACTTGATTTTGATAATGCCACTCCATTAGGTAATGAACTTTTTATTCATAAAGAATAAATTTTTAAAGTGCTGTACATTAAAAATTAGCCATGTACAGCGAACATAAAACTTGACGATGAAAAAACTTAATAAACTAACGAATTGTAGTTATCGCGGAGGTCATTTGCCGTTGTGGATTGATACAATCTTAAGACGTCTGCAATTTAGGTCGTTAAACCTGGCAGTGACGCAGAAATGCTCACATAATGTGTATATGTCAACTGCCCTCGATAATTCGGAGCAATGACATTTAGCACACTTTTTAAAAGGCTCACACTCTAGCTTTTCAGCGAAGTCGTACACGTTCAACTTGCCAGCGGGTTACTTCGGTTTGCCGGTTACAGTTCTTATCTAACCGTCTTCTATTACTTTATTCTCCTTTACAGTGTATATTAGCGACTGCAATAATAAGCATATTTAAACTGCATAGCTTTTTTTAACTGATAAACACTTCGAACTTCCGATTCTTAACTGATCAGACTCAGACGAAATCACACTACCAAAACCGTCCTCATCAAACCTTGAATATTTACAATCTTTCGAGGTAAGCCTTATATCTCATTTCCTTTTCACGTTCCAAACTAGCTTCGATATGCTATCAAAACACTGGTAAAGGATCCCTACTTTTCTTGTTTACGGCTCTCTGAGGACCTATAATCTCAGGTGAATACATGACAAGACTTCATGCTTTCTTATTTTAAGATCTTTGGTTATTGTCTGTATTTAACGGAGGTTTCAGACTGTCGTTTTTTTAGTCTATGTTTACGCACTGAAAGATGAGTCATTTTAAAAAACAAGCCTGTCAAATTGCTTCTAATTGTTAAATATTGTACAAATTAATTTAGTGTATTTCATAATTATTATTATTTACTTGTTTCACAGTCGTATCAACTACAAGGTCATTAGCGACTGTGCTCGACTTGGGGAACTTATATCGTTATAGGGGTATCTTAGTAAGTTTTCTCAAGCAGCACAAACATCCAAGCTCATGCCAGGATTCGAACCCGGGACCTCGGTTTCTAAAATTTCTCAAATTAGCGTTTTTTCTCCAATTCTGGTTTATATTTGTATTAATGCTAGGTGTCCAGGCACTCTACTCCATTCCCTATTTTATATACGTTTAACTTTCAAATGACGTCCGTACATCGGAGGGAAACGTTGGAGAACTGTTTGTCAACGACATAACGGACGTCATATAACTGGTGGCGCAGGTCGTTTGATGGTCATCGCTTCCATCTGCCTTCATGGCAAACATTTCTGTGACGTTATCATCCATTGCATTACATCCATTTGTGACGGACACAGCTGTCCTAGGAAATCATAGCTAAATCCTTTTGTCATGTATGCCACGTCCAGTATCGTAGATGCCGACAAACATCTGAGGCTTTGTGGAATTTCCCTGGGGCAGCCTGACCTTATGAACATTGTGCCTAATCATGCCACTTAACCGTTTTGCATACCACAATTATCTCAACAAGAAATATTATTCTAGTACTTAGCAATCGAATAATTACTTGTTTGTTGGAAGGTAATATTTTTCATATCATTTCTTGTTACTTTCAAATTGTGAAGTGTAATATTGGCAATATTGGTCACAAGCTATTGATGCACATTGTGTAGCGCAATATAGACAAGTATGAACATTGAACTTTTATTAATAAGTAATTGTAATAATCAGATTTACTGAATGAATGACGGTTCTTCCTCAGGTGCGTCAGCGGGCAAGGTCGCTCACACCAGGAGGTGAAACTAGACTCAGGGAGACTACGGCAGACATTTTGAGGGACGTTCGCGACTCCGTAGAATCTGCTAGGAGAAGAGGTGAGCACCACTTACAATTTCTCTAATGTTTCCAGTGGTTAGAATATTTTTAACATGGTATTTGTCTTTTCAAATATTTTTAAGCATTCCCAAGTACGCACAATGATGAACAATTTGTAAAGCTGAATTGATAGACCGTCTCAAAATATATCCAAATAATGATGTATTTCATCAATCATATTTGCTCTAACCGTTATAGATTTTAAAAGCACTTGTTCTGTATTTATTGTGATGATTTGATCGCTTACAATGAGCGCACGGATTTCGAGAACCCAACGCACTCTTCTTCCTCGAGATAAATTCTTAGGTCACAATATTGCCATGCACTTAAACAAATAACAGAGATAAGGATCGTCGCCAATAATGTCTGTAAATCAGTAATTCTTAAAAAGCTAATAATGAGTTCTGTTCTGGAACAAGCTGAAGAGCTATATCGATCATCAATTAAGAGTAAAGTATAATTAATTACGTTACATAAGTCAGATAAAAATATTGGATGTAAAAGAAGGCAATGAGTTTTGAACCTCAAAAATGAAATAATTATGTTCATTGCGTTCTTTGACCGTTTAAATGTTGATGCAATGGGTAATAAAAACTCCTTTACGGTCACTGTTTTGCAAGTTATTATATTTTAAAAGAGTCAGCTTTCAGCAGTTATACTGCCATATTCATCCTAATAATATACAAATCAATCGGTATATGGTTTATAATCAATTATTAAAGCGCTTTATACAATATCAGATCTAAAAACTCTTAAAAATGATATAAACATTTTTACATACCTTGTACTTAAGCACTATTTTATATTATCCTTATTTTCCGTACAAAGTACGTCGTTAATATATAAAATATTTGTGTTTTTCCACACGTCGTCCGTTACAAACTGGCGGAAAACCTCAGTACAAGCGAGGTTATACGTCTGTTTGCGTAAATGCCATTATTATATATTATAATTCCCTATTTAGTTAGGGTTCATTAAAAACATTGTCTGAATTAGAAAAACAGAAATAACACTGTCTGACATTCCTTAAAAGCATTTTTGATACTGTAAAGAAGTAGATTAGCTAATTATTCGGTTTCTTTATAGGTATAAATGGCAGGGCGTCTCTGAAATCTTAACTCGTCTTTAAAGTGTAATTGTATTTAAATGAATCACCTACGTTCCTTAAGACGTTGTGGCCAGGTGCTTTTGGAGCGTAATCGTACATAGCAGTGAGAGAACAACTGAATATTCTTTACGTTTCATTTCATCATCTTTAGCTCTCTTTTTCCCCGTTTTCCTCATTTATGATTTCGTGTTATATGATGGCTTACATAATACCATGGGTTCATTAATGCTTAATGTAACATGCGAAGTAAAGCAGCCTCATTGAAGGCTTTATGTAACGTTTAATAGAAAAATGGAGGTAACATTTATTATTTTGATTTTAGGAAAAATATTTTTTAAAAGAGAGAAATACGAAGTTTTTTTTAACTTTAGTATCACTAGTGTGGTGTTTACTCTTGTTTACACCACAAATATTTTATTATAATAAGGAATTGTTAAGTAATAAAAAGAGTATATTTAATTTGAATATATTCCATTTAATTATGACGATAATAAAGATCGAAATTGTGGTATTACAATATAAAATTTATAAAAGAAATATAACTCAAATTAAATTACTGAAATAAATATTCAGTATAAATATATTCAGTATTGCCTGTTTATCATCATCATTCTCTACAATTATGAATTGTATAAACAAATAAATGCTTTAAAATATTTGATAAATAAATCTTTAAAATTTCTCAATAACAAAATCATTGTTAACAATTTATTGATAATATTTTGTATTTAAGACTTTATATAATATTGTTGTAATTAAATTTATAATTCTTAGATTTAACCGGTCGTTCCACGCTTACCAACAATATGGTAATTGCATTAGGAACTCTTGGTTGGGCCACGACGTTTCGATAACGTCCACTGTCATCGTTATGCTCAAGAGTTCCTTATGCAACAAATACATCGGGGATCTTTGTTAATGGGGTAATAAACATTTCGTATCGTGGCCTCCTATTGAGTAATGGGTGAAATGTTTTACTCAATGAGTCTATTGAGAAATTCGTAACATTTTCTGACTATTTATATATATGAAGGTAACTGTGTATCAAACCCATACACAATCATAATTGTTGACAGTTGAAGTACTTTATTTAAATACGTCAGTCATTTTACAAGATTATGTGGCCTAGTACATGGCGATAATCATCTGTAAATATATTAAACACAGGCATTATTAATATGTCCGTATACTAAGCTGAAATCCCATGTTAAATCACTGAATATTTAAATAAAGTATTTAAACTATAGAAAAACTTGAGGCTATCCAGAAAAAAATTACTGACTTCGTAAGACCATCATTTAATATATTTTACTTATTATCTTGAAGAGAATAATACCAGGCTAGTTCGGTTAAGACATTATTTTTTTACATTGCTCAACTTCGTGAAACGTTTCCACAAAGTTTTCTGGCTGTTCAAAATATTAGATTTGGCACCTCATCAAAGTAGGTATTTGTTTTGGCAATAATATAGTCATTAAACGTTTCTTTCACCTGCGAACAAAATTTTCAGGTTAGGAAATAGAAATATGTCACAAGAAGACAAATATCGTGAATGATGTAACAGTTCCAACTTGAGTCGATCATTATCGTCATTGAAACTACACTGGTCTCTTCATACATCTTTTTTTCCCCTTTTATTTATTTCCTCAAGCGATCAAATAACTTTTTTTCATTCATTGTTAGTCTTTTTCCAATACATTCAATGAAATTAATTTCGAGCGGATCGCAAGAATCTTTCCCGAATATTTTCACGAGTTTCCATTAGAAAATATATTTTTGGCTGCTGTTTTGACGTCAGAGTATAGTTTTGGATTCATGTCTTATCAACAGTTGTCATTATTGTGATGAAACAGCGTCCAACAAGCGATCGAGTCGACCACCGATTGTGTTTATTCTCCAGAGTTAGCACTACTCTACCTGCCGATAGCTTATGGAGGATTTATTAATGTAAAGCTTAATTAAACGAACTTAAATATGCCAATGGCATCAAAAAATCCGCGCAATTTTATTTGTCGGTCAATTAATACTAGACCGTTGATTTTGATCACATCCGATGGAGTCAAATCCAGTAGACGTCTTTAACGATGTTCAAAACTTGCGTCTGTCTGAATTCGTTAACTCATTCTACCGATTATGAACGGTTTTAATGTTTTATCAGATATGCTATAATTTTTATCCAATAGGGATTTAATTTCTTTATGCACTTTGCCTCTGTCAAATGGAAATGTTCCTTCAATACCAGAATCTCGTTTCTTCTCATTGATCCAAAATATTACCAAATATTAGCTTTTTCTGATAGCATAAATAAATCAAGCAACGGATATAGGAGTAAATTTGACGGCAGTTAGAGATGAAAATTATAGGAAAAAAATTATCTTGAAATTTAATTATATATATTTAATATTCCGATCGTTAATTTCGTCATGGAATGGAACCCAATAATTTTTACCCAACGAAATAAATATTCATAGGTTACACTACATAAATAAAATAGATGTTAATTATAGTTTTTATATTCTATTGGCACGTTGTACTTAATGTGATAAGAGATAACAGTATTTATGCAACACCTGAGATTTTGGCAAAATGCCAGTGCCGAAAGGTATTTGGCACAGTTACGTGAGTAATGATGTTACTTCTTTCAAGCAGAAAAGAATGATACCGATCTACAAGAACTGCATTACCATGTCATTGAGAACACATCCTCTGCTAGGGGGAATGAAATATGTTCTGCAGTTTCTGACAACGCTCAAAAGAGGAAGATCGCGATCGATTCTGATCTCAGCTTGAACGTCATTTCGGAACAATGAAGTATTATACGCATTATATCCTGTACACGTCTGCTTTAATATATGTTGATTTGAATGACAATTTTGTCGATTTTTATAATTGATGCACAAGGTTTCTGTCCCTCTTGACACTTGACAAATGTTCTTAGAGAAGGTTTAATTTGCGATTCAACTTTAGTGGCTTTCCAGATTCAGTCACGTTAATTTCTGTGCTCCATTTACCAAAACATTTCACTTCCATGGCCTGTGCCTTAAAAACTTTCAACTTCTTGGATGAAATTTAGCAGGAACATTTTTAACATATACTTTTCAAATTAGTTTTGTTTGCATGACTTGTTTAATTATTTACAAAAGCCCAATTTTAGTTCTGAGTTGTCTTTTCAAATGCCCTGTTGAACATATAGCGGTTGACAGTTTTCATTGAATTCCAGAATTTTGTAAACAGATTATAGTATTTGTAGAGCATTACGCACAAATATTATATTGGATCAAAGCAAAACAGGTTATAAGTTCAATAATATCTTAGTACTCTAATCCAGATTAAATTAAAATTAAATTTATTCTGCAGAATTGAAGAGCGAAGTTTGTTAAGTTGAAAATAATAATTTAGAGTGTTGTATTTATTTACGATTCAAGTAGTAAGTAAACAATAAATATATGCACGAAACTTTATAAATATCCTACTAGGAACGTGAAATTTTATAATTAATGAAGAGACGACGTATTGGAACATTTGTATACAAAATACAAGAAGAGATCTCTGAAAATTATAATTAAGGTACATAAAGCGAATTTAAAATTCCTTTACATAAATACTCTCCGATTACTAAACACTCTTTAAAAAAATAATTATTTTAATTTTGAAAATACTATTGTTTTAGACAAGGAAGTAATTTCTAAGAATAGATTAAAAGCAACAAATTTATTGTCAATATTAAACATGACACTATACACCTAAAGAAATTATATAATTGTTTGTTAACTTGTCTCAGTTAACTTCATCGTTTGGCTATGCTCTTTGTTTGATTTAGTTTATTGAGAAGTACCACAATGGATGGTCGAAACGTCTACTTTATGTTCAAAATATTTATCAAACTTTTCTGTATGTGTATTATATGGATCGTTAATTCTTCATATGTAACAAATATAATCAGCTATCCGATAATACGTACCTGTGAAGCAAAAGAGTTGAGATGTGAGGAATCTTCACGTGTGCAACACAAAATTTTATACAATGCCAATTAGTTTCTATAATTATATATAATATATGGACAAGGTGTGGTTCAAATTTCTAAAACATCCGCCACAATAGATATTACGTCAATATTTTAACAATAACAATTACATTACAGATGATTACGAAACCATATTTGCGAAAGCTTAGTAATGAATTTATTATTTAAAGAAATTTCTTCGCATTGTAATTATTATTTATTAATATAAATAGAATTATGTATTAATCGTGTTTTATTTGTTACATATGGCGTAATTATTACGAATTTTTCTTTTCTTCTGCCGGTAAAATTTACAGTAAATCAATTTTTAGATGTATAAATCCAATAAAATACCTACTTTAAATCTTAATAAAGAATTGCAGCCACTAATAAGCAGTTACCTTGAGTTTGAACGGAATATGCGCAGTCATTGAAGGTAAAAGAAACGTTTTTTAATTTGCTAGAGAGCTATGGCAGTGCATAGTGCCTCGTGCCAAAGGTTCATTAATAAAGCTTGAACGGTTCGGCTCCCAGCTGAGACGTCGGAAAAAACAATTATACCCCTGCCAGCGGCACGCACCGCCAATAAAGAAGAAATTAGGCAACGAATGACCTTTTAACAGTTCTTAAATTAGAGACGATTCGAGTTTCTGTAACATTTATTTTACATTTAAATTCAATGCTCTACTGTTGAACAATATCCTCTGTTTTCCGAACTATTTTTGTCGGTTGTTGTTCACGTCAGAGCAAGGCTAACGGAAGCCTCGTGTGTTCCAACCTATCCTGAACATTTAATATATGTTGCTGTGCTGTAATGATTTCAGTTACGGGCTTTGCACGCGAATGTATCCTTTTTCATGTTTCCAACGGGCGGTCAGCAGACATAAAGAATTATATATTTCTCCTCATTTTGTTGCACAATTAGACATATTAATTAATACTAAATATGTCTTCTTTTATTAATTAATTTCTCACGTCAGTATATAATCGATCTTTCTCTATCCAAAAGGCAAGGCATTGCACCTGCCGCGAAATTATTCAGGTATTTAATTTTCTTCATATGACTAATATATTTAAGTAATTAGTGATTTGGTATCGACCTGTAGCTGGTAATTAGGCAGCACATACCCCCTGAGAGCGGAGTTGAACTATAGAGCTTCGTCTTCTCCCCATTAGGCAGACATTACGGTTACAAGGCATTCCAGTTGGTACCAATAAATGTCAGCAGTGATTGTTAGAGAACCAGAACGAAATTATGTCATAAAATTTATGTTAACTCTTTATAGTAAGAAAAATAAATCGTTACTCATTAATTGGCTTTATAGCTCCTAAATATGTTCCACTGCTTTAGGATACTCGTTGATTGGCCATCAGCTGTCGCATTACAACCCTGGCTACGCTAACATTTAAAACAACACCGATGAAACTAATAATAAAGAATTGACACCGCCAAATACTCAGAAATAAAATTTCAGTAAAAAATTTATGAACGCACTAACTTATCGTTCCTAATTTGGAACCTCTGCAGGCACACAAATATTTATACATATCAAAAAGTCCAAATAAAACAGGTTTTAAAAACATAATATTGATATTGCAAGTTTATGGAACTATACTAGGAATTTTCATATTGAAATTAAAAAAGATAACGTTTTCTACTGTATTTCTTTTACAAAAATGCAGTCGAAGTGACTTATATGTGCACAGCTGTTGAGCGTAATGTGTAATAAGAAATTAACACTGGAATTCTTTTACATTTGAAGATAAAGATAAATTATTATAACAAGTTTTCATAAATTTTTAAAATTATTGATATCATTATTCACACTAATATTCGAATTATTAGATCTAATGATCAACATTTCGCTCATCACTCTTGAATAATATTAATATTATTCAACTAAAATATTTTACATTTTGACGATAAAAATTATGTTTATTTAAATAAATATGTTTTGAGATGGTTGAATAATTTATAACGTTAAATTTAAAAAATATTTAGAGTTTATTGATTCTAGTTTTTAAAGAGCGTTTTGTTTGACCTATGAAATCGCTTAGCTTTGTAAACAAATTTTTTCTTAAATTTGTTCATTATACTTAAAATGTATATGTTATAATTTGTATATAATAATACATTTGTCTGAAATTAATTTTTTTTAGTATTTTTACTAAATTTAAATTATTAAAAGATTTGAATATAACACGAACACCATAATTATCAATAAATTTAATTGGTTAATTTGGATATTTTAAAAAAAGGAGCAACCTTAAAAATCATTTATATCTTTTAAATTTTAATTCCGTACTTATTTTTAAACAGCCTAATTTGGAAACATTTATCAATGCAATGTATCGGAATAAGAATTCAGTGGAACTATATTAAAAATTTTGGCATAATTATGATGCATCTGATGAGATAATTTGTTTCCCTTGTCTACCAAATTATAAACCATACATTTTCCCCAATGAATTTAGAAATTTAAATGACTAATTGTGATTTAATTTATAATATAATCATGTACCCATATCCTTGAAATGGTCTCAATCTGTATTTATACATTTTAATCTTTTATATATCAAACTATTATTTATTGTAATTATCGTCAATAGACCGTATACATCCATATAGTCTGTGAAAATATTGTCTAAATAATTCTTTTTACCTGGAGTCATGGTTTTCACGGGATCGTGTTAAAACTTATGGAAATGATCTCTTAAGATGACAAATAACACCGCCCGTAAGGTATAGGTTACACTTTGAGATCTCTTTCTCGAATTGTTATTTTTTTTAATTAATTTAGATTGTCGAAAAAGTAATCCATTATTTTTAATTAAGAGTATTATGGATTATTTCTTAGGAACAGCAAATGCACTTGAGAATCATGACTTTACGTAAAAAATATAACGATTTAGGCCTCGTTTTCAAAAAATAAAGTGAAGATGATTATAGCCAATTGCCAAAAGATGCTATGAAAAATAGTTAATAATATAATTCTTTTAGTAAATCAATTAACGTCGGTAGGCCCTGACTCTCAAATGGGCTGTAGAACCAAAGAGGAAGAAGTTATAAATATTTATTTACTTTCTTCTTTATGATCTTATAGTGGTTAAACCCCATTTTTTGTTTTGAAAAAGTTGTAATTAGGCTTCATTTAGGGAATAATTCAGTTTTTGAGTATAAAAGAACGCTTATGTTAAATGGGTGAGGGAGGTGGCAGAAGTCTTAGGCTTGGCATGCTAAGAAAAAGGTTCGAAACACTAATAGACTCTCCTTAGAAATATTATACAAAAATATTCAAATGTTGTAAAATGGGCTTGTGATAGAATAATGGATAAGGTAAAGTAGGTTTATTTCACTGAAGTCAGATAAACTGAAGTATGAAGCTGATAATACACTACTGTTTCGGAAAACGCAACAGCCAGAAAGAATGGCTCGAACGAATGCGAACACAAGGATTTTGTATACCAATATACCAACAATCAGCGACGTTGCTCGTGTCTCTACCAAGGTCAGTGTTGTGAATTATTTAGTCAGTAAAGAGGTTCAACTCAAAGTGGTGCAGGTATGCCTCGTCGACGTGTAAGACCATGCAGTTCGTACAGTGCTGCTACCACTGTTATGTGTGCATGGAACCAGTGGAGAGAAGATGGTCTATAGCTGAAACGATCGGGTAGTGGACCGTGTAATGTGACCATCGTCTTGTCCGCATGGTCGTGACGGACCGTACAGCTTCGTCTACAGTATTGAATCGACATTGGAGTAATGCAACAGATCTGGACCTGTCACCGTCAACGGCTCGTCATCATCTTTTGAGGGCTCGAATTCCATTGCGTCGCCGTCCATTGTCCAGAAACCACCAACTCCTCAGACTGCAATGAGCATTTGAACGCCGTCACTAGTGTGCTGAGGGGAAAAATGGTCCTACAATGGTGGCCGCATACGTGTAATCGCTATCTTGATGAACGCTATCTTCGAGCTTGCATTGTTAAGCGACATAGCGGACAAACAGCTTGTGCGATGGTTTTGGGCATCATAAACCGCCTCATTAGAGAGACTTTAGAGCTCGAGGTACTGCCTCTTCTTGAGGATACTTTACACCACATATTTTAGCAAGACAATGCCTGGACACATGTGGCAAGGATTATGCAAACCTTCTTCGAAGATCGTCGGATATCACAGCTTCTCTGCCCTGCACGTTCACTCGACATGTTACCCATAGAACATTTTGACGCTTTGTGGACTCATGTACTAACTGGAGGAAGGTTCTCCAGGAACGTAGCCAAACCCTCCTTTATTCCATGCTACGACTCCTAGAGGCTCTGATTACAGCGCGTGGAGGCTTCAGTCAGACCATACAGATCATGTGTTTCTAATTATAATCATTAGTGTATTGTTATGTATATAATTTTTTAAATAAATGTCAGTTCAATCACATGTATCCTTCTTCCTGGTGCGTTTTTCAAAAACAGTTGTGTACATTAAATGTGAGTACAAGTTTTGTGAGTCTTGAAACGTATATACGTCGTTGGCATGTTAAATCTAAGTACAGATCTCAACTTTCAGAATGCAACCAGAATATGTTTATGGGAAAATCAATTCAAGGGATTCAGTGGACCAGCGTTTTATATGATGTGTGGGTCTGCTTTAAAAACACTCCGCGCTGTGTGGATTGTTGTATTACGACTGTCTGCGAAGGCCTTCACCGACTGACTGCTGCAGACGTCTTCAGGTGGTATTCGGGGCTCAGGTGCCTCTATATTTACACCAAGGCCGGCGTCAGTCATGTTCGCGCTATCGGATCTAGCCGCCAGGTGGGGCGTGCGGGGGCGGGAGCGCGTGCGCCGAGGCGTCGCAGGGCGTCGGGGCGCTAGTCGTCGCGATGCGGGAGCCGGTGCACGCGTCCCCCGCCTGCCGATGCCACCTGCACGGGCCCCTGCAGGCGCTGCGATCGGCCTGGGGGCGGCGGCCGTCGTCCTTCCTGCTGTGGCTTTCCGAACAAGGTGAATCCTCCAAACGATGTGCTTCTCGTGTGCAGTGAGAAATACGATCCAGCCGGCGGAGGCGAGAGTCGCCTTCTTTACACGTCATTACGATTCCGATAAACAAAGATGAACGAATTTTACATTTCGACAATTGCGTGATACTATGTATATCGATCAGGGTCGCGTGTTTGGCCCCAGAATTGAGCGCTGGCAGAGGACGCTAGTATTTATAGACGTGCCCACTCATGGTCAGCGTTCTAAGCACGCGAGTGTCTTGTTTACATCCGCAGGTGTCCTCCTCTATGGGTCACCGCTCATTTCCTCTCAACACCTGAATATAAGGGATGATTTAAATAACCATGTAGCTCACGATGCAACGGCAATATTATAGCCCGTCTCCTCCGTGAAACACTACACTTAAATTCTCTAAATTAATCGAAACGCTAAGCTAAAATTTAAAATCTCTTTATTAAACTACATTAAAATTCTTTAAATATTGATCTATTTTTTCAAATCAATATACTTATATTTTCTATTATGCAAATCAGTGAACGCCGTGTCTATGACAACAGGTAAAAACGTGGAAAATAAAGGAGAGAGAATACTGCGTGTAAAAGTATTAAATACCTAAAGCTATGTCTGAGCTTTGGCAATGAGTTTGAAAATTTATCCAGCAGCAGATGAGTGGGGGAGCATTATTAGATATACAATGCTAGAAACGTACTCTGAGTCTGTTTGAACGAACCACAAACTTATTTAGAAGTGACACAGGCACAAAACTTAGGATTGATGGATGTGGAAATATTGCAATTCTGAAGCATGTTGATCATTAAATGGACCAATGAATAAGAAAAATTTTAGGAAGTGTCAAGTTTGAAAGGGCTCTTCGGTTCCTTAAAACAAAGAAGAGACAAATTAATGAAATCTGTTGTGGTAGTTAACAGACTGCCAATAACCTCCGCCAATAGTAAACATTTTAATGGACTGTGAAGTGAATTATAAAAATCTATTCTAAACTGACCTCCTTCCTACTCATACAATTATTTCAAGTGTTAACTGACACTCGTTTACAGTCGAATATTAGTTTTCTGTAGGCAATAAAACATACACAATATCTTTTATTGTATTAATATGAATTCTTAGTCATAACTTTACACCGTAAAGCTAATTTTTACGATAAAGTTACAAGTACGACAGAAAAGTGAAAACAACTCCGGATTTATCAAATCATAGAAAGGAATTGCTGGAATTTGATCGCGTTGCACTTCGTTCAAACTAAGAAGTTTCCCAAACGCATAACCGCACGCATTATATCAATTAGTAGTGGATATAATTGATATATGAATAATTTGGAATTCATCATATTTTTCAATAGTCACTGTTAATGAATATTCTGATAATTTACATACGTATTTAAAGTTTCTGCCTCACAATCTTGTATGTTTGTGCCGTCATGGCTCACTGAGACTGGGATTAAGACTGCTGGATAATTGATACGCTATCCACATATCACTCCAAATTCGGAATGTCTTGTAATATGACAGGCCGCAGTCGATCCGGTAGGCAAAGATCCTCAATGGGCAGCAGAGCCAAGGAAGGAAGAAGATTTAAAGTAATAACTTCGAGAAATCAAAACAAAAAATCTTTGTTTCTCCTCATTAGATGAATGTTTCTTTGATGACGTAAAATTCCGTAATTTAATATTCAGAGAAAACAAACCACGTACAACCTCAAGAGCCACTAAGGCCAAAAGCTTAATTATTATAATGATGTATTGTTGAAAGATATCAGAAGATTATTTACAGGTTTAAAATGGCGAAGGAGGTCGAATGCTTCATCCTATTCAAATTATTGGACTACCTGTGGTGTATTTGTTCCAACTACTGGTCCGAGAACAGTCTAGATTAATTATAATCCAAGGCGTTTTGTTGTACACATAAGAAATAATCGTGCGGACAATTTCATTTACCATGTTGTTGTGCTATTCACTCCTTAGATTAGTCTGATACAACCCTCCGTGTTAACCTATCCTAGGCAAGCCTTTACATTTCTACACAGCGACAACGTACCACATCCTCCCTAATCTGCCTAGAGTATTCCATCTCGGTTACACCACAAACTTCTCTCTAGTGCTGATTTTACAGGTCTACCCTGAGGGTACCCTATTAATCTATACGTTCTCATGGTCAAAGTCCTCCAAATTGTACTTTTTTCCCTTTTCTGCTTACAAGTTCCACCCATCTAATTTTAAGCATTCTTCTTTAACACCACATTTCCAAAGCATCTACTCTTTTCCTTTCTGCAACCCCAATCGTCCTCTTTTCGCATCCATATAACGCGACACTCCATACATTTTTAGTTATTTAATTATGAAACACATTTATAATTTACTGGATCCCATTTAAAAAAACGTAAATAAATAACTGGTACTTACACTCTGCACTTATTTAATAATGTAATTGTCACGCCGAAAGGTTGATTTAAACTCTTGTATCTTTCACTACAGTGATGCCTATCATATCAATCTTTCAATATTCTAATGTTAATTTTAATTGGACTGAACGTCCAAATTGCAGCGACGGAGTATTCGTCCGTCCATATATATATATGGGACTCTAGAGCCATGAACGAATATTTTCGTATTGTCTGCAACTTTCTACTGACAGGAATGTTTTTTTGTATTTATTTGGCTTCAATATAAGTTAAATCTGTAAAGAAAAGTACTTAGTCTCATTCACTATATGCTAAGCGCAGGTTCCTTTCCACTCAAACTCTGCATGCAAAGAAAACTTAGTTTATAGTGTCTTTCTTGGCACGGTTCTATTCTTTAGTGTGGCAACGAGCCACCAGAATTATGGTTTGCCAACAAAATTCTTGTGAAATTTCCCTGCGAACTGTAATATTATACGAGGCAACAGTTGCTTCGGGGTACGTTTTGTATAATCGAATGTGTAATTCCATTAAAATAAATTTTATTTTATTATCATTACTAACAATAATTTATATTTTAGTTTTACAAAATGGTTCAAACTAATTGAATTTTGAATTGATCATCTATTAATTGATCGTATATTATATTTAAACGAAAGAATGGAAGCAAAATACAAGTTTAAAATGATTTAAAAAATTATATGTTCAGCTCTTTTGGAAGTATATTCTTGTATATATACTTTATAGTTGGAAATGTTGGTGTTTAGTTTATTGAGATTTTTAATTTTCATAGACGCGTGCCCCGTGTTATTTGTGCTTTTTATTTCTATAAACCCGTAAAAGGAATGAATTCGATACTAATCTCTTACTTTAACTGTCATCGAGGCCGGTGGGGTCAGCTTAAAATTAGCAGAGATAATGACGGGCGCTCCCTTCCTCCTCGACAGTAATTTAAGTACTTTAACGTGTTAAAAAATTTCCCTTTCCTCCTCGACAGTAATTTAAGTACTTTAACATGTTTAAAAATGTCCCTGGTACTTTAATCGAATTCTTTACCTAACTATAGTTAAAAATCATCCCGATACCTTCAGATACCGGTAATATTCATGACTTTCTTATCGTACCGAGAGTATTATTCACTTCCTTACGTGGCTGAATCATTGTAAATAAAAGGTACTGTATGCTGTGTGCCTTATATTTACATACCGTGGCTCAAACGACTGCAGTTATGCAAACCTGCACCATTCAGTAAATTGCCGTGTGATTAGCGGTGAAATCCCCAGAGAAGTTTTCTGTTGATCTTTTGAAGATTTAGGTTCTCTCATTACCCCCCTTTTAGGCTGTAAAGAGTCATACCCTAAAGACTCGTAGAACTTGCAACAGGACAGACTACAACCTCACATAGCCTGTTAAACGAGATGATTAAATAGCTTTTAAGCTTGATAAAAAATTTTAATTTAAGTAATCATTCTTTTTAATTAGTTAATAATTAACAAAATGTATGTAAGTCGCAGTGAAGGTGATTCAGGATAATTATATAGAGACCAGGGCTGCAAATACCAATTTATTTTTCGTATATACATACACATATTATATTTTTGGTAAACAGACCGAAGAGATGGTTCAAGTTTTTCTTATTTATAAATATAATTGAGTATTTCTGTGTATTTTTCTATATGCATGTTATTATTTTTTAGACATTAGTAGATTTCTTGACTCGATTAAGATACTGAGTCATTGCTGTGGTTATGATGCAATTCAGCTCTCATAAAAAAGGAGGCGTGAAAAAGTAGATTTTCAAAAATTAGAGGCTCTCGCTGATTGTTTAATGACTTGTTAAATAATTAAATACTGTAGAAGGTTAATATTAATGAATTCTCGGGTAACGCTAAGGACCCAGTTACTGTTGTATAAAATGTAACATTTTCATCAAGCATATGACTCAAAGATTTGAAATTTTTATGGATTATGTATTAGTATCTTGTTTCTATTTTAACACAGAGATATAAGAATACTTGCACATTCTTATAAATATTAATAGATTTTCTCTATAATTGAATTCAAATTACAAAATTATTTTAAGATATAACATTTGGATTATTGTAATAAACTCATAACCTTGTATTAGTTTTAGATTGAATAGTGGAAATTATGGCGAGAAACTTGCAGTATAATAATTAAATGACTTCATCGTCTACCTGTCTATTAAAACATTTTATCAAGTTCTCTATATTTATATATTTTGTTATAACTCAAAGAAAGTATTTATTTATTAATTATAGAAAATTAGTGCACGTCAGCATGACCTACATTACAATGTAAGAATTTTTGTGGGGGAAAAGTAAATTAATATCCGGTTGGTAGACAACATGACGTAATAGATTGACAAAGTTGAATTGCATATATATCCTTATTTAAGAGTAAGGATTGAAGAATTTTATTCTAAGAATCTCAAAATTACCTGTAAATGAGCAAAAGTATGTCATCCTCGGTTACATGTCGCGCATTCAAGTCACTTGGGTTTTATTTCTTGGTAAATTATTCTGTCAGTCTAAGCAATAGAAATCAAAACTATTAAATGATAATGGCAGAATCCCTATGTTTTATCAGTCACACCATTTAAATAACCAGACCTAAAGATTAATTTTGATTTCAAATTTCTTCGAACTTTCGGCATTGCCAAGGCCATCTACAAATTTCCATATTGTAAAAATATTCTAATAAAATTGAATAAATTTGAAGACAAAATTAAGATATAATTTTGGTTAATTAAATGATGTGACTGATAAAACAGGAATTTCACTTTGATCATATAAAGTAAAAATCATTCATTTAAAAATTTACAAAATGCCAGGAAGAAACTTAAATTATAAAGATTAAAAAATATTACCTATGATACCTCTGATATTCCCTTAAGTTCGTGTTCCAGGATATAATTGGGTAAAGGTCAGTTTTCAAGCATAATTATTGGCTTTGGTTCCGTTAATTGTCATGTCATGCGGTTGTAAATAAAGCGGAAAAGTATAAACTTAGGTACTTAAAAAAGTCTTTCGTATAGCTTTTTTTTCATTATGTTTTCTTGGTGTTTATAGCTGGATATAATTCATCAAATCTGACCGTAGCAGAAAGTAAATATAGCAGCCATATTGGGCGAGTTGCAATTTGGCGCATTTCCCTGAGTGTTTGTCGCTTGATGACGTCACAAACTAATCCATGCCGATATATATACACTGTTTTTTTAGTACAGTTCTGCTTCTAAAGTCTTCTCACCCCTCCAGAGTATTTCATCGGGTTATTAAGAATAGGCATAGCAAGATTAGTTGCAATTTATGGAAGTAATGAAATCTTTATAAAGAATTACGAACATAATAAAATGCATCCTTCTTCATATATATATATATATATATAATTTCAACTATATCGTGACATATGATCGTGCACGTTTATTTCGCGAATCTTCTTTTGGTTTTCTTTGAAATAAAAATTGAATAATGCTAAAAATTACCCCTTCGTCAATAAAATAATAGAAATTAAGCCAATTAATAATCAAGTAAAAGCAATTCTCGTTAGTAACAAGATAGTATGTGTTAATTATATTATTCTAAAAGAAAATATTTACCGAATGTTTGTTAATATCATTATAAGGAAATAAATCCATATATATATATATATATATATATATATATATATATAACGATAAGCAATTCGCTATATATTATGGATCAAGAATAACTTGAAAAAAATTGAACAGTCTGAAATTTCATGTTTAAGTGAAAGAAAAATATATGCATGTTTATCACTCAAAATAAAATTTGATGTATTAATTGTTTTAAGATTTAACAGTGTTAGTAGTTTGATTCATTTGTTACACCACGCTATTATAATTACTAATAGATTACCATCACTCGAACAACGTTAAGCACGCTCGACATGAAAGCCTTCCGCATAGTTATCCCTTTACGCGTCTAGGCGCGGTCTTTAAGAGCGCCGATAAATAATCACGAAAGATGTTTATAGAGGCGGCCGTGGAAACGAGGTGAGTGAATCAGGCGCTATTCTAGGGACGCCCCGCCCACGTAGCGACGCACAGCGCCGCTGACCGCCTCATACAAGTATACGGCGATTAATGTGATGTGGAAGCTTACATGTGTATTGCTTATCATAAGTCTACAAACAGTAGATTTGAAAGTATTGTAATATTTATACTTTGCGTCTAATTTTAGTAGGGCAGGATAATAAGTAACAGGTCTACGTTCACGGCATTTGTAGATTTAGAAAACGCCTTTGATATGCGATCTGGAACATACTGTTAAGAATTTATTAAATTTTTGTTTTTGGTAATTTATTATAATAATAATTTTTTCCCTTATTTATATCAGTCACTTCAAAAACCAAAAGTATATTTCAATTTTGATTTCCAAACTTTATTCGGAAGAAAATTTCGGCAATTGCCATATTCTATTGATAGAGTTTCTCCCAATGTTGTTTCAGTAAAATTTCAATCCCATTCACCATGGGGTAAGTATCCATAGGAATGAGGGTGGAGGGGAATTGATAATGTCTCTCTGAAAGCTGTTTGTACATAATTTGATTCTTATTTTCATGGTAGAAGAGTATCCAAATTGGCGGGGATGGGCGTTACATAAAAATAACCGTTAAAAAATGAAATTGTATTCAAAACCGGTACTATGGGAATCGCTGAGTTTGATCTCATTCGACATGACGGATAAGTTACATTCCAGCACTTAATGAGGGCGTAGAAGGGGCAATGAAAAATCTGCGTGGAGCAATGTCGATAAATTCTGTACACATGTTCCATGCGACGGGAGAACAAATATTATGGGAATCGCAACTACCACACGTACGGGCGATATCAAAATGGGCTACAATTTAGTAATATGCAAAATTAGTCAATATTTGCGTCGAATAAAGATATTTTGAGGTCGTTTAGTTTGATATTATTTTTTACTCGACATTGTTTGTATATTATTTAAACCCTATTTGAGATTGGAGGAGAATACCTATACTGGTGAAGGTAGAGGTGAAAACAACAGAGACTTGTCTATTCCGGGGTTATCGAAGTTGCGGAGTTTAATTGTAATATTCAACGTGCAACTGAAGCTGGTGAAAATGAAATGAAACGCACAGTTATGATTAAACTTACATTCCGTCAGTTTAGATAGGATAGGGATCTGAAATTGTTAAGAGTTAAAAATGTGACGTTCCCAATGTCGGCTTAGTACCGTGTTGACCAAGAGATTGCTGTGGAATTTAATAATGAACTAGGCTAATATAACTAAATACCAGGGTACCAGGGCACCGGATGGGCATCCACACATTTATGTATAAAATCATATCAGATCAAATGGACACTTAAATAGTACTTAAAATTTCAGCTATGATTAACCAGAATTTTCTGCATCCTCCAAAGAGATCAGTAGAAGTGGTGACCACATTATTATGACCACCTGACAGCTAGAGGACGAGATGGCAACAAAACGGGAATGCAAGAGCCGTGAGTCGTCAGTTATACTGTGCTCTTTACGGAGATTTGGGCAAAATACGTTATTTAACTAAATTTGATCGTAGGCTCTGGAAGCATTGGAACCAGTATCATCAAAACGGAAGCACTGTGGAAGTTTTCGTTTGTCAGCAGTAGTTATTTATGTTTACAGATAGCGGACTACCGACAAAAAAAACTTATGCCTACTCAATACTGAAGCTGAAAGGAGACTTTACCAGATTTGTTCAGTGCAACATAAGATCAACAGTGCGTAAAATAGTGGATAATCTTAATCTAGGACTAACTGTGAGTGTCTCTTAACGATCAGTTCGCCGAATATTACACCATATGGGCTACGGAAACCAACGATCCGTTCAAAAGTCCCTATTGTCTGCCTTGAACAAGACCAGACGTCTTCAACACGCAAACAAGCACAAGGATTGGACAGTAGATGACTGAAAAAGGGTCATGTGGTCTGACGAATCGCGATTTCAAATGCACCATGCGGTTGGAAAGGTTCGAATATGGAGAAAACAACTCAAAAGAGTGGACCTCAACTACATCGCCCCTCACTTTAAGCTGGTTTTCTTGACATGATTCCTGCGAAACACAGTCTGAATGCCAATTATTATCGCAGATAAAGTACATTTTGTTATTTTAATGGTGTGCGCTGTCAAGGACTCTTCCAAAAGCACAATGATTCTTGTCATAAAACTGGAATTGTCCTCAGATTGTTCTAAGAGCAAGGCAGAGACTTTGCCTTGCTTCGTTGGCCTGCACAATCAACATATCTCTATCCAATTGAGAATTTGTGGGATGAAATCGAACTGGCCATCTAATCTTAAGGAATTGAAAAGTGTAGTTCATCAGATATGGTCTCATATTCTTCCCGCCACCTACCAACATCTCATAGAATCCTCACCCAGAAGAATTCAAGCAGTATTAAGAGAAAAAGATGGCCCAATATTGCATTGAGGTGTTGGTCACAATCACTTAGTGGTATGTGTTTATGAGTTTACAGCACATAAATAAAATTAGGAATATTAATTTCCTTAATTAAAAAGAAGAACACGATACCCTATTATTAAATTGATTAACGTCCGATATTAAAAAAATAGTTTTTATTTTTATTCAAACAACGTATAAGCGTATATACTTCGTGCTGCCTCGGACCTCACTTTGATATAAATAAATTTGCGTTTATAACATTTTTATGTTTTTTAGTAATTGGATTTAACAATTATTCGATTGTAAGGAGGTAAACCTGAAGAAGGTGCGAATATGCGCCGAAAGGTTGTTTGACTAATTAACATGCTACTCTGTTTCCGAGTAGTGTAAGTTTCCCGCTCAACGGCGCACTCGCTCGCCCCTCTCCCGCTTATGCAACCGGCTATTAATCTCTTTGCTGAGCACAGAAAATTTGTCAGGAATGAAAGATACCATTTCACCCCCTGCAGTTCCCGTAAAGTTCCACAAACTTTCTCTTCTCGGTGCTATTCTATAAACGTTAATTCATTACAAAGACTTAATTTAAATTAATATATGTGTGCGTACTGATTTATTGAGTTATATTATTTATTTACTAGTTGGGGACCCGGCGTTATCCGGGTATTTTTTATATCGCCCGGTATATTATTTAATTCTTGGTCACCACACTCTTAAACGGGGAACGAAAGCGTCACAGCAAGAACGTCAAATATTTCCCAGTGTCCCGGTACATAGGGCTAAAAATATTTTAAGTTAAGTAACTAAATATAAATTCTCTCAACACTTTATTAGAGTACGAAAATACTCCAGGTACATTGAAGAAATAAAAACTGTCACCACTAATTTAAGAGTGTACAAAGTATTTCCGGTAACCGAATCTCAGTTTCTTAAGAAACAGAAAATTCAATCTGGTATTTTAAGATAATCGTCAGTAAGTAAGTTTTTATAAATCATTTTTGTTTCATATAAATGGTGATAATTATGTTTGGGTCATATTTTTATTTGGTCTCATCTATTCTAGCAATTCCTCATAATTATGAACAGACCTTTTTTCTATCCAGAATTCAAAAGCTGTAGCAATTTCAATTCACATTTTTGTATTTCACATTATAGAAATTCATTAAAATTATTCAGAGACATGCAGACAAGAGGTGGAAATCCGAGGCGCCAAGGTGTCGCCTAGAAGACGTGTCAGCCTTCACGTCCAAGGGAGTAGCGTTGTTATTCGAGTTATATATTCCAAGAACACCCGTCCCTTCGTAAGCGAAAAAATTCCATTTTTCGCGCCTTGTTTTCGCAAATTCTGCAGTCTCTTAGTGGAGTTAAATTATATCAAGGTTTTGTCATAGCAGAGTCACATTTTTCTACCGGATGAATCATCACCCCGTTGTATTATTGTGCTATTCGTTATTAAAACGTGTAAAATTTGGGGATGAGACTCTCTCCTAAAACCGTGTGTTGGAGAGTCTCAAATTTTTTTTAAAAGAAAGCGACACCCATGTAGTAAGGAAAGTTTTGAAGGAAGATCAGCGCCTCACCGTTGACATTGGTCTAAGTCACGGGAGAGCACATTCCATCATCAAAAATGAACGAAGTGGGTTCCTTGGGTTCTTTCTCCTGATCAGAAAAACGCCCATTTGGAGATTGATCACAAGCTTCTGGCCCGCTATGCCGACGAAGAAGACACAGGCTCATCACTATATATCTCAATCGAAACAAGCGGCGACTAAGACATCAAGTCGTATCAATACAGACCAAAACGCGATTTTTTTGCAGGGAAAATTGTTGTCACCGTGTTTTAGGATTTAAAAGGTACTATTTTTGTTGAGTTACGCCACGATCACAGAACAGTGAACTCCGAATATTACTGTCAACCTCTGGACGAAACAAAAGCTGGATATCGAAGTAAAAGCAGGCGTTTCCAAATCAGGAGCGTCATCCTCCTTCACGACAATACAAGGCCACATGCGGCGTGCATAACTCGGACCAAATTGGAGGAAATTCACTAGGAACAGCTGGAACAGAACATACGCCATTTTTACAGCCCAGGCTACCATCTGTTCGGGCCGTTGAAGAAAGCTATAGGAGGTGAAAGGTTCAATAGTGTTGAACTCAATTGGTTAAAGACTCAACCTTCAGATTCTTATGATGACGGAATCGAGAATCTTCCAAAACGATGGGGAAAATGTGTTTCGGTACAAAGAGACTATGTAGAAAAATAAAAATAAAACTCTTTGAAAATTTATTGTTCACAGAACAATTATTAATTAATATTGACTGAACCTCGTATTACTAGAGTTACTCAGCAATGAGCCCGCGTGTTGAAATATACCCTGGACTATTATCTGCCTGACAATGATACCGATATTTATCGATGTCCTGATGTATAGCATAATGTCAATTGCTGTTTCGAATCATCGCGAGCCATATAAGCTTGTAAAAATTCTGACATTATCTCAGATATAATAAATTTGTTGCTATTTCTGGGGAATATCATGGGAAAATATATGACTGCTCCAGTGCTCTGTATCCTGTAAAATAATTTTATGTTGGTCAGTACAAAGTATCCCAGATAATAAATTCTGGGTACTGTCTTCAAGGGTATGTTTTCTTTTCTCCTACCGTCAATCAATCAGTATGGATCAAAATTTCTTGTATCTCAGTATACGAAAGGCAAGCCGGAAAAAACTTATAAAACTTGAAACAGGTAGATTGGATTCCTTGCATTTATCCCACGCCCTTTCGATGAATGGATGAGGTTTTTAGGGGGAAGCTGCATGCACTTCCCAATGCTTAAACCAGTTATGGAGACAAATGGTTGAATGTTCCAATAGAAACAGCGGAAGACTCTTCCAATATGCGCAAACTCTACAACCGAGAACATACACAGTTCAAAACAGGCCGATGAACCTTTGCGGGCTTCTCGGAAACTGACTTATAAAACCTGAGAGAGAAGCCATACCAGAAAGAAGCTCCCTTCGTCTCTCTAGGAACGTTCTACCCGAAAAATTAGGTCTTATAGGATTTTCCACCATTTATTCACTTGGTCAAACATACAATTTATCTGTTCGTATATTTTAAGGTAGTTATCACTTTTGTTAAAAATCATTTACTGGTAACAAGGATATAAATGATAATATACTATTTGTTTCCATACGTTTATTTTGAGTTAACACCAGAGTTGGAGAATGATAAATAATTTTGTTACAAATAATTAATATTTCTGACCTGGGTAATCCGCTTACGATTCTCCACTTCATCCGTAGTTTATGAAGACAACTTAATTATATCCTGTAGATGTTGCATTTTCATTTCCATACGTGAGCAACATATAAGTAAGTTTTGCATTATAGCGTAGGTGTGTATCCCGTTTATTACTTCCATTTCTCTTTAGGTGTTACATGCCGATCCTATAAATTTCCTCCAACTAATGCAATTACCGATTCCCGATAAAACATTCCACCATATACTTGCGGCTCCAATCGTTACGTCAAATAAATTACACGCTTTGGCTCAACACGACACCGGAGTTCTTTAAAGTAAACTGAATTTGTTACATAGCCGATCGTTACAATTAAGCTGCAATAAACCTTCCTCTGTGGAAGATAAATGGTTAATTTATTAACATTTGGTTGCACTCAATATGTTTTCAGCGTGCACAGGGATTATGGTTGAGCTAACTAATTGACCGGTAACGCTTCAGCTGAGACCAGTTATTCCTTGTCAGGCAACTACAAGGATATCTACCATGTCTAAAATTACTAGGGCAGCGACTACCGCTTCGTACCAAAGAAATAGTCGTTCTCAGTCTTACATTTGCTGCGAATAAAAGATTCGGTTCTTTAACGCGATCTTTTTATGGGCAGTGAAAGTAGAGATATTTACAAGGGACAAGGAGACAAGTTAATTATCTAAATTAAAAATAATTGGGCCTAAATGAGATTCTTAAAATTTAGCTGGACAATGAATTAATAATAAACGAATTAGGAAATAAGCCACATAATTTCTAAATTAAATGAAAACCACGTGGAAAATTGGTGCCTAATGACTAAATATAACTATCTGGGGTTTATATACAGGTTTAAAAAGAATTCTGTGAACTTATGACGTGATTGTCAAATTGTTGGAAATTAGATCTGAATACATTTATAATGTTACAATTATAGTATGGCCACAAAAAAAACAGAGTAAAATCCTTTACAAATTGGTGGAAGAAGCGTCGGGTGTTTTCTATTGTTTTCATATTTTATTGTCTGCTGTTTTTTTGGCCATACAATTACTGTAACATTATAAATTCAACAGATATTATATTTAGAAGTAATTAGTAAATATTAGGAATTTCCTACTTGGCGTCTGCATGGGCAGTGTGAGATGAATAAGAGGGATGAACTATTTTAAATTGATGAATCGTTATAACAATGTGAATAAAATTAATTTAATATATATTTATGACAAAGTATACTAAATGGATGAATCTTAATTTGCATAGCAGGCTTGATATTATTATTAATAATAGATATATTTATAATATTTACCGAACTTAAATTTCTTAGTCGCTTAAATGGGTTTTCTCATGGAGCAGAACTCAAACACAAATCCTACTTGGAATTGGCAGTACTAGTAAATCGGAAAAAGGCTACAAACAGAGTAGTTACCCTTTCTCTTCCTCCTAGGTCTGGAACATCGCGTTTGAGTTTGTCCTGCTGCATTTTCGTTTCCGTCATGAGCTCCTCGGTGCCCCGGTGGATCACGCCTTCCTCCCATTGTTCAAATGTCCGTGGCCCGGAAAACATTCAATTTCTTACTGTCCACTTTAAATGTTCAAAATATAAAGTTCAGTCTTATCTCCACTCTTAAAGACCCGATCATAATCGTATTTACATTCCTGTCTTAATACCTGTTTTAATACCGTTTCCTTGCCTTATTATTTCATTTCTCTCGGTGGCGGGCCCGATACTGTCCAATAAAAATTATTATCTGCTCTCTATGTGATGAGCCGTTTGCCCTACTCTATCAACGTTTTTTGGAAATAACACCATCCTCGTTACCAACCTATGCCGCCAAAACTCAAAGACTTGGGAAAATCCCAATTCACGTATCATGTCGTTATTTAATTACCCATTTCTGTAACGTACAATTTCCGTAACGCAGCTTGTCTTTGATTCCGTACCGACAAATTCGGCTTGTAGGTGTATTTTTACTATTTCAAGTGAAACTCTCGTTGAAACGGTGTTATCATTCGGGTGCTTTTAGGGTGTAGGTCCATTACATGTTGTAACTCTGATATCCCAAAGGATTACGATAGTTCTCAGATCCTGTGATATAAATATACCATTTTTCCTCTCTATATTCAATAACCAGTAATTTAAATTCCCTCTGTAACAAATTCTTGAGCCATTATGGATCACACCCGCGGCTTCATTTATCTATGGACGATATGACCCCTCGGCCTGCATTCAACAGTTGCCTTCCGCATTTCATAAATTTACATTCCAGCATTTTATAGATATTTAACCTCTATTCTCTAACATTTTCAAAACCATTCTCATGGGAATGAGACATGGTGTTTTAACCGTTCCAAAATAAGACGAAGTAAAATTTCGAAAACTATTATTTCCTCAAAATATTGTAACTTGAGAAGATTTGAATATTTCGTTTCTTGACTCTTGGTCAGCGTAGGACCAACTGTAGACGTGGTGAAATGATGTAATTTATTGACGGCCTTTGTTTAAAGTAATGAAATTTTTTTTCTGTGCGTCATTCAGTCACTCTGGTGTGTCCGCAGCGTGGAGAGGAAATTCAAACATAGTATGAAAACTAGTTTGTGGTGGTCGAGGAAGTGAAAATTATAGTTAAAAATATGACAAAAGCTGTGGGGTGTCGGGACATTGCAATGTAGAGAAATAATGAAGAGCTTCGTACGGAACGAAAATTTATCTGAGATATGTGTTAGAGATTCCTAAAGGCGTAGTAGTAGTAGTAGGGTGCCGTAGAGTACGGATGAACCTAAACTTTTATAGATTAAGAAGATTGCGGAGTTCCTTGGAAACCTAATACAAGATTTAAATATAACTGAAGAATTTTTTTATTGTAATAAATTAAGTAAAAAGCAGAGCTAAAAATATTTTCAGTGAACTGTTGTTGTTTTTGTGGCATTCAGTCCTAAGACTGGTTTGATGCAACCCTCCATGCTAACCTATCTTGCGCAAGCCTTTTTATTCCTTATAACTAGCACATCCTCCCTAATCTGCTTAGCGTATTCCATCCTTGTCTCTATCTTCTGTTCTTCCCCCATACACTTCCCTCTAATGCTAATTTTACAAGACCCTCGTGTCATAAAACGTGGCCTATTAATCTATCCTTTCTCTTAGTCAGCGTCCTCCATATTGTTCGCTTTTTTCCTATTCTGTGTAGAAATTCCTCGTTTGTGATTCCATCCACCCATCTGATTTTCAGCATTCGCGTATAGCACCACCTTTCAAAGGCTTCTATTCTTTTCCTTCCTCCAACTTCTATCGTCCACGTTTCGCACCCATATAACGCCACGCTCCATACAAACATTCTTAGCAACGATTTCCTAATATTCACATTTATTTAACCGTAAGTAAATCCCTCTTTTTCGCGAAAGCCTTCCTTACCTGTGCTATCCTACTCTTTATGTCTACTATACTTCTACAATCCCTAGTTATTACGCTTCCCAAATAGCAGAACTCATTAACTTCCTTCACAATATCCCTTCCCAATCTAACACCCTTTGTTATTCCACTATTTCCAATACTGCACTCCATTAGCTTGGTTTTCCCTCTATTAATCCTCATATTGAACTCTTTCCCCAGGACTACGTTCATGCCATTTATTAGGGTTTATTATGGTCAGTAAACTAACTGAATAAAACTTCTATTAACACTTCATAAGAGCAAAAAAATACTCACGGTACATTAACGGAATAAAAATTTCCCATAGTAATCTAAGAGTGTCAAAAGCATTTCCGGTAACCGAATAGAGTAAGAAACACTCGCTGTGTATTAAGAAAAGCAAAATTACTTCAGGTATTTTAAGACAGTAGAGATGCACCTGAGCCACACCCCTGAAGGAGTTAGAGGTTATTTTACTCATCAAGGTTTCAAATTGGACCTACGTGACATATAAACTAAGTTCGATTTAAATAGCTCCAATTGAAACAGAACGTAATTTACTCCCCTGATAATTAAACTTACGCAGAAATGTGTTTTACCCCGTCATATTCCCATGTTAGGACATGAACAGAAATTTAAATCACATGTCATAATGAAAAACTCAAAGACTCGCATAACACCGATTTCGATACCTAACTTGACTGTTTTATTTTTGTTTTCCTATGACGCTCCCTTCATTCCTATGAATACTCCATTGCGACGCTGAATAACGTTAAAATTATTCGCAAACAAATTAAGCAAAAACGCTATCAAATTAATTGACTCTGAACAATTTATAGTTGAAAGAAATAACGGCTTTTATGAATGTTAAAATATTTCTACTCCCGCCCAAATGGTGGTAGCCATGGTTTACCCCAAGTGTTACAGTTCACCAAAAACAGGTGTTCAACATTTGGTCGTTAAAATATAGTATCCCTCTTAAGTGATGAACTATAACTTAAATGCCATGTTTTTATTTCTGTGGCTAAAATTACTACAATCTCGATTGTTTTCTGCTTATTTTTATGTGATCTTCCTTCTCCACTACCCCTAAGAATACTCTCCTTCAGTTATGGATGGGGAAGAAACTACACGCTACCAGGATCTGCCACAACTTCAAATTAATTGATCCAGTAATGTATTTATATTATGGAAATATTCGGCCCTTTTGCTTATTTAAAATCTTCTACCTCCGCCCCTAGAGGTGGTAGCCGAATCTTACCCCGACAATGCAGGTTTTACACGGGTGCCAAATATGGTCGATTAGTCAACTCGTTTAAATTTGTACGCGGAACTTACAAACACATACATACACTCATTCAGACAAGTTTATTATAGAGAGGATTCGTTTTTAAATGGCCAATTAGACATTTGAAATAATATCAGACATTAAGTCTATATTTATTAAAATTAAAGCAATCAATAAATATAGTTATTGCACAATTGTTCTCAGTCTGTTTAAAGAATAACTTTTAGAAAGAAAACCACACAAAGAAAATAAAGTTGAAACTGGTTTATATATTTTCTTGCTTGAAATCCCTTAAAAATTTAATCTCTCACATATTGTTTCATCGAGAATAACACATACCCAATTTGAAATTAATCTTTATTTTTTTAATTGAGTACATATATATTGAGTATATATCATTTAAAACATTAACAAAAAAATAAAAGGAGGGCCAAAAAGCCAGCATATAAATTTATCACTATTTATTCATAAAAGCGACGTTTCGTCTCCATTTTGAAACTTCCTCAGGCGTACTCAGGAAGTCTCAAAATGGAGATGAAACGTCGCTTTTATGAATAAATAGTGATAAATTCATATGCGACTTTTTGACCGTCTGTTTATTTATTGTTAATTATTAATGTCAGAAAACTGTGTTGCATTTAAAACTTTGTTTCTTCTCATTATCTCAGTCACTTATACTCGATTTAATTATTATACATGTTCAATATTTTAGTAAGTTTAGGATTATATAGGCCTTTGTAAATGGGCACTATTTTATTTGTATTGGTCCGGAGCAGTATTTAATTCGACTCTAATATCTTGGCCAACTTGGATGTAAACGGCATATAGCGCGTCGTTTACCTGAATAGGTGACTCACAGCCCTTTAATAGGGTCTAGAACAATTCTGGCACATTAAATAAGCAGACTACCTCAATGGGTCTAAAATACTCCGGAGAAAAAAATCCCGGACAGTGTAATATAGTTAAATACACTAAAGAAGTCGAGGAACCGTGATGGAAAATACGCCCTGTACCTTAATGGTGTCACAAATACCGTTCTTTATTTAATTCCGTCAATCGTGCCACGCCGATCACAATCGGCCAATTAAAAGGCGTTTCTGAATAACACGAAATTAAGCGTTGCGTTGAATTTATAGAAATCCTGTTGCCATAGGCGAACTTAAAAATACTGCGCTACTTTGAATATTTAGAGCTTAAAGTATTAATCATGATTCACTACATAAAACAAATGTAAAAGAATAACGAAATCCGTCCACTCTTCAACAGAAATACTATTAATTATGTATAATATCGTTAATTGTATGGCATTTTCAACTGTGCCATTGCCAACAAATCTATTAAATTATAATGGCGATAAAATTGTTCACATTTCTGAAGTACGTATTGTAGGGTAGAATTGATCTACTATACAAGTAGGCAGAATATTAGGGCGGATTTCCTTGGCCCTCTGTGACGTCACAGACTTATACGTGCTTACAGTTTCGCATATACTTTCAACTGTTAATTCCTTCTACGTTTCTTCTAGGTGTGTCTCATCTCCAAGTTGTTTTCTCTGTTTCTTAATAACATGTGTACCAAGTTTGGTTGCAGTTTATCGACATAAAAACATGTAAATGTTAATGAAAACAAACATATGTGAATGCCTTTTTTAATATATAAATTTCTGACAAGTATGCTGGTATATTTATTCATATTTCATAAAGTACAAATTATTTCAAAGAAGTTTAGCTAAGAATATCATCTTTGCGTTGTTTCACCGCGCCCTAAGATTCCTGTGTATCCCATTAATATAGTATTTTCAACGTTTATGGATTATTTAAACAGGATATACCATATGGCGTAATTGCCATAATTAATGAAAGAACTAATTGGGGCCTGATCAGGAATACCCACACCTAGTAACCGCTCTTAAAAAGGAGCGACACATTTTGGAGTGGAAACGTCGTCACTACATATTTCTCCGACGACAACGCCATAAGCCTTGTCATCTCATTCGAAAGCAGCAAATATAGAGTGTAATTTATGAAAATAGCCGAACCTCTTTCAGTAACATTGAATGCAACTGGTATTATAGAAAGGCAGCCTTGTTCAATGCCGAACACGTCAGTAGCTTAGCCTTCTACGTGCTGCTTCCCATGTTCCATATTCGAGAGCTGGAAGGGAACACGCGGACTATTATTTTACCTTGTCTTCATTGCGAATGAGAGCTCAAATACGTTTCATACAAAACGGATCTTTAGTTGACGCATTTACGCAATATAAATTAGAGGCTTCTACTCAGGTTTCCGTGCTATATGATTTTATCCAAATGACATTCTAAACGTTAACACAGCGGTAAAGTTCAGAACATGAAATTGAAGGGACTTGTACGCCAAGGGTTGCTGTAACGTAGTGAAAATTGCCCTATTTTAAAATTCCCGTATTTTATATTCCATTATTACACAGTTATAAGTTTTACTACACTAGTTCACCAATGTTTATAGCGTCATCAAAACGCACAATAATTCTCATTTAT
This sequence comes from Eucriotettix oculatus, assembly GCA_034510155.1. Taxonomy (NCBI): domain Eukaryota; kingdom Metazoa; phylum Arthropoda; class Insecta; order Orthoptera; family Tetrigidae; genus Eucriotettix; species Eucriotettix oculatus. The sequence goes on along the minus strand of CM067376.1, from coordinate 241,464,622 downwards.
TATTTAATAACAATATAAAAATTATTTTCTTTCTGATATTTGAATAAAATAATTTTGTGACACACGTTTCATAAGGTACATGCTTCTTCAGAACTATTATAGCTACAAGTATGAAACTTGGGCCATGTCTAGACTAAAAATAAAGAAGTCTTAAACTCGTATTATTTTATATATAGTTTCTTAGTGCAATGACAACTTGAATTTAAAATTTCAAAAAGTTGGAAAATTTTTGATTATTATATAAAGTAAATTAAGAAATGGAGCGACGTAATGCACGTAAGAGACGTCCAGGTCGTCAGAGAACACGTTAGCTTGATACCATCAAAACTGACACAGAGTTGAGCTTCAGGCAGTAGACGGATGCAGTACAAGATCCGACAGCATGAAGAAAGCTAACCCATAGAATCGCCACGACTGAAAGGATGAAAGCTGTAGTGCCTGGATCGAACCCCTGATGTAACGTGCTGTTGCTAAACTCACCTTTCCCCGGCGAGTTTAATGACGTCACCGATTACAAAAGATTAAAGGTCTTATTTGATTATCAATTATAACAATTGTATAAACTCATTTCATAAATTCAATTTAATGAAAAAGTTATTGATGATAGATTTTAACTGTTGAAACCTACAATTCAGTAATATTTAAACGATAAGATTCGGAATACCGGAAACTAATGTTTTACGAACAATTTTTCCTCACATAGTGTAAATGATGGAGGGGGGGATATTAATTATTGAAATTAATAATTAACTTTTAATATATACATTCATTAGATGAAAACACAATAATTTTAAAATGCGTAGTGCGTGTATATATTATGTACAAAAATAAATAATTTAAATGGGATTGTATTAAAGATCTCAGGGTATTAATGGTTTGGGTGAACACGTGTAGCAGATTTTCCGTTCGTTGACGAACCTGAGTTGTTTTCATAGGCGTCACGCTGTAATTTCCGTGTTGTGGAACTTGAAGCGGCCGTTCGACAATAGCACGAAGTCGTGAGGAAACATCGCTTATTCCTCTTTCTTCCCTTGTTGTTAAGACCGTTCTTCTCTGCTTCCTGGACTGATCAAAGCATGGTCCACCTCACCAATCTCCTCTCTCCACCACTCTGCTGCCAATATCCTCTCGCCATCACCTTGTATCACCTGCCAAAAAATCTCCCTCCACTCTCCTTCAATATCCTCTCACCATCACCTTGCAAAAATCCCACAAAATTGTCTCCGCCAGCCTCTTTAAAACCTTGTCCCCACTTATCCGACACCTATCCCTAAGGTGGCAGGGATGGATATTCTCCAATCATATCCCTTGTTTCATTTGGGGAACAAACGTCACCCGGTCACCAAATTCCCAGGCAGATTAAGACATTCCGAAACCGGCGACGAGGTGTCAGAGCTTTATGGTCCAGTCCCTTTGTTATTATATTGAGCCGCCAAGACGGCGCGCGGAAAAACCCCTTCTTCCTGGCAAGCGACTTGCTCATGCCGGAATATTTGTTAAGTTTCCGTGAATAATAATAAAAAATTGGACGCGGGTTCTACTGCGCTACATATTCAAAAGCTTGACCTACCCATGGTGGAAGAAGATAGGTGACGTAGTGCGCATGTAAAGGAGGGGGAAACATGGCTTACTGAAAAGCGGCAATTCAAACGTTCCTTGCTCAATGGTTTCATATACAGCCGAAGGCGTGCTTTTAGTTACTTACAATGCATCAAAATGAGAGCACTAGTCTTGCTGTATATTTTCTTAAATTTAATTCTATGATTAAGAACAAATTAATTATTAAAATTAACCTCCTAATATATTAATTAATTTTTGGTTTATAATGAGTATCAAAAATATACCTTTTAATCATGTATTTAATTGTAAGTAAATGAAACACAAAGAATGGTACATAGTCAGACAATAAATAATTTTATAAATTAATTAATTATAGAATATGACTAAATGTTATAAATAAAACACAAGGAGTGCCAAAAAAATCAGAAAAAAAGAGTATACTTTTCGTCCCTGAACCTTAGGGTCCTTGCCTCTACATTCTTCTTCCACCATGGACCTACCTGTACTTGTTTTCCAGGGTTTTCCCTGCAGTTCTTTCAGACGATCCATAAACTATAGCCCAAATGCCGTAGTCAACCCTTGCCTACCTTGCTATACCTTATACATCCTCCCTTTTCAATTCCCTTCCTATGCTAACAAAGGGAATTTGCCTGTTTTCAGGATCATCACTCATGCAGATTTCCCCCCCCCCCACCAAGTGCATGAATATGATACATGCGATGTATGGACGAGGTGCATTTGAATGCTTTCTCTGGCAGGTATTTCTGCCCAGAGTGATTATGAGGCTTACCTTCGGGGATACCTCTCTCTCTGCTATTTTTATGGTTGTCACTTGCCGAAGCGCCTTGATCGCTTTTGTGATGTGCATGAACTGGGGCATACGTAAGAGTTGTTCGGCTGCCTCGTAAATGTGGTTAAGGCACGGAGAGAGGAATGCTGTGAACCCACAGTATACTTCTCTCGTTCCGAAGGGCGTGAGAAGAGTCAACAATGCCCGAGCGACTTGATGTAGGTTTTCTAGGGTATTCCCTGCATTTGTTTTAGGTGAATCACCAAGTCGGTTGTAGTCTACCTTGATATACCTTCCACATCTACCTTTATAATTTCCTTCCTATGCTATTAAAGGGGAGTTGCCTGTTTTAGGATCACCCTCATGGTGCCTGTTACCCCCTTAAAATAATTCAATATTTTAAGTATGACCAGGCAACCCTTGCCCCCCAACAAGACTAAACTGTCTGGTCCTCCATATACCATATATCGTCGTCTTATTCATGCAAAATAAAGCAAATACACTATCCTTATCAAACGAAACGTTACAAACCAAATAGCTTAAGAAAGGCAATGGATTGAAGGGAAACGTGAAAGGGTTTAAACATCTTTTGAAGTTGTTTGTTTTTCTGCTGTTCATGCTTCATGATAAATTTTAGTTGAGCCTAGCGAAATGCAAATAAGTAAATGCTGGTATATTAACAAGCAGCGTGTACGAAACTTAAGGTGGCAGAAAGTAAAATTCCCACAATGTGAAATGGACCTGTTAGGTGTAATGGGTTGCAGATGTTCCGGACTCGCTGTCGGCAGAGCCCGTGGTGTCGGACCAGGGACGGAACTGGCTGACTCTGTCGTGGCCGAAGGTGGAGGCTCGTGGTGGCGTTCCTGTCCTGGCCTACAAAGTCGAGGCCTGGCAAGTCGGCAGCGCCGGCTGGACAGAGGTACTTTTCCGTATTATTCTCGTGAGATATAGGAACTTCTGTAACGGTAATTAATAACTTAATCATTTCTAAGGTAGGGGTATCACTGTATTCTCTATCATATTTTTATACAGAGAATTCAACCCGTTATTAGAGAGAAACTAGTTGGTGAGAACAGCAATATCTAACAAAATATATTCCAATAATGGTAACTTAGAGATTAAATAGATCTAAATCATTTAAATTATGAATTAATTATTGAAAATGTGACTATAAAAGTTAAATAATCACCTAAGGTCTACTTTAAATTTATAGTAAAACTGGATTATAACCCAATCATGTTCAAGTCACCATATACAAAAAAACTGAAATCTAATGTGAATAGGTCAATTATTACCTATAAAATATAAGAGATGGAGTTGAGAATACTGAAATAAGTTTATTTCTGTCTTATATTGCCCTGGTATTTTAGCTCGTCAAATATGTAGTTTTATTGTTACATTTCCTTTGGCTTCCACCAATGTGGGGCATGTTATATTATAATAATTTTATTGTAAATAATAAATCAATACACCCATACCACTTTAAATTAACACGTTTCAATTAGCGTCGAACGTGGGGATCACTAAGTAATAACTTTTTATATTATAATATTTATTAAATATCATGAATTAAATTCACCCAACCTACCCAAGTAGTATATTTCAAATATAAAATGAGGAACGAAGTAGCGCCGGAATCCAACAGTTGTAATTAACTTGGGATCACGATAAGTCTAAGAATATGGGGTAAGATGTTGGAATCCATATCTAGCATTTGAAACGGGTTCAAACTGTTTGGGAGCCGATTTACGTAAAACCATTAGGACCTATCAGATGGACTTAGTAACAGCAGGGAACTTTCAATGCTTTGCACAATATATAAATTTTATAGGGATGATCGCGCATGGAAAAAAATAAAAATTATCTTGCGGTGCTAACGTATGATCACATTTCCCAAATTAATTATTTAAGGGCAACGAACGGACTTCGAAAAATTTCCATTTGTGAATAGATCAATACGCGTTTATAATTCCCTGCATTGACCACTTCTCCGTTTTCCATTTAGCGGTAGGCTAAGTCCACTACTGTTACATTTTTGGCAGTTTGTTTTTTCTTTATTAAATTTCCAATTTTCTTAAATAAGCGGCAACTAAAATCAGTGAAGTAATAGTTAGTATAACTGGGGGATAGGCGGATGATGGATCTGAGGAATTGAAGGAGAATTGCACTTGATAAAGTGTCATGGATGATCCTACTACAGGAGGCCAGGACTCGATACCGGGCTGAGGAGCCATAAATGATGAATAACAATTAATATAAGTTTCTAGAAAGAAGATAAAATAATAAGCTGATGTGAAATCTGAATCGTTCCTAGCTTCTTTTCCTTCTTTTAGTATCAAGTCAAAAACTTGCAAAAGACAATATAATAATATCGTTTATAAGTCACACCTACAATACTGTTTATACTAAATTTGTTGTCATAAAAATATCACCAGGAAAATTTCGAATAGTTACCAAATTAATAAATACAACAGAGAATGTCTTAAAACAACTTTTTATATAAATTTGATAATTGATTGATTTTCATTTCTATAACAATAATTTTGGTTGTTGGTTATTTAATCATAAATAGTTTTAAATAGGATTTTATTCAATTTGTAATTAGCGATTTAGTTTTACCTGTCGTCTATAATAGATTTTGAATTTACTTTTAAATATATATTTTAATATAATTACAAAGGATAGTACCGAACTATAGTCTGGACACCTTTAGAAGATTTATTTTACATTGAGGAAATATTTCTTAGATATAATGTTCATAAAATTAAATTGTTGGCCATTCGTTTGGCAAGTTATTCTACTAGCTAATTGTTTTCGACCGTTAAGCTCTATTTTCACTTACAATACTAAGTAATGATTTCGTTCCGTATCTAATCTGGCAAAATTAATTGAGAGAGAGGTAATCGTATGCTTTGCATACCGCCAGCTGCGATTGTGCAAAAATAGCCGCCGTCGCAAGTAAGAGGTTGTTCAAGCGGCATAACTAGTTCTGGCTCGGCATCAAATGAGAGCTCATCTCCCGCGAGTGGTATGTTAACAAGAAAGCAAGCGGTTCATTGCCCTGGGAATCCCACGACCTTGGTTGCTCGTTTTTCAGATGGGCATTTCGCCGATCAACAGCTTCGACGCGTTCAACCTGAAGGCCGGCGCGGAGTACAAGTTCCGCGTGACCCCGAGGAACCGCTACGGCTGGGGTGAGTCCGTCACGACCAGCGGCGCCTTCGCCGTGGGGCGCCCTCTAGAGCTACCGGAGTTCGTGCGCATCCTCCCGGGACAGCTGAAGGCGCTGCGGGGCTCCGACGTGCGCCTCGAGTGCCAGGTACACAACCCTCATATCATCAGTCTACATACTGACGGAATGAACGGTCATGCACATACTTCTTCTTAATTCCTAACCACTCCCTCTACATTCTATTCATCCGTCTCCACCTGAGAATGTTCTGAAGGTCTGCGAAGCATCCTTCGGGACGGTCAGCGCTACACCCTCTTTGGACAATACGGAAAAGGGCTTTCACTCAGAATGGGTGTCAGCACCTGTTCTAAATTCAAGAAAGATTAGCTTTCGTCAAGTAGGAAGTTACGCGTAGATAATTGAGAACATCTATGTAACATCCGGCGGTTGAAATTTGTCAAATTGGCTGCAATTGCATACATACCAGCCAATTGGTGCTCTTTGAAATTGCAGCCTATTGGGTATTGGAAAAGGGAGAAGGAAAAATCCGGGCCACATGAGGTGAAATGGACTGAAGTTTGGTGCAGAGATTCATTAAATTGCGAGCAGAGCTGAGCCTTGAGTCCTGACGAGATGTAGAATTTTTGGTAGAGGTTTCCACTATTTCGGTCCAAGGTGTCTTCCGTGCAGCCACATCATCCCGATGCAGTCAACGAGAAGCGAGTCGTCTTAGCCAACAGCTCTGATTTCGTCAACCCGAAGCAGACCATACAGTCGCCATCAGAGGAAACAGCTGCAGTCTTTTGTCGGTATCATTGATATAAAATGTTTAGAAGTTCACATTGCCAAGCCTATTTCCCAAATGAACATTCCTTAAGTTTGGTTCACCCCACAGGCGAACTGATTTTAAAGACTTCCAGAATATAATTATTTATGCTCAAACCTTTTTTATTTGTATATTTGCATATCGAATTTTAATTTTAATGCAATTATATTCAAAGTTTATTTACTTTTCTCTTCGAACCTTACATAAGTTTATCCCTTTTGACAAAGAAGCTAAACGCTGAATATCACAATTGTCACCAACTAATCAACTATATTTACTTCTGATTTATTACATAACAGTTCAGTATTTCTTATTATTAATGAATGACATCCACTTTACCTTTGACTGCTTTGATAGAACTTAGTGAAAACTTTGACACTTCATCATTTGCATCGTTGAAATTGTATCAAGGAAGTGCAGTTAATATTTTTACGACAGCTTTCAAAGATAAATATCCAATTCTAATTAATTTTATATGCAAAATTATGTCTCACTTCGCCAGTACTTATTATTAATTATTGATATTATTTGAAAAACTTCTTATGCGTAGCCAAATCACTTTCACCGAATATTAAACCTAATGCAAAAGAAAGGTAAATCGAAATTTTTCATTTTTTAAATTTGCAATACTATTATTTTGTTATATGTAATACCAAAATTGCGTTTACTATCAATTGTTGTTTGGTTTTGCCCGTGGACTGCATACATATTTTTGTACTGCCCCCTACAAGAAAAGTTTTTCACTCTCTGTTCTAAACAATTAAGGGCGTTGACCACACCAATACCCCCAAAACATGAGATACACCACATTTATGAAAGTTTGGTAGTCCGTTGAAATTTTATTTGGGAAAGTCGTAAAAGTTTTCTTGAGGATTTCCAGTAATAACGTTTGTATTTCAGGGCGGCAACCGTGTAATCTAAATTATCAGATAAGCGGGTGAATATGGCATGATGACCAAAGTAATGATACTGTAGTGAGAGAGGAACTAGCACAGGTAAATAATTAGACTGGAGAAAAGTCGCTAGTGAGGCAAATAGTTATTAAGGAAACTACAGAATACATTCGACTTAAGTAAAAGTCCGGATTGAATCCTCAGAAGGAATCTGATATAAAATACGGAACTAGCTGGAGATCTTCATGTTAGAGATGCATCCACATCCTAGGAATGCATGCATGTCTATTAGTCAACATATTTAACGTTCTCGTGTCTCTCGGACTCATGTGGTCGCATAAGTCAATGGTTTTGACTCACAATGAAACCATGGGAGAATGAATATTTTTTTTGGCAGCAACTGTGTTGCTTGTAGACTCTTGTCAATAAATTCATTCTGTAATAGTATACTGTAATAGTTAAATATTACAAAATTTAAAATCCATATGAATATGCCTTTTTAATTTAATTTATTGGAGTTAAATCTGATTCCTTCATTTATGTTTCTAATTTTGTATTATGTGCTTAATAACATGACAAATAAATAGATTTTGAATAACGACCAATTCACTGACAAACCAAGTCATACGACGTGCAGACCACAAGTTTGAAACTTTTATTAATATTATTATTACTTAGTTGCTATTGGGCATTTGCACGGTGGCAGCTATTTAAAATGAAAACACAAATACAATTACAAAAAGAAAAAACAATTCACACTAAGGAAGAATTTTGAAGTGTAGATTTTGATCTGAAAAATAAAAGAAAGGAGACACACAGAAATCAGTTCACTGCACTTCACTATTATCACTTCACTGATTCTAAAAAATACTACTCAAGTTTTCTTAGCCTGTTCCTAAACTGATTTACGCTACCCGGAAAAGTCGTCAGTATTTCTGCAGGCAAGGAATTCCAATCGCGTATTGACCTATTTACAAATTAAAATTTTCCTACGTCTGTGCGTTGCCCTTTTTCTTTAATTTTGAACGAGTATTAATTTTTAGAAATATAATTCGGCGCCGTGAGATGGTTTGTTATTCATTTCCAGGCCCTGTGGTTCACCCTTATAAGCTTTATATATTGCGCATAACCTCACATGTTTCCTTCTATTTCTGAAACCTTCTAAATTCTCGTGAGGATTGTTCTTGAATCGACCCCAAACATCTTTCCAGCCCGTTTTTGTATTTTTTCCAACGCTAGAGTATGTTCATTTAGATATGGATCCCAGCACGTTACCACATACTCTAAAATTTGCCTGACCAGTGTTTTGTTAGCATAAATCTTGGTTTTTCTCGTGATTTTCCCCAAGACCCTGTATACAAACTGAAGCAGCAGCAGCGCCTTCCACCCTTTACCTCGCTCACCTCATTACCCCAATTTAAATCTTTACTAATCGCGTTCCGAAGATATTTACAGTTACAACTTCGTTCACATTTTATATCTAGTAGGAGGGACATTTCTCTTTTTTGTAAAAACGACTGCCTTACTCTTCGTTGCATTTATTTGCCTTTTATTTCTGACAATTGGTAATTTTTTTCTAAACTATCTGCAGAATTTGTGCATCCTCAACGTTTACTATTTCCCTATAAACCATACAATCATCGGCAAAAAGTCTGATCTGTGATTTTATAGCTATTGTTAAGTCATGTATGAATGCAAGGAACATGATGAACACTTCCTTGCGGGACCCTGACGTGATTTTCACCAAGTCGGACAATTAGTCATTCACGCGAACTCTGAGTGAACGATCTTTTAAAAATCCCCGAATCCACTTCAGTACGCGAAAATCTATACCAGTATTTTATAACTTACTTAATAATAGATCGTGAGGAACGTCGAAGGCTTTAGAAATATTAATAATTATAGCGTCTATTCTCGAGGCTCCCTTGTGAACCCCGTCCGACAGATCTTGGCAGACCATTGCCAGTTGCTAGTTGGCTCTCACAAGAGAATCCAGGTCTGAAGCCATGTTGCCCACCGTAAATCCACCCCCTTTCGTCCCAGTGCTTACGCAAATATTCAGTTATCAAGCGTCCAAATTGCTTGCATATCACAGATGTGAGGCTAACCGGCCTGTAATTACTTATTTCCGATCGCGGACCTGTTTAAATATGGGAACTACAATTGCCTTTCTCTAATCGTCTGGAACATTAGAATTGTTAATAGATATTTCAAATTGCCGTATGAGGCTATTTTAGCATCTCTCCCGAAATCCCAGCTGACTTATGAGCCTTAAGTTTTCTAATATTTTTTCGTAAGTTCCTAGCATTGATTTTGAAGACAGATGTAGATCCGCAGTTTTCCAAAGTGGTTAAATCCATCTTTTCCCCGAATACCGTGGCAAAGTAGTGAGCAACCTGTTGGCTATAATTACTTCGTCTTGTTCTAGTGTATTCCTACTCCTTTTAGTGGCAGAACAAAGCTCTTATTACTCTTGCACCTTCGAATATACTTATAGAATTTTCCCCATTCCATTACCTCCCGCCTCAAACAATTCTTAGGCAGTTTTCTTGACTTCGGCCAACCTTTTGTTAAGATGAAGAAGTTTGTTCCTGTGATAGATTGTAGTATTCCGGGTCAGCGTTTTCCTTTAGATGTTTAAGTGGAACAAAACCCCATTCCTTCTCTAATTATTGGTTTAAATGATTCCCAGCAGTTGTTAACAGTTTCTCCAGAGCCAGCCCACTCAGCGTTTTTTATTTTGTAATTTAGAAACCCTTCCCCATCTGCCTTCTGGAAGTGAAATACCTTTTTTCCTTGTTTTTCCTGCTCATTGGCCTGTACTAATACCTCCAAGGTCACTGCATGGGTGTCGCTTATGCCAGCCAGCACTTCCGAATTTAGAAATATCTCCGCAGGCCTTATTAAGAATACGTCAAGTAATGACCCCTATCTAGTTGGTTTTAATGTCGTTTGCAAAAACCCCATATCCCAAACGAAGGAATTTATTATCATCTGAGCAACGCTATTATTTCCTATATTCCCTTCCCAATCTACAAATGGCAGATTAAAATCACCTCCCTGGACAACAATCTCGATTTCTGCAACTGAATTTGCTATTCCACTTCACAATTTAATGAGGCCCTGAAGCCCGTTATTTGGAGGTCTGTAAGCTCCAAAAACCCTCAGAGATTTTCCGGCCAACTAAGTGGTATTTCGACTGCTATCATTTCTTATTCATCGTCTACCAAAGTTTCCCTACTTGCTACATTTTGTTTGACGCATATGAATACTCCACCTCCCCTACCATCTCTATCCCGTCTAAATGTTACGTAGTCCTGCCTAAAATTTCAGTGTTCCGTATTTAACTAGAAAGCAATGATTTCGTCCCTATTATATCGTCCGGATTGTGCAAATCGATAAGATTCCAGAATTCAACGTTTTTTTACTATACTTCTACAATTTACCTGCAGAATTACTAGTGACTTACGCGAACAGCCCTGAATCTCGCCGTTGATGTCTGCCGCCGCACGAAGTCGTCATCGTCGTCGTCGTCAGAGTCCGCCGTCTTCACCGTTGACGCCGCCACTATGGAGAAGAGGCTGTCCAGTGAACTCCTCGTCTCCGCAGTACCCCACTTATCGTGATTTTTGTGCCTTTGTATCTGCTTTTGAGGGATCGAACCAATTCATACATATCACCCATAATGTGATTCGTGTTGGTTGTCTTTCTTTTAAATCGTTCGTGCCAACGTGAACAATTATATTTTCTCATCCTACCGTTTCGTCCCGTTCCGTCACCTTTTTCAGCTCGTTCACTCGCAGCCCAGGAAGACATTTAACCTCCATTTCAGGATTTTAGTTTCCCACGTGTCGCTCAATCGAGTCGCCGACAACTAAGCAAGTGGGATTCTGCTTTATTGAATTTTCTTCCTCCGTCGGCTTCCGCTTCTTTAGTTCCCTATTTTCTTCCTCCACTTTTTTAATTAAGTCGAGTCACCTCCATTTTTAAACTACCGACCTCTTGTTGTTCCATGCAAGCTTTTCACTTCGATTGTTCATAATGCTTTCCGGCCTTTTTAGTTTTTGGCAACTGAAATGGAAATCTTCCCACACTGGTTGCAGTCCAGTTTTTAAATTTTTCTTACATGTTCCGCACTGCAACATTACTGGAACAGTTTCCTTTATAACGGGCTCTGGATTAAATTCTACGCCGCCTATGACGAGCAACCCAACCAAAACTGTAGACTTCTTCAGCTATAGACAAAAACAATCAAATTATTTCAGAAGTTAAATTTTGAATGGATGAAAATAAAATTGAAAAACGATTTAGAATCCAAAAAAACGAAAATTTTGCTTTATCCAACGATGAATATGGTTAAATAGAGCAGTCTTCTTAAGCGACTATCTAAATGTTCTCATGAGCTAAAGCACATAATTAAGGGCCAATTTTATTTTGCTGATTTCCAGTGGTCTAGTAGCTGGCGTCACTGGCTCACAATCCAGAGTTCCGGGGTTCAATCCCAGCATGAGCTTGGATGCTTGTGTCGTTGTGGTCACAGAGACTGGGATTAGGACTGCTGGAGAATCGATACACTGACCACGCAGCACTCCAAATTCATGTGTCATGTAGAAAGACATTCCGCAGTCGACCCGGTAGGTCAAGGCCCTGCATGGATAGCAGAGTCAAAGAAGAAGAAAAGAAGAATTGGTAGTAACTGTGTACAGTCGATCTCGTATAACGAACGCCCGATAGAACGAAGGAGCCACATAACGAACGCCATTGCAAATACCCGCCTGCCTCTCAGAAGTAACTTGCTTCTCATAACGATTTCTTGTAGAAGTCAATGAGTATTCGTGTTTCTCATAAGGAACACCTCGTATACCGAAAGCTCTGCTGCAACGAATTTTATTCACTATGCGAGGTACAACTGCAAAAATATGCGAACACTTTCTTGGATAGCGAATATTTTAAACTGCCCGCTTGTCGGCACACTCGGTCGCACCTATTCTGCTAATAAAGCTTGCTGCATATTTTAACGTTATGCAACTAAAATATGTCTCAAATGAGAAATTCAAATCTGCTTCCTATGGTAGTCAGGACAGACAATACTGGTTGTTTCAAAACTTAACTTTATTTCAACGTTCTTATTGTTGTTGTGGTATTCAGTCTTAAGACTGGTCTGATGCAAACTTCCATGCTAACCTATCCTGCACAAGCCATTTCATTTCTACATAGCTACCACATCTCACTTCTTCCATAATCTGCTTAACGTATTCCATTCTTCGACCCTCTCTACTGTTCTTACCCCCACACACTTCCCTCTAATGCTAATTTTACAAGACCCTCATGTCTCAAAAGTTGACCTATTAATCTATCCCTTCTGTTGATAAAGTCCTCCGTGTTTTTCTCTTCGTCTTTACCGTCTATAACTTCCTTGTTAATTACTATATCCATCCATCTGATTTTCAGCATTCTTCAGCAGACTCCTATCGTCCACAATTCACACCCATATAGCGCCTCTCTCTATACCAACATTTTTAGCAACGATTTCCTAATTTTCACACTTGTATTAAATTCGTCTTTTTCGCGAAAGCCTTCCTTACCTGTGCTATCCTACTCTTTATGTCTACTATACTTCTACCATCCCTAGTTATTATACTGCCCAAAGAAGCAGAATTCCGTAACGTCCTTCAAACTATCCCTTCCCAATCTAACATCCTTTGTTATTCCACTATTTCCCATACCATATTCCATTAACTGGGTTTTCCCTCTATTTATCCTCATGTTGTACTTTCTCCAGGACCACGTTCATGCCATTTATTTTGGATTGCAAGTCATATTCTGACTCCTCTAATACTACAATATCATCGGCAAACCTTAGAGCTTTTATTTCTTCTTCTTGCATTTTCATTCCTTTCCCATTTAAACGTTATACGTAGGAAATATTCTTTTTTGTCACAAATGTGTGTTAATTTGTATCTATTTCCGTTTTTATAAATTTGTCACTATTGAAAATCATGTAGACGGAATTAGAACTGATTAGGGGTAGAGTCATTTCCCTCTTGCCGTGGCAGTATTTTTATCCCCGTACAAATTGTTATTTTTGCTTGGGGTGAAGTAGCACATAACTTAGACACTTCACATCAGGAAATTGTTAAAATGATATTATGAAACCTTAAATGTGGGAAAGTAAGTGAATTGTGATGAGATCGGGTATATTATATTCCAGTTTGGCTATAAGACAACAAATATTATTACGAGACTTCTGACGTGTGAGAATTACGTACTCAACGACTAAAGTTATTTCTGGTTTTATCTTTTTCTCTTAGCTCATACAGTTAATTTGTCCATTTAATACTACTGCCAAGAGGTGCCTGTGAGAGTGTCTCTTGCAGGCATTTCCCTCCAGTGTGACTGCGGGGCTCACCTGATTATGTCGGGAATGCCTCGTACTCTCTCTGGTATTTTTATTAAAGTTCTCACATGCCGACACATTCACCTATTTTGGGAGGTATATGTACTGGGGTCGAAAACCTTGGGCATATGGTAAGAGTTGTCCGCTGATCCCATTGGATCAGTCGGCCAATCTGCCTCCTGAAACCGGTGAAGACATGGAGAAGGGAATGCCGCGACCCCACAGCAAACTCGTCTCCCGGCATTCGGAAGGGCGTGAGAATAGTACCCAATGCCCGACCTACCTGATACAGGTTTTCTAGGGCTTTCCCTGCATCTCTTTAGGTGAAACACCGATTGGATCCTTAAACTATAGCCCGGGGGCCCTAGTCAACTTACCTTGCTCTACCTTCCGCATCCATCCTTTTCAATTCCCTTCCTATGTTATTAAAGAGGAGTTGCCTGTTTTCGGATCACCCTCATCTAGCCTATTTACCCAAAAAAAATCTATAATACTCTCTAGTAAACATCATTGTCATTGCGTGTGCCCTGAGTACAACAATGTAACTTAATTAAAGAGGTCCCCAAAATTGTGGAGTAAACGTTGTGAAGTTTAGTAATCCATTTATTTCAGTAAAATATCGACTGACTTTGACCATTATTATGTCTCAGTTTTTCACTTAACATTTGCTACATAATATCCTTAAGAAATTCCTATCAACAGTGGCGACTTGTTCTTGTGTTACCATTGCAATGTAATTTAGACAGCTAGCTTTTGCTTCTACCCTGGCGAGACTTTTGACCCTTTTCTTGCATTCCTATAATGTGAATTTCGAAATTGTTTTCATATTTAATAATTGTTATCAGGAGTCAAATAACATGAAAGTTAAATTATATTTGTTTAGATTCATTGTATGATTGACAAGATTCTTATGTTTCAAAATTAATATAGAGAGATTAAAGTCACTTAATGAGTTGAGCTTAAAATGAAATTTAGCGAGCACAAGAATCCTGTCAAGACGTTGCTGGCGAATGGACAAGTCTCCGCAGATTGCTATCGCAGTCGACTCTTGTCCGTCTCATTATCCAGGATTTACTCCCGTGTTCCGCTTTGGTGCATGTTAACAAGCTGCGGGATGGAGTTGCTTCTGCTAGACATTCATCATGAACAGTCACCAAGAACAACTTCGGAAGCCATTTAGGTATCTAATCGATTAATCTGTAACGTTTAAATTGCTGCCTTAATGATGAATGACCAGGGAAACCGATAATCAAATAAAAAATGTATTGGGTAAACCACACATTTAATCTAAAATTAATCGAAAGTAAAGTAATGAATAAACCAGATTAAAGAAAGTAAGATTTAATTGAATAAATTAGTTTTGGCAAAGACATTGAACCTACTACAATCGAACCCGGCTAGTCAGATTTTGTTCATGATAGCAGAGGTGATTATATCCTGGTTTTGCTTTTATTTTTAAATATTACAGAAAACAAAATAAATTGACATATTATTATTATTGCTGATATTATTATGAAGAATCAAAATTAAATGGCACGCAAGCAGATAGTCCTAAAATGAAGACCAAATGACTTTGTGGGGTGGTTCATGAATATGTAATGCTCATTTGGTATTTCAGTAACATACGATGCCATTGTATTAATTTCAATTGACAATCTAGCTAAGTATTTCTGGTGTAAGCAGAAGAATCTGAAATCCCTTCAAAGAAAGTAAATTTAAATATGCATAAATTCGCATAAAATTATTATTACTTCTGCCTTTACCAATAAATGAACTTCTTAATTTTTTTGTACTTTATGTACTTCCACTCTATTCCCAAATATAAAACAGTTTAATTTAAAATGCGTAAAAAAATCTTTCTGTGCTTTACATCAAAACCGTTTAAAAATTAATATTTATGTAAGTTCTCATTCGACTACATTTCTATTATTTTGCTATTATACAATTGAAAATAAATAGCTGTAGTCTGAATTCACGTGCCTGATGGCATTAGCCATTTTAACTTGGAGGCTTTTTCTATTTATAGAGAAGTTTGCAGACGTTCTTGGGGAAACCGAGACTACGTATGATTTGGTTTTACACATATATAATAATGTTTAACGTCGGGCTTTTGTTTGTTAACCACAGCTTGTTTGTTCAGGAAGTTATATTGCAATAGTTGTTGCTCTGGCTGGCACGACCAACTAAAAAAGAATTGGCGCTAATTATCTACGATGCCAGACTGAATTCGCTAGAGTGCCAGATTAACGACTAAGTGATGGACGTTGCTTAATATACCTGTGGAAATAATTTTGTTTCTGAATACGCGATTTAACAGATTTTAAACGTGGTGTGATTGTTGGTCTTCGGTGCCATCGAGCGAATAGTTACGTTTATTTTGACCCTGGACATTGTGGCAGCAATACGATATTTTATAATATTTGAATATAAAGTTTATTTATATTCAACTATGGATACGTATTTAAATAAAACTGTAGAATGAACCGAAAATTGGATTTCAAATGATATTCTTCTGTTTCTGACTTTCGGCCATTCCCTAGTAGCTGTTCGTTCAGACCAATGATGCAAGCTGTCGCCCACACTGTTTAATAAATATATAAAGCAGGCGATGAAGAAAGTTAAAACGGAATATGGAAAAGGAATCATACTGCAAGGAGAAGAAATAAAAACCCTACGGTTTGCCGATGACATTGTAGTAATAACTGACTTGGAAGCCATAATAAATGGCATGAACGTGGTCCCGGAGAACGAGTTCAATATGAGGATGAATAGAGGGAAAATCAAGGTAATGGAGTGCAGTGTTGGAAATAGTAGAATAACAAAGGCTGTTAGATTGGGAAGGGATATTGTGAAGGAAGTTAATGAGTTCTGCTATTTGGGAAGCGTAATAACTAGGGATGGTAGAGATATAATAGACATTTAGAGTAGGATAGCACAGGCAAAGAAGGCTTTCGCTAAAAGGAGGAATTTACTTACGTGTAATATGTGTGAATATTAGGAAATCGTTGCTAAAAATGTTTATATGAAGCGTGGCGTTATATGGGTGCGAAACGTGGACGGTGGGAGTTGGGGAAAGGAAAATAATAGAAGCCTTTGAAATGTGGTGCTATAGGAGAATGATGAAAATCATATGGGTGGATAGAATCAGAAACGAGGGGAAGAACGAACAATATGGAGGACATTAGACAAGAGAAGAAATAGATTAATAGGTCACTTTTTAAGACATAATGGTCCTTTAAAATTAGCATTGGAGGGAAGTGTGTGGGGTAAGTACAGAGGGAGGCGAATGATGGAATCTGCTAAGCAGATTAGGGAGGATGTGGGATGTGGTAGTTTAGCGGAAAGGCTTCCGCAAGATAGGTTAGCCTGGAGGGTTGGGTCACCCAGTCTTAGGATTGAATACCACAACAACAGACCAAGTTTGTCGTCTTAAACGTTTCAACAATAGGATAATTATAAAAGTAATAAATTAATCTAATGTAACATTATAAATAAATTACAAAGTCAGATCAAAGTAATACTTTATTTAAAGCTAGCCTATTGTTAAAACTTTAAAGAGTGGTGCAACTTGTCAATTCTCCTGAAAGTGGACAGTGAATAAACCGTTACAAGACAAAAGAACAACAGTATATCAATTTCATGCATAGTTTAACCATGGAACCCTTCAAATGATCTCTAAAGCACCGTTGTATAGAAGTCGAGGGCATGTTCGAAAACCTCTATCAGCAGTTAGAAACAGAAAACCTTTTCAAATGTAACAGGAATCAAGGATTGGAAATCGTTTCCCTTTGTGTGTTTCATGCTGATGGCAGAAGATCATGGAGCACGCGGCCTTCAAGCTGGTAGGGGCATATTTATAATTTGGAACAGGTTTTCCTGGCTTGATTTGGGGCCTTTTTTGGTGTGAAGAATGTTTTTAATATTACAACAAACCTGATAAACTTTATCCTATCATACTGATGACGTATCGCAGTGGACACAGCTTCTTCCAACTAGACTGTGCGTCAAGCAACGATGCTCGTATCGTGCAGAAGTAGTTTCATGATCTCAATCAAATTCATATTTTTGAAACAAACTTGAAAATTTTATTAACCAAGCAAGGAGTATGACTCATTCTATTAGCATTAAGTCAATGTTAAGAAGGCCCCTATGATACTAGTACCACTGGTCAATCAGTGTAAGATCAATGAAATTACCATATTGTTTCGAAACACGAAATGGAAAAATTGGAATTCAGCAGCAATGTATTTACTTTAGATGGAAGAAAATATAGTAACTGGGATTAAATTTTCCTCAGATTCACACTTTTATACATTTATTAGTCAACGCTACATCCGTTATTGCGTGTAAAATAAAGGAATAAAATGTGTTGCGTCATATGGTACTTGCATAATTGAAGAGAAATCGTAAAGATGTGGTTTTGTAAGCGACGGAATATTGAGTTACTGTAAGCACCTTGATTGTGATGTGTATATCTAAGCTGTGCTCGTCCTCAGGAGACATCAGGAGAATGGTCGGTGTCCAGGTGTTGCGGAGTAATGGAGGCGTGCCCACGTACAGGCCTCCTTACGACTAGCTTTCGCGTAAACAGCATTCGCCTCACCTCTGACATCGATTTCGTCAGCTATCCCACGTGAAACCATTCAAACACAAATACAAGACATTTGTCAACAGTTTTAAATTCTATGCAATGTGGAACCTTCTCAGATATAACAATTTTAATAAGGTTGTATACAATTCTTTCAGGAGCTAAAATTTATAGGAGAGGGTTGGTGCTTTACCGTCTGTGCTAATCCAAGTCGTTTCCCAACCCGCTACGAGATCTGTATACCTAATTTCCTTTAAATCTGTTTCTGCATTCATAGAGATTCACTGAAGCTCTAAAACTATCGATTGATAGGGACGAACCCAAAATGATTCAGAGAAAATACGTATGTATGTTGTTTATACTTTCTGCCGAGTATAAAATTTTTGACCGAGTAAATCATTCCGATTGTAACGAAATTGGACTGTACTGTGACCAGAATGAGTAAAGTATTGTAGAGATTGTTCCGGGTATTCTTAAAGCTACAGATATACATTTTATTTAATATCAAGTGCTTTACTTATGGACTAAATAGTGTATTTGCATTTCCTTAGTTCATATTTGATGAATCTCTAATCCGGTTTTACTTGTTTTAGTTAACCTAATTTCGTCGAGAATTAGCAGTGTCTGAATATTAAGCTTATATACTGATATTATAACATTTTTCAGCATTAGAGTCAGAACTAACATTTATGGCTTGAGCCATTTCAACGTAATCATCATACTTCAACATTTTATCGCGTCCTTGAAATTAAACGTATTGAGGTTCAGACCGTGGGAGTATATCTACTAGATATATTTACCTACGATCGCAGGTTACGTATTATAAGTGGAAATAACTACTTAACGCCTGATATGGCTCAAGAAATAAAATGCATTTGATTTAAATGTAAACGAAAGAAATCTTTAATAATATAAACGGTATGGTTCCTAAATGATATATTTCTGGTGTCTGCAAAAAATCTTGAAAAGCAGATTACAATATAAAGACCTAGTAATCTATTAGTAAAAAATACTTCTTATAAAATATTTTTTTGTATGTTGTCATGTTACAATTTTACCAAATTATATAAAATAGTTTTATTTAGTGCGTGTGCAAAAATTTGTTGCTTTTGTGAATCCAAAAATTAAAAGAAAAAGATTGTTTATTGAATGCTTAACTGGACGCCATTTTCACCTTTTTCCCATTAGATATACATTTGGCTTTACTCTATGCTGAGGTGACTGACATCATGATAACGTATTGCATTTTTTCTTTTTATGTACGTTGAAGAACCCACGTGTCTACTTATGATTTTGTATTATCTGTGGTAATATTTCACTAAAAACATTTGATTGTTTAAACTAATCCGGTTTAAGATCCGCTATTAGTTCTAGAATAATTTCTCGTGTTCCGGTATTTAAGTTAAATGTTTTCCTAAATTTTTGGTAAACAAAACTTAAAAGCTTGTGTCCTCGAACCGAGATGTAGGCGGAGTCATCGTCATTACCGGGGTAACGTCTCTGGAGCTGAGCGAGAGTAAGTGCCAGTTATTTTCTTATTTTCCTCTCGGTTCCTAAAGTGCTACGAGTCAAATGTCTGATATCTATAGAGCATGTCAAAAGATACTAGAAAAGCGAACAGGACAATCTCGTGAGCACAATTGTATTAACAACTAGTAGAAACACGAAATCTACTCTCCCATACGGCCGCACCCCGCTGACGTCAAACTTCACACTCAACGAATCTTTATCTAACTCTCCTATTAAAATATTTCACCAATTTTAAAGTGAACTATAGCGATTACAATGAATAAATTAGCAAAATGAAGCTAATTGATAATAGTAAATTATGTGACCGCTTGTATCTTACGGATTTTTCTTTCGAAGTCCCGGATATTACGATGATCTGCCAAGGATCTAGCACTACAACAATTGCATCGGGATCCAGGAGAAATTGTAGACAGCGAAGTGAAGTCAACACTTGTCGTTGTTGTTGTGGTATTCAGTCCTATGACTGGTCTGATGCAACCCTCCATGCTAACCTATCGTGCGCAAGCCTTTTAAATTACGCATAACTACCACATCCTAATTTTCCCTAATCTGCTCTGTTTATTCCACCCTTGGACTTCCTCTTCTGTTCTTAGCCCATACATTTCCCTCTAATGCTAATTTTACAAAAGCTTCATGTCTCAAACATGGCCTATTAATATATCCCTACTCTTATAACGCCACGATTTCCTAATATTCACTCATATTACTCATAAGTAAATTCCTCTTTTTCATGAAAGCCTTCCATGCCTGTACTATCCTACTCTTTATAACTGTGACTAAACACATTTCATGCAATTTCACACACACAACACAACTTTACAATCTATAACACTTAAATACGACAGCAAAAATGTAAATGAAACTTCCTCTGTTAAATTCTTAAGTCTCTTAGTAAATAATAAATTAAATTGGACTGATCAGATTAATCAATTACTTAAGAAACTCTGCTCAGCTACATATGCTGTAAGAGCAATGTCCACCTTCAGTGATCTAAAAACAAGAAAATTAGTATACTTTTCATATTTACATTCTGTTCTATCATATGATATTATATTTTGGGGCAACTCAGCAGGCATAGATAAACACATTTCATGCATTATTAGACAAAAACGTGTTATTAGAGCAATATGTCAGGCAGGGTACCTCATGAACTTCTTGCAGAACTCTGTTCAAAAAGTTAGGTATTTTCCCTTTGACGTGCCAATACATTTATTCATTGATGTTATTTGTAATCATTATGATTATGATATTCATCCCTTCAATACAAGGAACAAAAATAATCTGTACAAAAAATGTAAAACATTGTCAATTACACAGAAAGGTGTGCATTATTCTGGGATATCCATCTTCAACAGACTGCCGCATAGAATTAAACAGTTGTCCTATGACCAAGGTAAATTTAAGTCTGAATTATCCTCATTTTTGCTTAGCCACTCCTTCTATTCAGTAAAGGAATTTATAGAAGAATCGGAGACGAGTAATTACTTTATAATGTTGGAATCGTCTTTCTATTTGGTTACAAAAATTTGTTATAAGTATATTTATCTTTTATATAATAAAATAATGTAATAAATGTACACCCTGACTCATTCCACATCCTTGAAGCTTAGCTTCTTTACAGGATCTACGGAATATGATTATTCTATTCTATGTCTACTATACTTCTAGCATACCTAGTCATCACCTACTCTTGTGATATCAAAGGAGGTATTGCTTGAACTCGCGTACCGCAGAATACAGGATTGTTCGCTCCATATAGAAACCTGATCGTTAACGCTAATTTCAGCACATTCGACTCTCATAGAAACTGATCTAGTTTTCAACCTATGACTTTTCATAGCTCTGTATTGATACATCCAATACTCTGAAGTAATATCGATTAATACGAAAAACTCGTGCTAAAACTATTGTTTTTTTGCGTTGGCGTTCGGTTACCAGTGAGCTTGAGTCTTTCCTGCGTGCAGGATCTTTGTTTTATCCAAATCACATTGTCCGTTTCTATGAACACAATGGCATACTCGTTGCCCCCAGCCAATGAAGTTTATAATGTTTACGATATTTCACTATTCATAAAATATAATAAAATATTACAACATAAAGTGATTAAATATGCAGATAATTAGTTAAAGGAAAAATTATTTTATTTGGTAGTACCTGTTCATTACAATATGTTCAAATGACTTTCATTAATTCAAAATTAATATATTATCGCTTGAAGAGAGTTGGTAAACTAAAGCGGAGTAAATATACTTTATTTCTTCAGGGAATCTCTTTATTAAACTGGTGTATTTCATATTGTTATCCTTCTCACTTGGCAATGGAGTCCATTTAGGGTCGACTGTGGCCTGTCATCTTGCATGACACATTCCGAATTTGGAGTGACACGTGGTCAGCACATCGATTCTCCAGCAGTCTTAATCCCAGTCTTCGTGACCGAAACGACACAAGCATCCAAACCCATGCCAAGATTCGAACCAGGGATCTCTGTGACGTGAGGCAGCGATCACAGGTGGTCGACTTTATATTGACATGCCATACTCAAATATTATTAAAAATCAAAATTTACTGTACAAAATTTTTAATGGAGGCGACCTTATTCAGCAATTTTATATGTGATTATCTCAGTCTGACAAAATACGTTTCAGTAGGAGCTTTATGTTTTCATACAAAGCGACTGATTTTGGCGTCATATTGCAGCTGTCTATTGAAAACAATTTTTAAGTACAGTTGAAGCAATGTGAACTGTATCCAATATATCACTAAAGCTACATCCCATGTATAAGTGGTTGACGTCCTTACCAAACAATAAATTCGGGCAGATTGAGTGAAGATAGGCAATCTTCTTTCCACCAAACTCATAACTTCAACTATACTGACGACACATTAAATCATTATTAATTATTCGTGTCTGAAGCCTCTGTAATTATACCAGAGATAATTGTGTTTTATTGATTAACAAGCGGCCATAGGTGTGCGTGTGTTGCATGTGAAACGTTTTACTACTTAATTGTGTGTGCTAGTTGAAAAGTGAAATTTGATGACGTGAACGTTGCTTGTCTCCCAGCAATCTTCCACGTAGAAGGTCAAACATAAATTATGCTGGTGCCGCAGTTTAGAAATTTCCGCGCGGACGTGTCATTGGAATGGAGCCAATGCGTAACATTCCACTCACTTACTTCGAAATATAAAAATCGTTTCTGGTTTTTAAGAAACACTCTCCAGTTTTTAAAACGCGAATCGCGTTATTTCTGATTGGAACAAAAACAGAATGCGATTTACGTATTTTCTGGGTTTCTTGTTGGTTGTCGTGAAAATAGTATTTACTTAATTATGTTTCCAGTTACGTTTAAAATACATATTTTCAGGTCTCATAATTCAGAATACTTTTGAATTATAAAAGGGAGTATGTAAGTGAATAAATAATAAATCTTAAGTCCAATTACTTTACTACACATAATGTCTCTGTTTCCATAATGCTCAATAAGCACATTCCACTTACACTTTCCCATATTGAATATATGAAAATATAAAACGACTGAGTTGAATGTGTACTTGTTACATAAAGTAATAGCCAATTAACAGAAATAAAAAATGAAATGAATACATATTAAACAACGTTTCAGCATTCCTTGTTGTTTCGTGTGGTGATTCTAAAACGATGAAATCATGTGACCAACTCAAAAGCAAAGAAAGAGTATAATATCAATCCTAACAATAAAGATCATAACCATTGGTAAGTTTCCCAATATTAGTTTTAAAAGTTAATTGCAATAGTGTCAGATCTAATATGAAACATTTGATACAATTCACGTTAATTACCTTAACATTTTCCATTTTAAGCATTTACCAATTAAATGAGTGTTTCGATTGGTTACATGTTTGGAGACTACAAATTATGTGTCAGTAATAAGTTTGATATTTGGTAAATGTTCTTTGATACGAGTATTAAGTAAACGAATGTAGCAACTGTCTACAATAGTCATGGGCCGAAAGAAATCCCCACCACGCTAACTCATGTGCGATTATTTATATTTACCTACTAAACATAATCCTATGGTTTCAACCTAGGCCAATTGTTTGGGATTACAACGTTTCGATAGTAAACACCAACATCGTCAGCAGGCTGACTGTCACAATTATATTTGGAACAAATTTACCGAGGAAGCATTCCCTATTTGTTTTTATCTTCTTTTCACACAATAAGACAGGCGTTGTACATCTTGAATTATCCGCTAACTTTATATATTCTAATTAATATCTAGGAGTTCCGTCCAAGAATTTCAGCGTCATATTTTAATTCTTAACTTTTACATAATCACATTCTTTGGTTAATTATACAAGAGATGAAATTTTCGCTTTTTGTTGACAAGTGTGACGACCATGTGTTTCTTAGCTTCCACTTCTCACTTTCTGTTCTACTTTCCGTTTATGTTGACCTGCGACAAGTATGGCCTATCTCACGCACAAATCTCCCAATTAAAAGAATGGCGCACCCTCAGGAGTCTGCATGGCCGTGTTGAAGAACCTGCTTTATGTCGACGGGACTCGGTATAATTACTGCTGCTACTAATAGCTCGCCAGCAAAAACTACACACGCGGCGTCACAAAAATTTACTACCCGATTAAAATGGATGTATAACAGTTTAATGAACAATTCCAGGATCGAGGACAGTGGCATAAAAAAACGATACCACATCACGGGATAATCCACGTCAACGTCCAATCATGATAGACACTTTCCCAATAAGAAAGTAGTTGCCTTTACACTCCTTATGTTTAAAAACGTCTTTGCTTTACGAATATCACAATATTGCAGACGTTTTATTTTATTTTTATTAATGTTGAAATTGCTTGCAGGTGCTTGGAAAGGTCTGTAAAATTTCTTCTATATTTTTCCTGACCTTAGTTCCAGGTTTCTTCTTCACCCAATATCTTCTTCTTTCTCTCTTCAAGTCATCTAGCACCGAAACTCTTTTTCAATGGCATGAAACTTCGCGTTTCCTTTGTGAAGTAAATAATTTCGCCTTAGGATGTGATCGGTACAGTGCCTTTCTCTTAAAGCTATAGTCAAGGTGATTATGTTCTAATTGTTTTTTATGATTCGATGGGATGAGCGGATAACTTTTGTCGTATACATATACCTCATAAAATAAATGAAAGTGTTCGAAATCTGAGAACCTTGAAATTAAAGAACGAGGAATTGCCGAAGCTAAGCCCCATTATCACTGTGGAGAAATATCTGTGGGAGAAAGATCTCACGGGAATCGTCATCTTCCAGATATATTTTTTTTGGGTAACTCACTACATGAGGGTGTCCTGAAGCAGGTAACTTCTCTTTAATACCATAGGAAGGGAATTGAGAAGGTGAGTTTTGAAAGGTAGCTAGGGTTGGCTAGGGCACCCTGGGCTAAGATTTTTCGTATAGTTACCATCTGAAACAATAAATTTGACTAACGCGTTGTATTTATATGGCACAGCGTGTGTGCCGCACTCGAGAGATAAACATTTAGTAATATATATTTATTACCTAATTACTCTTCATTGTTACTAAAATAAAACGTCCATTAAATTTACACGTGGTTTACGCTAAACATCTAAATAGATGATTAATTGTATTATTTTTTATATTAAATTCAATGTTTATGTTTAAAAATATCTCAAATTTCGTACGTCTGTGTTTGTGTACGTATGTTCCGCATACAAATCAAAACGCGTGAAGCAATTTCGACAAAATTTTGTACACTTTTTCTTTGCGACTGGAAATCAGCAATGTCGGGGTAAGACACAGATACCACCACTAGGGGCGGGGTGGAGGATGCAAATCAGCTGATATTTCTGTCGAATAAATACTTTTAGGAATCAATTACTTTGGCAGTATTTCCCAAGACACTGTATGTGCATAATTTCAACTCACTTCGTCAAGGGGGAGAATAAATCATAGGGGTTGCGTTGGACAGGTGTCACCTTTGAAACAGCTAGATTTGTGTCGAAACTTGTGTAAGGTGAATCGCCGAGTCTGATTCTGACATTCAATAGGCTGTTTACCTTGTAATTCAGACCCTAAGAGACGTATGGGAGGGTGAAAAAACAAATTCTGCGTTCTAAATTTTTCACATAGTAATAGATGGGATGGACATTCTGCAAATCAGTAACATGAAATAACGATACAGTTGTCTAATTCATTGTTATGGAAGTCAATGAAAATTAACCTATACTAATCTGTGTTGTGAATTTGTTGTGATTTAGTACACTGTGTCACGAAGGGCAAGGGAAAGGTGGCAGAAAAGAAAGAGATTGACGGCAATAACGCGAAGTAATCCAAGATTCCGGACTATTCCAGCATTATGTACCAGACTATTATTAATAAAACCTGGGCTACGCTGGGTACTCAGCCAGTAACATATAAATATAATAACAAAAAAATTTATTAGAGAAATTTGTTAAACGTATTTTAAAGAGGTTTTTAAAATTTGTTTAAAAGGTTTAATTTGGTAAAATAGGTGTTAGTTGAGACAATCAACAAGGGAGTGCCTAATCAAATACACTGCTAAAGCAATAATATCAATGTAATATCAATTTATTTATTTCACATTTCATTTATAAATACCTCAAATGAGAATTATACACACCATTACAAGAAAATCCCGCGCCAATCAATCTATAATTTATTGAATTTGAGTTCAACATTATTAACCAAAATTATAGAATGAATTTTTAATTAAATTATACTAACTTAAGGGGAGTCGGAACACCACATCTTGCCGATGTTAAAATAGTCACTTAAGATACGTTTCTATAGTAATCCGTATATATGCAGCACTGAAATATTCACAAATTAATTTTACTTTATTTTATGTATGTGTATGCTGGCTAAATTAATTGTTTCAGGTAGATTTTGAATGATTACTATATTTATCAAGTTGTTTTTATATAAAACTTTATAAGTGTTATTATCTAAAATAAAAATTAAAATAATTTAATCTTCTGCTTTCACATACATACAATAAAGTTTATAATAAGCTGAAAAAATTCAGTTATGTATTAACTGTTTCCAAGAAAGCGGTACCTAAATATGGCGATTTTAACATTAGTAATATATGGTCTTCTGGTCCCCTTAACTGAAATTTTATTACGTTTCGCTGCGAAATTGGGTATTTTATTAAAAAACAGATTATTTGTATAATTTTTCAACAAATAACAGCAGCATATGGCGTTCATTAACGTGTCATAAAGAGCCATTAATTCTTTGTCGGAGCAAGGCTTTGAAAACAGCAATAGACTTCACGTAAAACATTTTCAGAGCTCTGTGGAAAAATAAAAATTATAAAAGAAAAGAAAACTATAACAAGTTTAGATTTATTGTTTTTTTCCATTAGCCCTCGGTTGAGAAAATAGGATGCATGGAGTAACAACAATAAAGTAAAATATAATATCTTCCTTTAAGTTTAACTTAAATAAAACGACAGCCAATAATTCAGAAAATAATTTTATTACTATTTAATTAATAAAAATACTACGTTTTTCCACGACACCCAACTCCACTAATGTAAATAGTTTCTCCATTTAATAATTTAAGTCTGTCATTTATTTTACTTTTTATGTATTCGAAATTAATTTTGTCTTTATACGTTTTTGGTGTATAGTTATCTGAAGAAGTCCACAAAGTTGGATGAAACGTAGTATTAGTATTAATTAAATAGTAATAAAACTATTTGCTGTCTTTTCGCCGTCTTTTAATTTATATTATAAATAAAGTAAAACAATTAAGTACAAATAATCTTTAAATAAATAACTAAAATAAACACGATACAGTTAAAATCATTGGAAACACTACACGCACGCTAGAGAGTACAAACACACATTTAGAAGCACAAACAGACGCATGAAAATGGAGTTTTCGCTGCTTGGAGCTGCACGACGAGGAATCTGACATTTCGTAGTAGCTCCAGGAAATATATGAAACAATCACACAAAACAGCAAAAAAACTATACATATTTTTTAAAGTTATGTAACTATTTTGCTGGAACATTAATTCCAACTAATTATTAGAACGATCAAGAAACTCCTGTACAGAGTAAAACGCGACATTTATTATAATATTTTTATACATATTCACGAACATGCGTTTTGCATAAAAAATTCTCTATTCCTTAACCTACCTCATTATTTCTTTTATTTCAGACTTAATTCATTTTCATACGCTTATACTTGAGTCAACTGTAAATGCGTCCTACCAACTGAACCTTACTGTGAACACGTCGCATTAAAATCTTGAACCCACATTACTGATCCTCTCTCATACTTGGAAAATCCTTTATATCCTTGTGTATATTTCCAATTTTCACTATATTTATAAACATAAATCCATCATGCTTTCTCCTTCCTACATAGATTTCTAATCTATTTAGAAGATTTAAAACTTATTTCATCGAAATTTATGCCTTTTACTTTTAAGACTGTTATCATATCCTCAGGTGGGTGCAATACGGAACTACCATATGCAATGGCTTTGGAGAAGTATGATATGACCTGTTCGGATTTGAAACACTCAGTGATTAAGAATCACTTTAAAAATAATTTTAAAAATTCAACATCCGTTAAAATAAATATAAATATAAAATAAATTAAAATAAATATAAAAATAACATTAGATTTTTATTATAATTTTCTCAAGAATCTCTGACTAAAAAATACCGTTCAATCTACCTTTTAATTTACAGAAAAAAGTTGTCAGGATATTATATCAAATTTTATAAAAATAGCTTTATGAAGAGGGCTATTCAAGAAAATGGGAATACTTTCTCTTAATTACCAGTATATTCAATCACTGACGTTACTTGTGATTAATAACAGCCACAAAAGCTCTGATCTGCATAGCTTTGATTCCAGAAATAAAAAAACTACACCAGATAGCGATGTCTCTAACTATAATACAAAAGGGTGTTCGTTATAATGCCAGTATCATATTTAATAAACTTCCAGCCTTCATTAAACAGTTAAAAATAAAAACCAACAAGTTCAAACATGAACTAACTTTTTATACTTTGTTGAAGAATTCATGGAGTTGAGTTTATCTTAGTATAGACCTTACCATAGATATAGTACATTATGAGACATTAGCAATATTTATCAATATTATATACGCAGTACAAATGATATATCTTTTCATCTCTATAGTACTTAAGCATATCTATATCAAGTTAAATATAATCATATGAATGTAAATAGAAACACAGAGATAATAGTAATTAAGAAATCATAATTTATGTGCAATGTTTGACTCGCTCCACATTCCTACTTCTACTTCTCTATTGGTTGAATGGAGTATGATTGAATACTAATAGTAATCAAGATCTCAGGCGAGGGGAATTATTTCAACAGCCATAATAATTTTCTGTACAAAATCGAACATTAGTTTGTTAACATTGATGATATTCATGCTGTCAAAAAATGTTCCTCAACAGTGAACCATCTTGGAAGTCTAATGTTATACATATAGCACAAGTCGGCATATCGAGGAATGAAACTGTGTGACTACTCTTTGTTGAGGATTTATTCTAAGACATTAATAGATTTCCATCTGGCTATCCTATTTCTTCTAATTATTCTATATTCACGAGCGTGTGGACTAACTTTATTGCTTATTGTTTTCCCTTCACTTGGCTACACCCACCTCCTACATTGACGTAATCTCTGTTGGCTAGCATAATGTAGTTGATCGTTTGATCAGTGAAATGTGGAAATACGTTCGTAACTTGAGCCCGTACCACGCACGTTCCTCCACCTCCGAATCTCACACAGTTGCGCAATGTCCAGGTGCGCGCCGACCCGCAGCCAGAGGTGCTCTGGTTCCGCGATGGCGCCGAGATCGACGTCGCCAGCCAACCACGCGTCGCCATGCAGCACGAGGGCGACGTCTGCGCGCTGGAGCTGCAGGGCGTCACCGACGAGGACGCCGGCCGCTACATGTGCGAGGCCTCCAACGTGGTCGGCCGCGTCTCCACCTACGCGCGGCTCCAGGTGGTTGCAGACCCCTGCGTCCTCGAGGCAGACACTCGCCTCAAAAGGTCAGCAACACCATCAATTCTGCTCTCTCTGTGGCCACGTTGGCTGGCTTACGCAAACGACTCCAAATTATTCTATTTACATCTATTTACTTTCGATTTTTGTAAATGACGTTTCAGGGAAGCTCAGGAGACGGAGGGAGATGGTGAGACGTCTCCACAGTTCACGATGCGACTTCGAGACCGTCGCGTGCAGGTCACCTACCCTGTACGCTTCACTTGCCAGGCATCAGGAAGACCCGCGCCTGAAGTCACATGGAGCAAGGACGGGGTTCCCATTCAACAAGACGGTAAGTTATTCGCGATTGACCAAATATTGCTCCCAAAATTGTAAAGTTATGTGTTCTCAATTCGAAGAACGTGGCAAATTGGGGACCGTCTTCCGAAACGAATGATATATATAAAGTGACGTTCCACCAAGCGTACGTTCCCTTTGAATTTTAAAATTTAGAGTTGGCGATTCCCTTTAAGCTAATTAAGGGCTTTATATTTCACAGATTACACTAATAGTAACTGTACTAATCGTAAGACAATCCTTCACTATAAATATAATGACTTTGTCAACGGAAACAACATTTTTTCCATATAAAATATGCATATGTATAATATAAAATAAATAAATGTTGCAGAAGTCGGGGCGGAACGGGACAGTTATTGTTTAACAATTTTTGTAAAATTATGGAAAAAGAAAAATCACTCAATAAAAGTATGAAACATAAGTTTATTCTATTACTTAATGTAATATCAATATAACTTTATATTTCTGATGAATTTGAAAAAAATTAGAACTTTGCTAACATTTTCCTTTTTTGGGTTAATTTTCTTTCTGAATCTATTATTTTTGAGTACACCATCCTGTAACTGATTCTTATAATACGAGTCTACCAGTTTTTACAAGTTTTCTTAAGGAACACATTATATTTTGCCTTATACAGTAGTATCCCGTTCCACCCCGCACGCTAGTTTCAGTTTAAAGTTTCTCACAGAACCTTAATACAAATAGATTAAAACCTTATATGTAATATAATATGAATATACACCATTAAAGGGTTAAAAGCGAGGAGTTTTGTAGTTAACCTTTTACCGAAATTCTGCAAAAATTGTAGTCACATATGAAAGACGTCAAAACAAGAGTTCATTCACAAGATGCAGTCAGAACTTGGTCAAGTTGGCTGCCAGAACTTCTTCCTTGACAGTTACAATGCTACACGCTTATTTAATAATCTCTATCACTATCCAGTAAACAAATAGGATATCCTTTTCACGTAAGGGAACGTATGTGTACAGTATTAAAGAGTTCGGCCTTTTATACATAGTTTCTTCTGGAAGGTTCTCGTCGTAGCGGTTCACTGAAACGAATTTATTACGGCCTGATCGTGTTAGCTGACTACCAAGTAAATCGAATTGAAAAACGCAGTTTCAGTTAAAGTAATCCTGTATATATAACTAAAATCCACATCATATATTATTATAAATAAATAAAAATACGAACAAATATGTCACCAAATGAATTTAATTAACATTCACTTATTATAAATACAATATTTCGTTTATCTTTGTGGACTTCTTCATGCAAATTTTTAAATGGGTAAAATATTATCATTTTGGCTGTTACCATCGCTGTAGATAGTCTGCGATGTTAATTTACTCACAATGTAATTATTTTACCAATTTAAAAATTTATCCGAAGAAGGCCCCAAAATGTATGGAACGTTGCATTTATAATGACTAATATGACAATAAATTTATTTATTGTCATATTTGGTCATATTTTTATTTATTTATTTTCACTAATGTCAGAGAATTGATTTTTGAAAGTATTATTATACAGGGTAAGTCAAAATAATGACCCGATTTTATAAATTTATTCTGTGAAATCTAACTAACATATAGTAATGCTCAAAGAAAGGCAAACTCTCAATGTTTAGTTTACCTCCCATGTGGTTTAACTTTTTACCGCCTCGAGTGTGCAGGAAGCAGTTAAAGAAAATGGCGGTGACTGGGGAGCAAAAGTTAATTAGATTTCACAGAATAAAGTTATGAGATTGGGCCCATCATTTTGACTTACCCTGTAGCTGTTCCGATTTAAATTATAAACCTAGTTAGTTTAATTTTAAGTCCAGAGATATTAAAACGTAATATTTTTTTTTCAAATGTCGAATTAAATAACCTTCATTTCTCTAGATGCTGTGTATTTTCATTGCCCAAGAGTTATTGAAGATAATCAGCTTTTTATTTGAGCATGTGCATTATATGGCGTTGTAATAAATGTTGCACGCTTATCAACAGCAAATTCTGAGCATAATTAAAATGACAATATAATTTTGAACGAGTGGTTCAATATCCCCTTTTTTTGTTTTGTTTGAATGCATTACCTTAATGAGAAATTCATGTCCGCTTCAGAACCATCGAACGTGCACTGTCGTTGGGAGCGTAAATTTGATAAATGTAATGAGGTAATTGGTCAGTAAGGTAACTCAGGGTTAATATATTCAAATGATACGCTATTACATAAGAAAAATATAACCCACGGCTAAAAGCATGACGCCTATCTATGCTGCGTATGCACATTGCAGCTATGAGCTTATTTAAATCATAGTCAATAATTACGTAGCTACGTCTGTACTTGAAGTATTGAGGCTAATGTTAGTTGTAAATAGTCGATCTGGGAATTCTAACTTAAATCGTATAACATTATTCCAATATATAGCACTGAAGTGTTTTGACCCTGTATTTCTTCGTCACGTCTTATGAATTTATAGGTACGTGATCTCAACAATTCGCAGGGCAATTTAGTAAACATAGCAATTTGATTGAGAATGTATTCGGAATGCATTAGTTTAGAATGATTACGAAGCTTATTTGAAGGTAATAAATTAACACTCGAAATGTTTCATTAAACTCACGTTTGACCTATGCATATAATTTTTAGAAACTGATAAAAATGGTTATGTCTCAAAAAAGTTAATTTTCTTGCAAATTCATGGACAGCGTTTTTTTATTATTTTTATATTTTTTCTCTAGTTGATCACCAAGAAACAGTCTCCCTTATAACCTAGAAACGGTTCTGATAGTGAGGAAATCAATTGACATGTCTTTAAAATAAAAATTTATTTATTTATGTACATATGTGTGTGTGTGTGTAAAATTTTGTAAATATGTCCCGTACATACACTTTTGAGGAAACGCATGAATACCAACCCTAATGGCGGGAGTGGACATGCGTCAAATAAATAGTTATCGGGGTCAATGTGATTGATATAGTTTTCGCAATCATAGTTCATGTATCGTTTTGGAGAACACCCGGATGAGGCGAAGGAGTGTAATGGCGTTACATAACATTTACACTAAGACAACCGAGATTGGTGTCGCATCCGAGGTTATGGAAGTGACCGTAATGCTAAAATTCAGGAAGTTTTAGTTCATCTCCTGAGGTTAAACACTGTTCGACTAAAAGGTTCCTAGAATGTATTGGCGTGCTTGTGCTAAATGTGGCATTTAAAAACATTTTAAATCGGCAATTATAAGCATTACTTTTTGGGGTTGCTAAATTTGATACCGTCATTATAAATGCTCTTAATGCTTTATCTAAACCCCTGGTGGCAAAGAAGGGAAGCAGTCGTTGGAGTGGACGTAGGGTTTTACATAAGATTAATTGTATCTACTTCGGTCGCGGAGTTTAATTATTTCATTCCCAATCCTGATTAAGATGTAGTTTAGCCCCTAAGTGCAGGAATAGGGGAAAAGGACCGCTACGCAGTTATAATAAAACCCATATTGGTGTCAAATTTGAAATCTACGATGTCAATTAGCTTAATTCTGACATTAAAAATGCTTGTTAGCTGTACGTCAGCCCTTATTAGTGGGATTAAACAAAGTTCCACGTCCAATCTAAAACCAAAAGCAATTTCTTCCAACCTTTGTATACGTTTTACTCACAAACCTTGAACAACACTGGATGAGGAAAACCTCCCTAACTCCAACGGGGTGGCCAATTTTATGTAAAGGGATCAAATTTATTTTCGACACTCTTAAATTACTGGGTATATTTTAATTTTATCGGTAGTAAGATTATTTTAAGGTAACGGGCGTATTGTTTCCCTCATAAGGTTCCACAAAACGTTTTGAAGCTCTTGGGGCACGAGTAATAATTTGGACTCTGGAAATACTTCTGACTCTCAAGTTTCACTCTCTTAGGGTACTAGGAGTATTTTTTACTTTCCTCAGGTATCGTAGTATTAAATGTAAGATACCAGTTTTATATTAATTTTTAGATAATTTGCTTATTTAAGGTACCAGTAAATTTCTTGAATTGAGTAAGACTCTATGATGAAAATTGTATCTTTCGGCCCGCTGCCCAATAAATTTAGCAAAGAATTAAATACTTGACCGGGCAGCGCCGGGCAACCAGCAAATCTTACTAAAGCATTTCATGGTCTTGAGTGCCAGAGTGCTTTTACTTGTAGCGAATATTGATAAAACAAAGGCAAATAATATCTACTGGGATATTTGCAGCATCGGAACAGAATAACCCTGTCGGCCTTTATACGATGCAGCTCATCAGTTTCCTGCAGCCTTAGACTGACAGGGTCTTGCTCAAGGCTGTCTAGTTGTTTATGCGTAAAAAATTCGTTACTTTTCTGACGTTTCATCTGCATGAATTTTTAAATTTACAGAGTTAGGATAAAAAGATGACACGCATCATCGATTATTCTACCTGCAAGCTTTGGAGGCCAAATACAAATTTAAAATATTAAAATATGTAACTTTGTGGAAGTCAAAAATGTAATTATTAGAGGCTTAATTACATCGAAAGCCCTGGTGGGCGTCAAGAATGTTAAATGAATAAATAGAGCGTAAGAGACAAAATGTCGAATGCATATTTTCAATATTAGAGAAACTAATAGTCGATTCCCGATGAAGTCCAACTACATCCCAAATCGAAGAGTTGAAGGGGTGGTGTAGGGCGAGAAAAGCTGAAAGGGAAATGATTAAAACAACGAGATGACCGCGGAGTGCATAACTGAATAGAAGGATGGCATTTTCGATGCCGGTTAAGTACAATATTGGCTGACGAGAATGAGATGTGAGGGGGTGGGGGAAATTAAATTATAAAAGGTGACACAAATTAAGGTCGATTGCATATCAAAAACTTGGAAAACGAATAGAATTTGGTGGCATTAGAAAGGTCTGGAAATTATTAGAAAACAAATTAAGTCTGTAGAACCTGCTGTAAAAACTGAAACTATATATAACATTCTATAAAGTAGTATCATTAAATAGAACTCCATTATAACTTCAACCAATTTTTAGAAATGAATACTTACTGTTTTGAGAAATAATGTTTGAGAATATTACAGAAATTATTCCAACCTCACTTGGAAGTTAAGGTTGAAAAGCTACCAATGTATCAGTTTTCATTGGTTTGAGACAGTTACAATTCACTCTTTTAATTGACTCTATAGTATAATACTCCTTGGAGGTGGACACATTTACCGTTTGTGTAAATATGAAATTGGACTTTTTTGTATATTAAATACAAGTGTTTCGATGAAACAGGTAAAACATATTTTATTCGAAATATTGCCCATTGCTAGCTCAACATTTTTCCCCACCTCTCTGGCTACGCCAAAAACAAAGTTGCTCTTTTGAGGCAAATCAGCCTTCGAGTCATTTTCGTACTTTTTTTATAAGAAGTGAAGCGCTTCTGTGCAAGAAGGTGAACCATCAATGTAAATAATTACTGTAGTAGTTGGACAGAGTTAAGTCTGGTAAGTCGCCTCAATCTGTTACTGGATCAGTTTTGCTGCGTGTGAGCGTGCATTGTCATGAAACAAAATGAGTTTGTGTTACTTTTATTGATGTTATGGGTTTCACGCAATGCTTTATTCAAATTTTCAGTCAGTTGTGTTCAGTATTAATAGTTTGGCAGGGTTGTAGCAGCTCATAATAGATCACGCCTTTCTGAACCCAGAGAATTGCCTTAATTCCATAGCGACTTGGGCTTGCAATCGATTTTGATGGTTCGCCTGAAGCTACCCATATTCATTTACGTTTAGGATTCTCGCAAAATCAACGTTTCAACGCCCGTCACAATTTTAGGGCGAAATGACTACATTTTGTACCTGGCCAGTAGTATTTTGTTTTTCGATTTTCTTGTTGTCTTTCATTCAATTTATGTCTAACTAATTTTCACAACGTCTGGACCTTTGCCATGGCTTTCAAGCGTTTGGAGACGCTTCTCGTGTTACATTTAATTGATTAGCGAGTTCTAGTTGGGGTTGAGAGTCATCCTCATCTATAAATGCTTGAAATTCACTGTCATCAAACGTTTTCGGTGGTATTCTATGTTCTTCGTTTTTCATATATAAATAGCTGATATTGAATTTCTTAAACTACTCAAAGTTCATGCCCACGATAATCTTCGTCAAGCATTACATGCAGTTCTGCAGCAGTTTCCTTTAAATGGTAACACAAATAAATTCTGTCCATAAATCATATTTTGTAGGCACAAAACTCGACATGTTCAACGATATTGAAAACGTTGTTAAATGAAACTCTGTATTGTTGTGAGTAGAAGTTTTTTGCCAGTTTTAAAAAAAAACTAAAATGACGCCAAAGATGTGGTTTGAAGATAACTAAACTGACAGCTGCTGCCATAAGTGGAGAAATTCCGGTTACATATTTACACACCTTATATTTATTCTGGATCCTTTAATTGAAACTAAAAATAAAATTTTCCTATTACACTTGAATCATTTCTTTTTATTAATATTTTTATTATTGTTATTATAGAGAAATTATAAAAAATAGTTCATTATTTATATACTGTAATTTTTAAATAATTGTAAATATAACCAGCCTACTTTGATTTTCCACTATAGGTGTTGTAACAAAAGTCAATGGCAAAATTTCAGGAACGGTTTCTTAATATTGAGAAGAAAAGAGTAGTACAACATGGCACTATAAATTCATAATTACAGTTTCCAAACCTGTTATGAATGTTAGTGCATGACAAAATGCCTTGTTATTCGACTAAAATACGAGATTATGGTTACAATATTACATGTTGAAAATAAAATTTTTATTCGCCTGAATACTTCTCATCATCTGAAACCCATCATGACTAACTCTTCCTGCATGCTTTGTGGCAGCTTTTCAGACAGTACGCATTACACCAGGCATTTTTGTCGTGTTTGAAACACAGTTCGAAAAAGAGCAGCTGCCTGTATTCGGTACTAACGTGATATGTGAATAGAGCGCCCTAACTAGTCGCTTTAACTTCAAACAAACTGATTAGATAGGAATGTTAGGGAAACTTGTAATTATGAATTTCCGTATCCATTTTGTAATATACTTTTCTTTCTCCTTTCAATATGGGGAATCCATGTCTAAAAATTTTTCCGTCTAGTTCCGTAACACCGTGTAGATGTAATGTTTTTTTCTAGTCTGATTTAATACTGAAACAAATATATTCATTTGAAAATTTTAAAAGTGTGTTCTTACAGGTTTATTGCTACAACTTTAAGTAAGGATTTTTACCATTCAATCAGTCTTATGATTATCGAACTCTTTGGGAAGGTTTTAAATTTATATACGATATTACCTCATATTATTATAATAGAGGCCAATTAAAACTAACAATGCAAGCAGTTAATTTTGAAACGTTTCGCTTAGTTTCAAATTACTGATCGGATATGAAATAGCATCATAAACGTGTATTGTTACAGTAATTCAAGAATACTCTAACTAATATATCTAAAATATGGGACCGATGTAATTATTAATGTACAGGCACCATTTTTAATTATAAAATATCGTATTACATTTTTTAAAGTGGGTTATTAATGTTATTTTAAATCGTCTGGTGTTGGATATATAGCTTGACGTTGACAACAAACTTCTATGAATAATGTAAGGCGTTGTTGTTTGGATTTGTCAAGGTGTATCTTGAATTATACATCACGTGAAGCTACCAAACGAGGTAATGGTGGATGTCTGAGTTCTAATACTACGCCGAATATCTGCTTACACGTATTTGTCGCTTATCTCTAGCCACATATAACCCAAAATTTTTAGTCTCATTACTCCTTATTGTTTGGTAACGGGCTACATGAGGGTGATCCTGAAACAGGCAACTCTCCTTTAATAGAATCGGAAGGTCATTGAAAATGAGGGGATTTGGGACATAAAGCAAGGATGCCAAGGGTTGACTAGGGTTCCGTGCTGTAGTTTAAGGGTCCTACGCGGCGTTTCACCTAAAGAGATGCAGGGAAAACCGTAGAAAATCTGTATCAGGTAGGTCGGGTTATTGGGTAGTATCCTCATGTCCTTCCGAATGACCGGAGACTGGTTTGCAGTGGGGTCGCAGAATTCCCTTCTCAGTATCTATCACCAGGTGGCCGATTGATCCAATGGGATAAACGGACAACTCATACTGTATTTCCAAGGTCTTCGACTCCAGTGCATACACTTCCTAAAATAGGTGAAGGTGATAAAACCAGGGAGAGTAAAAGGCATTCCCGCCATGGTCAAGTCAAGCTGGGGAGAAATACCAGTGAGAGAAAAGTCCCCCATTACCCCGTAGTGGGGTGTAATATTTCACTGAAGCTTTGACTTCCTCCATAAAAATCGCCTGGTTTCAGAGACAAGTCGCTCTTTCGTTGGCCAAAAAAACTATCACCTATCCCCTATGAACTAATTGTGCATTCGTTCAGTTCAACGAGGAACTGCAGCGAGGCAGTTCATCGTCGGATACTAAGAATGACTCGTCAGTTCATTCTCGACACCTTAGCCCGAAGGCCAACTCTTCACATTCTATCTTCCATGCTCATAAAGGATAACTAGTTCTCAACGAGCTCGCAACAGACGCCAGTCCGATGCCCCGTACTATATTTATTAGGTTTCACATACCCAGGCCAACCACTGCCACTCACCGACCAAGAACAGACCAAGAGGTCTGAAAACAGCATGCTGCTCCTTTCATAAACCGTGACCTTTCTGTTAACTCCAAAGAGCTTGAACAGGGGCACCCACGAGAAGGCAAGGTCACCCCACTTGGAGATGACAGGCCAATATTCGCATTAATCTTCGTTCCTCCCCCATAGTAGGTTTAGAGTATAATTTTCATCTATATTAATACTTGTTCACGAGTAAGAAAATGCTTCATTAATAAATATTAAATGTCTCTGAAAGAGCGTCAAAATACATTTCCAAAACCCTGACTCAAAGTTACCATTCAAAGGTAGGGGATGTAACTGTTTGGACAATGAAGTGAGTATAAAGATTTTATGGTGGCTGAATAACACTTGTAGCGTGCTTTATTTGTCAGATCGATGCCGCTTCTGGTCCGAGGAGGATCACTTCCACACGCTGGAGCTGTCGCACGCGAGGCTGGAGGACTGCGGCGAGTTCTGCGCGACGGCGCGCAACGCCCACGGCGCCGTGACGTGCCGCGCGACGCTGGTCGTGGACAAGGGCATCAGGGCCTACGTGGCGCCGGAATTCCTGTTCGAGCTGGAGCCGGCGTCGGCCACGGCCAAGGAGGGAGACCAACTCATCCTCACCGCGCACGTCGAGGCGTACCCCGCCGTCGGCGTCATGTGGTAACTCAACATTACATTTTCTGCATAAAATAGACGAATCACCAGTTTTCACACCTGCAAACATTGTTGTGAATGAAAATTAAATTTAACACACATTAGAGTTCTATAGAACACAAAGAATAAGGTTAGTCATATTAGCAATCATAGGCAAGTTGTGTCCACAACAATGTAGTAGAATATTTTACGATCGGGAGATACTCGTAATAATTTTGCAACGTAAGCTATTAATTTACTTTCCTTGTTTCATTTCAATATTAATGTTATAACTACTTCGATAATCTTCCCGTAAACATCAAATTTAAACCCAGAGGTAGGAGAGGGGAAAATCATACTAACGGATAAATAATCTTTGTGAGCGGTTAGATTCTACCAAACTTAAGAAAAAACCTTTGCATTACGAATCAGGATAATAAAAACAGCTATGATTAGTAAAGATCTGATTGAGAAATATATATAAATAAAAGGTATTAATACCGTGTCTCAATCAACTCCCTCCAAACATGTTCCCACTTTAATCAGCTGCACTGTAACTTGTCTCCAATGCAATCCTATACCACTCATACGACTGCTATGAAATTTTTGTATATTCTAGTGCCAATTCCAGAGTAGGTTTCTGTCAATATTTTAAAATTTAGGTTCCCTCCTTCCTTAGTTTTTGCCGAACATCGTCGTCGCTGCCGCAGAGGATTTTATGGGGACTGAATAATATCCGCTGCTTGCGTGCGGTGACGGCGACGTATGTAAATGGGTATTTAAGGTACCAGTAGATTTCTTGACTCGGTAAGGGAACTGAGTAATCGCTGTGGTTGTGAATAAATTCAGTTCTCATAAATTAGGTAGCGTGAAGAGGTAAATTTTAAAAAAATATGACGCTCTCGCTTATGGTTTGATCATGCGGAGACAAAGAGTTTACTATTGAATGAAATACTATATCGTAGTAATATAATTGAATTCTCGGGTAACGCTGAGCACCCAGATAATTATAAATAAAAGAAACGCAGCTCTTGATGGAAATTGGAGGGAAAATGGAGAGGACACGTTCATAAACTCTACGTAAATGTAGAAAAAATTATAGACACTAGTTTTTAATGTTTTCCATTGCTACATTGCCTGTATGAATTTGTTGAACAACAGAATCTTTCTCATCTACTGTCTTAACAAAAGATATCCTATAGCCGAGATTAAGACAGACCTTCAACACAGGAAAGTATCTAGGCAGTGTTTCGGTGAAGAATAAACTGTAAAACCACCATGATTTTCAAGAAAAGCAAAAAATTAAAACTGGAAGATCGTGGACTGAAGCGATGCATGCAAAACAGATGCGGGAATTCTGAATGAAAGTTAAATCGCAGTCGCAAAGGAACAGTGGGACATTTATGACCGAAACAACATGAAAAATTATCCTTTGTACTTTATTGGTACTTATTCCTTATACTTACCGCTATTGTTTACAGTTATTTGCTATTATTATTATGTGCAATTGTTCCTCACACTTTATCAGACTTCATTGCATAGAGTTTGACATTGGTGATTGCGGCGGTTTATCGCTTGACATATTATTATGCTCTAACTATATTGTACTTCTAACAGATTTTTTATTTAAAACGAAATAACTTATATTATTTTCAGTCAAAGTAGTTAGCAAAAGTTTATGCATTAAACACAAAATTGTTTCGTAATTAATATATTTTAATTATTTGGCTAAACCAAACGCATGCTGTGCTAATTCATTAGAGAAAAGATTATTTTGTATGACTCATATTTATTATTACAGTTATTATAACATTGAATTAAACTATCGGTCAAATGTAGTCAAGTAAAGTATTGTATTGTATTTATTAAATCTACAAATGTCCGGTGGCAGATACATAGAACTTAAACAATAATTAACCAACTGGTCGTAAGGACCATATTTAACCTATAGTTGAATGTATAATTATATTAAATATAAATAAATAAGTGTGGAATCATATTATTAGAAATGAATTTTCTTTAAAAAAGAATTGTATTGTTTTTGCCTGAAATAAAAGAAACAAAACAAAAAAACTAGAAATATATTTCACTGTAGTATATTTTTAGAGATTTCGCAGCACTGATCACTTTACTATACTACACTAAACTTTGATTGAGTCGAAATTTTCTTTCTGTTAGAGGAAGTTCCCCAAACGCTCATACAGGCAGATTGTTCGTCATTAATTGTCCTATTGTCTGTTTTTTGGTGCCTTGCTTGTAATTTAAACAGGTGATCACTCCTCCTCCCGTTCCGAATCGATTCTTTCATTCTATCTCGGATTCCCTGCCAAGGTTTCTGACCTTCAAAGGCACTGTAAAAAATGTGTAGCCTAGCTCTTCTCTTCTTGTATGTAGCGTATCCCACCCTAGTCGCTTTACCTTTTCGTTCCCATGCCCAGGTCCTATTTGTACGAATTTTGCGGCCCTTCTTTGCACCCTTTCTAAGGATTCTATTTGACCTATCCTGTACGGATCCCAGCATGCTGCACCATATTCCATAAGTGGGCAAGCGTACTAATGACAAATATGCTATCTCTTTAGATTTCGCATTCCCCTTGTTGAGTGTTCTCATGACAAAGTGCAAGGTGTTCCACGCTTTCCTTGTAGCATAGTTTACCTGCCCCCAGCTTAATTTTAAAATAAATGCCTAGGTATTTACAGTTTGTTTCCTCGATCACTGTTTCCCCATCTATTTTATATATCAAGGCATATTGAACGCACATTTTAGTAAAACTAATCGCCATACTTTTACTATTGTTGATTTTGATTTTATTTCGCTTAGTCCATGCACTTAGAGTATCTAAGTCAGTTTGGAGAGCAGCTGCGTCTTGTTCCCCAGTTATTTCCCTGTAAATTACACAGTCATCTGCAAAAAGTCGGACCTTAGAATTTATATTATTAGGCAAATCATTAATAAAAATGAGAAACAATAATGGGGCAATAACTGATCCTTGGAGAACTTCCGATGTTACAGATCCGAGTTCTGAAGTTTCTTTCCCTACTTTGACTTTTTGTAGCCTATTTTTTAAGAATTCTTGCACCCAGAGAACTACTCTTTTGTCAATACCTGTCCCATCTAACTTCTGCATCAAGATATCGTGAGGAACTACATCGAAACCTTTGCAAAATCAATAACAATGGTGTGTATTCTACCACCCTAGATCTTGAAACAAATTGATTATCTGACTTTCACACGAAAAACCCGATCGAAATCCATGTTGGTTTTCGAAGAACCACTCTTTAGATTCAAGTGCATCCCGAATGTACGTAGTTATTAAGTGCTCCATGATTTTGCATACTACTGAGGTTAGACTAATAGGTCTATAATTTCGTCTTTCAACATTTGAGCAGATGGACATGAAGCCAAGGATATAATGAAAACTCATTACATAAAATGTCAAATAAGTTGATACTTCGACAGTTATCTCAAGTTTTTCAGATCAGGTCATTGCTTGTTTCTCATATTCTGTTGACATAATATGTAGCGAGCAACTATCTGAGGATTGCTACTTTGATACCGAGCAAGAGTTTGCGTTTGGTGAGTCAGCGAGCCTGGGGTTGAAAGGTCGACGGCCGTGCGCTGTAGAGTCGACCAGCGGAGTCGTCAACGTGACAGGTATTAATGATCGGGTCTCACTACAATTACAAGCAGAGCAAGCCACTCGGGACTCGGGTTAGTGGCATTGTGCCGCATCCTGCTGTCGCCATTCATCTGGATCACGAGTCTTTTAGATCCAAGTCTTCTGAGAACTGCAGCCGCGTTAAAGCCAATTACTGATTCTCAGAAGTTTTGGGTACCAACCGGTATTTCGTAATGCAACTAATTATTCACACCTGTGTAGGTGTTTGAATTACAACGTATAACGAAGCCTCTAAACATTGTACACAAAGGGCAACAGATGCTATCAAATTAGATTTTTTTTAACTGAACGGCTCAGACTTGTCGCATCGTTTGAAACGTCGTAACAACAAGTTTTATGAGCGGCTACTTTATGAGTTTAGAATTAGAAGACAATAACGAGTGCTTACACCAATCTGATTTCGACTCGGAATAATCAGTAACGTCTGAAAAAAAATTATACAATTTCCCAAATTTCAATAACCACGTTAAAAACTAACTGAATACTCGGTAACGTTCACCAAAAAAAGTGATATATTAATACATAACTGTTACTTATAAATGCAGTGACGTTAACAATTTTCAGAAAACAATATGCAGAGCCGAATCAATTTACAAATGTTTCAAGTAAAATAAATTCAGTTCATTAGCAAATAGTGTTTTGCAACCATTGTACGCTAAATAAATTCGTAACCATCAGGACGACTGGAAATTATTAATCACGTATGGAGAAACAACGATCATCAGTGCTACCCCTTTGTAATTATTATTTATTGACGATAACACGACATAGTGCTTTATAACTCTTTTAAATACGCAAACTTACGTGTGTTTGATTAAAATAGAATCAACCAACCAGGCTTCCAAAATTTGTGATTCAACGACCTCTAAAGAATGGACCACTGGGCAAATGACGCTCAATAAAGTCCTAAAGTAATCAACTCGGTTTGAAGAAGTTCCTTTTTAGTTTTACAGACGTTGTTTAGTAATTAGAAATTTTATTACTTTGGAAGAAAATTGTATGACAAGTAAATGGCGTGAAACAAGAATATAATTAATTATTTTACTGAGTTGTTGTTGTGGTTTTCATTCCTAAGATTGGTCTGATGCAACCCTCCATGCTAACCTATCATGCGCAAGACTTTTCATTTCTTCATACTATCACATCACACATCCTCCGTAATATGCTTTGCGTACTCCATTCTCGGTGTCTCTCTTCTGATCTTCTGTACTCCACACACTTTCCTCTAATGCTAATTATACTTGATCCTCATGCCTCAAAACGTGGCCTATTAACTTATACCTTCTCTTCGTCAAAGTCCTCCAAATAGCGCACTCTTCTCCTATTCTGTTTAGAACTTCCTGGTTGGTTACTTTATCCACTCACCTGATTTTCAGATTTCGTCTGTAGCAACACACTGGGAAAGCTTCTGTTCTCTTTGTTTCGCACCGTGTAACGTCACACTCCATACGAACATTCTTAGTAATGATTTCCTAATATTCATACTTATATTACGTAAATTCCCCCTTTTGCGACAGTCTTCCTTGCCTGTGCTATCCTACTCTTTGTGTGTACTATACATCGACCATCCCTAGATCCCTAGTTATTATACTGCCCAATTAGCATAATTCCTTAACTTCTTTCAAAATATCCCTTCCCAATCTAACACCTTTTTTGTTATTCCACTATTTGCCATCAAATTGGTTTTCCCTCTATGAATCCTCATGTTGTACTCTTCCTCCAGGATCACGTTCTTGCAATTTATCATGGTTTCCAAGTCTTCTTCTAAGTCCTCTAATACCAAAATATCATCAGAAA
The DNA here is from genome assembly GCA_034510155.1 of Eucriotettix oculatus. Classification (NCBI taxonomy): domain Eukaryota; kingdom Metazoa; phylum Arthropoda; class Insecta; order Orthoptera; family Tetrigidae; genus Eucriotettix; species Eucriotettix oculatus. The sequence continues at coordinate 241,419,746 of CM067376.1, read as the reverse complement.
ACCTTGGGGTTTTTATTTATTCTCCTTGCATTTTTATTTCGTTTCCATATTCACTTTTAACTTTCTTCATCGCCTTTGTTTTATGTATATGGGCGACAGTCTGTATCCCAGTCTAACGCACTTCTTTATTTTTCTTTTCTTTTCTTGCCCTTTAATGCTCATGACTGCTGGCTGTCATCTTTAGTGTTGTGGATAACTCTTTTTTCTCGGTATTTTATTCCTGTCGTCTTCAAAATCCTTAGAAGTGTGTTCTGAGAAGGGGACTAAATGACATGTCAGATTAGTATTTTTAACTTATTAACCTTTTATTAAAGTGTAATATATAAAATGATGAGTGTCAGAACATTTCCTAAGAAGAAATGTCCTTTTTGTGACACTAAATATCGAAATGCATTGATTAATAAAATAATAAAATATTTACAAAAACATTCTATGAAAAAAAATGATTTGTATATTTTGTGCGGCGTTTCGTTTTTATAGCTCTTACAATTTTTTATCACTTGACGAAGGCAACACTGCTTAAATAATCGTAGTGGGATATATTTATTTTACTTAATTTCACCGTATATTTATTTGCTTACAAACTTTTTTATCAAATATATTTAAGGAACATTTAGAAATCATTATCATTATTTAATAAAATCTTTAATTAAGAGCACAGCATTGTCTTTGTACATATTTTTACTCACTTCAACTTATCTGACTCAAAGGTTTCTCAGGAGCATTATATACTCATAGACAGACTGAGAATACTTTTCAATCAGACATCCTGAACAGGATACGAATATGCTCATAAAAGATGTTGTGACGTTAAATAACGTTTAAATAAGAATTGTTAATGTTCGTTTAATATATTGATTTAAAATAAGAGACGTAAATGTAAAATACTGCGAAGTTCAATTTTTTTGTAAAATATAATATATTAAACAAATTTATTTGTTAATTTCAATGAAAAGGTCTGAATTTTTGTTCAATGGCTTTATTAAACATCAAAATGTTGAGTTATTAAATAGGCTTATAGAATGAAGTCTATAATGCTCAAGAATAACTTAAATGAAATGAATTTATATTGGCTAGTATGTTTATGGCCTGATGAACAATAGTAATAGAATTCTTCTCCACGATTCTTTAGTCTTCGCCTCACATTTGTACCATTCGTCTGCAAGAATACAAAGTATGTACGTGTATATTTTGAAATCTTAATCTCATACCAAAAACAGATTGATTACTTTATCCGATCCTATCAACATTTGTGGACCACTTACATTAATTGCCAGCAGTAAACCGCAACATTGCGGACCTCCCATAGTGGCGTGGAATTGCACTGGGAATGGTTCCTTATTCGTAACTAAGACGAAGTGTCTAATTGTTGACCTTGATACAACTTATGAATGTTTTCTAGGGTTTCCCCTAGAATTCTGGATAGGATTCTTGAAGTGAAGCATCCTTTAATTAACTTTTTATTTCATAAAATGAAATATATTTAAGTTAAATAAATGGTAATAGTTTATTCATTTTCTCTTGTATGCTAATTTCATTCTATCTATAGTTGCTACGACATATAATTTAAAAAAACTAGTTTAATGAGACAAATACCACACTTTTATACAATTTGGTTGACATCAGGACTGTCTTGGAGGGCCGCAATTTTCTCACCCCTGTAGTAGAGAAGCAGACAAAGTGACAAGTCAATAATGAATAGCAACAAACCCGTACTGCAGCACAGCTGCGTGGACATAAAGTGTAATAACTTTGCAAGAATCTGACTCAGTCTCGTGAAGGCTGTCACTTTCAAAACGGAAAGAATATTCAAGGCCAACCTTAAATTGTATATTGTCCTTAACCAAGATCTTTCAACGTCATTCTGTATCTTGTTGTTTATGACACTCACTTTCTAAGAGTTATGGCTTGGAAACATAGTGAATTCTAAATGTATTTCGGCATAATTTAAGAATTATTTAAGGTCTCAACCTGGAAAACGTAACTGTTTTCTTTTAAAAAATGATTGTTTTTCGTTTATTCGATAATTCATTTTCGACTATTTCTGGTTGAATAATAAAAAAAGATTTCAAAATAAATCTCAATTGAAATCAAAAGAATATAAAATGAGTTGGAATTCTAGCCTTTAGACTAATTGGGTCGCAGTGTAGGTACAATTTTTAATAGGGAGGAAGAAAATATATCAGAATTTCATAGATGATTAATTAATTATTTTTGTGCATAATTATAACAAAGTAAATTAACATTTAATGAGTTGTGTTTTATTGCAGGCACAGAGACGGCGTCCGACTTAGACCAAGTCGCCGAGCAGTGATGACTCTCGACCACGACGGAACTCTGCAGTTGACGCTGGCGTCGTTGACGCAGAGGGACGCTGGGGTATACACGTGCACGGCCACGAACGCCGTGGGTCGCGCCGAGAGCAGCGCCACCGTCGCCATCGTGCCGGCGTCGGAAACATCAGCACCGACGCCCACCGTGGTGGTTCCCGACATCCCGTGAGTTACAATCCGGTTTTGATAAATGTTTATGACAATACTTTCATTTGTAACATTTCTTACGATTCCTCCCTGTAATAATACTTGCTTCCGCCTTTTACGTATGTGTAACATTTTTGTGTAATTTCTGGTCCGTTATTAATTATAAGAACTCAATACATTCTTTTAATAATTCTATCATATATTAATTTTGATCAACTAAGATATATTTTTTGTGCCACTATTAATTAAATTTATATTTACTACAAACATTTAGCAACTGAGTTCGTCACGGGGTTTGGGCTGTAAGCCGATTTGCGGCACTCACATTTCTTATTACCTGACGTAAACGGCAAGGCAAGCAAAAGCATTGTGTATTATTTATTTTATCACTAATTTATTGTCTGTATTTTTGGCTACTTCTATTTGTAATATATCCATTAAATTCAGAAGATACTTCTTTCAAATGAACCCTTTTATAGCAATTAAGTAATTAAGAAATTTAAACATATGACTTCTCTAACAGAGCGATATCAAACTGACGTAACACTTTCTGCCCTCTGTCGACGGAGTTCATTTTTCACGTGATATTATGAACATAATCTTGAAACTCCAACAAAATTTCTGATAAAGACACATTTTCAAAGTGATTGAGATAATGATGATTGGAATATTGTGAATTACTTGTCACTTCAACTTCATAGATTGCAGCATTTGAAATATTACCATCACAATTTTCCAATACAAAATTGCTTAAGTGCCACTTCCTTAACAACTAACTTAAATAGAATAAAAAAAAACGAAAAAATGATTGATCCTTAAATGTGCTAATAATTATATTCGCATTTTTATATAGATATCAAAAACTTGTAGTGCTGGGAAGACTGAAGAAATGAGGGAATGTGTAACATAATCACAGTGTAATGGTAAAAAACAACGAAGTACAGAATTTGTCGGTACAAAATCAAAGGCAGGTGGCTTGAGAGAAGTTGAGAAAGGTTGCACGTGGGGTAATAAAACCTAGACAATTTGGCAACCAGCTGGGTTTTACAAATTCATTGAAATTCCGGGAAATCGGACTGTGTCCGAGACCTAGTGTTTTCCCTAAAACATTGGTGAAGTGGGGTAAATGGCACCTCCCAAACGGTAAGAGTAAATACTTTTGATAGGAGTTGACTTCGTCCCCGCCACCGAAGGAAATAAAAAGATGGAGTGAGGAAAAGTTGTTAAAAACGAAGGAAAAATGATTTTCGGCGATTCAACATCAAAAAGTTGGAAGTTAGAGATTTGAAATTGGTAATTGTGCAATGAGCATTTAGATAATGATGGATTATGAGTCATAGAGGGTGATAGAGAGAGAGAACTAAGGGCAGGATGAGGAGATTGTTTCGATCTGTGAAGTGGTCTTGAATTGGTTGATTCAGGGCGGAATACTTGCTCTTGTCCGTGGCGGCTCATAAGAAGACTAAATAAGCAAGGTGTTCATTGTCCATTAAAGAAGTTTATAGGAGTCGCATGGGACCCGGTGAAAGCTGAAGATAGTTATTACTCTATTTATAATCTGTTAGTCTAGTTCCTCGTACTGCCAATTCCGCGTAGGGTTCGTGTCTTTAAATCAGTTCTTATGAGAAGGCCCTTAAAACCGACCCGTTGTTTTAAATGCTAGTTTGTATTAACTGTATTTTTTGTAAATGTTGTATAAAGTATATATGGTTAATCATAAAAAGGCCGGCTTCGTAAATTGAATCTGATTAAATTATTATATATTGCAATTTAATAAATGTTAAGTTAATTCATTTCCATATCTATAAATAATATTTTTATTAAAAAAATATATCCCTATAAGGGCTAGGAAATATTAATTTAAACAAAATGTACGTTTCATAGCAAAAAAAATGGCAACAAGTGTTGCCATCGCGGAACTAACGCCAAAGGATGCCTCTAAAATTGTATGCGGAGCATCAGATGACAAGTACATAATCTTCATGATTATTACGAACAGCCACGATTATGCAATTACCCTAATTTTTTTGTTTGGGTAAACATTATTTAATACTAGAACACCATACCGAAAAACGGCTGGACCAAATTTAGAAAAGGAAAGTTCGAAAGTTGAATCTTGACCTCTGAAATTAAGAAAAATAAAAATACGTTGATACAATCCAGATATATAAAATCCAGATTTATAAAAATTTAAAATGCTTTAGAATGTTTCCAAATTTAAGAAGTTAATAGATCTGGATTATTTTAAGCGTATATGGTACATTAAATTGATGTATTTGTTACTTAATAGAGATTAGTGAAAGCGACTGAAGACAATTAAATTATATTCAAATATTTCAATACCCTATTAACATCTTGAGAGGCCTTTTTAAATTGTCGCAAGTTTTATTGGTTTGACAAAATATTTTAAATTGAAACTGTTACTGAGAATATCAGTTAAAGATCCGGCAGTTGATCTTTAAGCTGTGTCCGTGAGAAATTACTTTTAGTGATACTACATATTAAAGTGTGATTTTCGTATGAGACTGTTCAGTAGTATTAAATGTTTTTGAAAACGAACTCGAAAAAATGCATTACACACGGAATTAAAAGAATGAAGTAAGACAAGATAATGTGAATAATCCTCTCATCCCTGTTAATCGATATCAGACACTCATAAATTGAGAGGAGAAATATTCTTAGTTAATGTAGTAGTAAAAATGTAAAATTTCTAGTTAAGTTGAGATTATGGAGAAACGTTATTGAAAATTGAGTGACAGTGTGCTCTAATTTTACTTTTGTTATCTGCTTTCTTAAATTATCCTGCATCTTAACATGATTTTAACATATTCATCATACAATTTTGCTTCGTATTCCAATTATTTATCTTCTTCTTTGGCGCTACAGCCAATTGAGGGCCTGGGCCTACCGGCTCGACTGCGGACTGTCATCCTGATTGACACATTCCGAATTTGGAGTGAGATGTGTTCAGCGTATCAATTTTCTATCAGTCTTAATCCTGGTCTTCGTGACCTTGACGACACAAACATTAAAACCCATGCCAAGATTCGAACCGGGGACACCGGGTTGTAATGCTAGACCACTGGAGATCGGCCAATTCTTTATCTACTTCTCTAAAATATACCACAAAGCCAATGTAAACTCAATAGACAAAATTCAAATTAAGTCCGCATTATTATTTTAAAAGTAATTCTAGTTAACTCGTTTGTCTGAGACTTACATTATCGTTTCAGGTACTCGAGGGAACCCATGTTCATCACGAAACCACGGTCAACTGAGGCCCACGAGGGCGACACGGTTGTGATTCGCTGCGAGGTTGTAGGTGATCCCAAACCAGAGGTCGTCTGGCTGAGAGACTGGCTCAAGGTAAAACCTACCATCAAATAATCATTTCCATAATATACAGTATTAAATTTATGTTAAATGCTATTACTTTATTTTGGTGTTATTGTTTTTAGATTTACGTTAGATCGGTTTTACACTGATTTTGTGTAGTCCAGGTTAAATAAATTAACTGGCTTCGGTCACTGCTTCATATTTCCCATATATCCTAGACACAATTTCCTCTAGAAAAGTATCAATATTCAGAGACAAAAATTATATTAGATAAATTATTACTTGACCAATTACACTCATAGTAAAATTAATGAAAATGTAACAACATTTTTTAACATTTACTGTATTTTATTGAATTTATTTATCAGGAATATGAATTTTACAGTACACCTAATGAAACACAACTGCAATTCGTATTGCTGTACTTTGTCTTGCTAATGTATACACTGAGTTTATGGCGTAATATATTGAGAAAAAATAATACAAGAATGTAGTACGCCATATTTTGGATTTTTCTCTTAAAAGGAGGGCATATAATCGTTACCTTTTCTTGAAGATATTTCATACGAAATTTTCAATATTAATGATTTAGATATTTTTCTTTTCTATTCTACGAACCGCTTCAAATAATACATACCTCAATAAATCAAGTAATACTACGGATAAAAAATTTTCCATAAAAGATAAATGGACTAATTTTAATGGGTGTCCATAAAAGAAAGTTCCAGCTTTGTAGAGTGTTGTTTCAAGATCACACTTAAAGAGTAACTAAAAAAGTTTTAGATAAGCACATGCGTCACAACTACTATGATTTTTTTCACTTGCAGTGCTACACACGCAAATTGCGTTATGAAATATATAATTTGAGTTCAACTTGCGTTTTTCTCAAATATTAATTGCAATCCCCAATCCGATGAAAGCATACACCGATGGTATAGACAATTCGAAGTGAAGGTGTGTGTGTAAAAGGAGGAACACGAGACGACGGAAAGTATCTGAAGAGGATGTTGATCGTGCCAGGAAGCAAATCTGGAATCTTAAGTTGTGGTAGGTTTTAACGAAACCTTCCCTTGAGCTTCTATACAGTTTACAGTTTGTTCATGCATTTTTTATTCGTGCCCATCTCTATTCGCGTGGCATCTCCCGAAGGTTGGCACGCCCGCACATCATCCAATTTCCTTATCGGATGGCGAGGTCATGCCCATATACTGATTACGCCGCCCAGTGCCTATACAAGGTAATTCAGAGAAACCACTCGTAAATCAACATAATAACTCGAAAATTTGCACCTCCGTTATCCAGGTATCCTAAATTAGCCTTAAAATTACTGACTTAACGGTACAAACCATTTGTCTTCAAGGTGAAAGGCTTTCTACAATTATTTTATTTCTTATAAAAATACCTGCATTTACTTGGTCCTTTGCTCGTGTCTGTTGAGATTTTTCTTACTGTAAATCATTTTCATAGTTTTAGAGATCAACTGATTGACTGCGAATCTTCTTTCTTTAAGGTAATTTTTCATTTCAATTTCTGCCACCAGTTGAATAAAATTTCTCACTTAAAGTTCTTTTTTTTCATGCCTGTCTTCTTTTGGTAAGATAAATTTAAAAATCATTTTAATTGAATATATATATTTAAATTTTATTCATAGTCGCAGCAACTGCAAAGTTATTAGCGACTGTGCACCATTAGAAAAACTTACATCAATGTAGGGGTATCGTAATATGATTTCTCAAACAACATAATCGGCCAGGATTCGTACCCGGTATGTCCGTGGTGTGAGGCAGCGATGCTAGCCACTAGATCATAGCAGGTCGGCGAATATGTTTTATTAATCAATGATCAACGACAACATTTCCGTACTTTTTTCTACAATAAAGCAAGAGATAATAGTGGCAAAGAGATAAACAAATTTCTGAAAATGAGCTAGACAAGTAGCTAAAAGCAACCAAAGAGAAATGCGAAAGCGTTTGAAGATTTCATGGTGAAAGGGAAAATAGGCGCAGCGTATAGGAAAATTAAAGAAACGTTAGGTGAGAGGAAAAATGTTCGCAGGAACATCAGAAGAGAAGCCACTTCTAAATAAAGAAGAAAAGCGGAAAGATGAAAGAAATTTAGGAAGAACAGTATCATGGCAGAAATTTTGTATGTCAGTAATAGAAGAAGCAAGTTGATGTGAAGAGTTTAGGGGAAAAAACTTTTAAGGTTGGAGTTTCACAGGACACTGACAGATCTCAGCAATGGTTAAGCGCCAGGAATTGATAACATTCCAGCGTAGTTTATAATATCATCGGGTGAAAAAGTAATAACATGGCTGTTCAGGACAGTGTAAAATCTACGAAACAGGAAAAATACCACAAGATTTTAGTAACAACACAATGATACCTATACCGAAGACGACTGGCGCTGATAGATGCGAACAGCACAGGATATAGAATGTGCGTTACGAGAAGATCAGTTCGGTTTTAGGAAGAGAGAAGCAATATTGACTCTGTGTCTAATTTTAGAATAGAGAATAAGAAAACACAGGCCTACGTTGATGGAATTTGTTCATTCGGAAAAAGCTTGGATAATGTAAACAATATGTTTTAATAAATGGTGCAAAGGACAAAATATACGATGACATGAATCAAAATTTTTTAAACATTTTATTATTCTAAAAATTATATAAAAGAAACAACAAGAGAATTTCCCTACCTTAATTGTTGTTACTAACAATAAACTATGAAAAAACTGAATACTTAAAATCAGAAAATCATTGGTTTTCAATTTTGTTGATAAATCGTTAATGTTTGATAGTTCACCTCATTCCTTAAATATGTATTTAAATTTATTTGTAATAATTACTATCCAATCTTATTTTAGACATCATTACTTTTATAATAATAATACAAGAAATCCTGTCCTTCAAGAAACGACTTCAAATAACCCCAACTTATGATGATCACTTAGAATTTTATTTCAAAAACTCAAACTATTAATTCTTTATCATGTTTTATAATAAACATAGACGTACTTAAACTTTTATTGTATTCGGTGGTTTATTGATTTGGATGACGTTATTAATCGCAAAGATGTTTACCTAAAGAAATTTCTTATAGTTTCTCGTATTTGAAAAAGTATATATTGTAGCGCAGTAGAACTCCGTCCAATTTTTTCCCATTTATGGAATTTTAAATTACATAAATATTTCGGCATGAGCACGTCGCTGGCCAGGAAGAGGGGGTTTTACGGGCGCCGACTTGCCGGCGCGGAATCGAAACATAGAGATAGTGGTTGAAACTTGGGTTATAAAGCTCAGACACCTCGTCGCCGGTTTAGGAATTTCTTAATCTGTCTGAGAATTTGGCAACCGGGTGGTGTGTATTCCCAAAATGTTACAAGAGATATTATTGAAGAATATCCATCCCTGCCACCTTGGTGATAGGTGTCGCATGAGTGGGGACGAAGTTTTAAAAGAGGCAAGCGGAGACATTTTGGCAGCAGATTGGTGGTGGAGAGTGACTTTGAGAGATGTAGAGATTGATGGTGACACAGATTGGTGGCGAGAGATTGTGCAGTGAACGACTGCAGCGCCGGTATAAATTACGGACTGATCAGTCGAGGGGGCAGCGGAGAGAGAAGGCGTTAACAACGAGGGAAGAAGTAGAGATAAACAGGAGTTTTACTCAATTCCGGCCGCGCGACTTTGTGCTATTGTCTACCGGCCGTTTCAGAGTTCAACAACAAGAAAGTTCCAATGGCATCTTCATCAAGACGCGTATGAAATCAACACAGGTTCGTCAACGAACGGAATATCTGCCTCACGTGGTCACCCAAACAATAATTATCCCTGAGAACGTTAATATCATCCCCTTTTCATTCTTTATATTTGTACATGTTATATTCTCGCCGGACCCATTTATAATTATTGTGATTATTAATAAATTTGCATATTAAACCTTAATTATTAAATTAATTAAATAATTTTATATCCCCTCATCATTTACAATATCAACACTCTCATTCTGATTCAATTAATATAAACTTTGTCAATATAGGAAAGATAATCAGAAACGGAAAAAAAGATATAAAGCAATCTGGAACACCATAGAAAGGCAGTAGAACGAAAATACTTATCACGGAAGATATAAATGTGTCTTAAATGAGAAGAAAATTGATATGAAAAAGAAAAAAGTGGCGAAGAAAAGAAAATGAGATCAAATGAAAGAATCGTTGAAGTCGAAAGGACAGACAGACAGGCATGCAGGAGAAGTCAGAAAAGTAATACAGAATTAATACCGTTGCCACTAAAAAGCAGAATAAAGAGTGATTGAACGTTTGGTCGAGAAGTTATCTCAATTTTTTGACTATTTAAATCTTTAATTTCAATCGTCAGTCATTTTGCAGGAACTTTCGACCTAGCAAATGGCCATATTCATCTTTAATTCCACTCTTTTAAATTATAAAGTTATTTTAATATCTTTACCTTCATCTGGTTGCTACTACTTTTAAAAACATTACAGAGCGGGTAATAAAGATTCAGATATTTCGAAGGATGTACAACTTTACGCGGTAAAGAAATCTAGGTAAATTCGGAGCTTATTTCAGACAACGCAACCGTCTATAAACAATTACTCTAGTTTTTCCTTATCTCCTAAATCCTGCTGATTTTTTCTCTTCACATATATTTTTAATTCAGTTTTCCTACTTATTTTTTTATTTTTAATACGATAACTTATATCCGAGGATATTACAGCTGTTTCTTTCTTTTTTTGGTTAACAGGCTACATGAGGGTGATTCTGAAACAGGCAACTCCCCTTTAATAGCATAGGAAGGGAATTGAAAAAGGGGGGATGCGGAAGGTAGAGCAAGGTAGCCAAGGGTTGACTAGGGCCCCCGGGCTATGGTTTAAGAATCCTACCCGGTGTTTCACCTAAAGAGATGCAGGGAAAACCCTAGAAAACCTGCATCAGGTAGGTCGGGCATTGGGTACTATTCTCACGCCCTTCCGAATGACGGGAGACGAGTTTGCTGTGGGGACGCAGCATTCCCTTCTCCGTGTCTCCACCAATTTCAGGAGGCAATTGGCCGACTGATCCAATGGGATCAGCGGACAACTCTTGCCATATGCCCAAGGTCTTTGACCCCAGTACATATACCTCCTAAAATAGGTGGTGTCTCGGCATATGAGAACTTTGATAAAAAATACCCAGAGAGAGTGCGAGGCATCCCCGACATGATCAGGTAAGCCCCGCAGTCACTCTGGGCTGAAGCGTCTACGAGAAACTCTCGCAGCGCCTTCGTACCTTTTTTTTTTTTTTGGTTAACAGGCTACATGAGGGTAATCCTGAAACAGGCAACTCCCCTTTAATAGCATAGGAAGGGAATTGAAAAGGGGGGATGCGGAAGGTAGAGCAAGGTAGCCAAGGGTTAACTAGGGCCCGCGGGCTATGGTTTAAGGATCCTACCCGGTGTTTCACCTAAAGAGATGCAGGGAAAACCCTATAAAACCTGCATCAGGTAGGTCGGGCATTGGGTACTATTCTCACGCCCTTCCGAATGACGGGAGACGAGTTTGCTGTGGGGACGCAGCATTCCCTTCTCCGTGTCTCCACCAATTTCAGGAGGCAATTGGCCGACTGATCCAATGGGATCAGCGGACAACTCTTGCCATATGCCCAAGGTCTTTGACCCCAGTACATATACCTCCTAAAATAGGTGAAGGTGTCTCGGCATATGAGAACTTTGATAAAAAATACCCAGAGAGAGTGCGAGGCATCCCCGACATGATCAGGTAAGCCCCGCAGTCACTCTAGGCTGAAGCGTCTACGAGAAACTCTCGCAGCGCCTTTCCTATGTTTCTACATGGTATACAGTATTTATTCGGTGAATAAATAATTAACATGACTACGAGTATATGATGTAATTGAATGTTCAGTGACAAACAATTTTATAGCAAGAGAAATGAATGAGCTGTGAATATAATTTAGTTATTGCGGTCATTAATATTTGTTTAGCTTATTATTGGCGATTAATATTATCAGAATTTAGGGTAGGAGGGGTACCACAAAACAGAGAATAAGAGGAAGAGTTTTTCTTAGAGTCGTAGAATGAGGGCCAGCTAACTAGGGGAGATATTACTGTTAGGTTATACCTGAATAAGAGACTGGTTTGCTATGGTGTCTTTATAGTGATTGATGAGCTTTTGATTAAGGTGGATATGCGTGATTTTATTGTGGTGATCAGTGGAATTTGGATGTCATTGTGAATTACCGAGTTTCGAAGGTGCCATGGGGAGTTGGAAATGATTCTAAGGATTCTGTTATGTTTGATTTGAATTTTATTTGAATTGGATAAATAAATTCTGGGGAAACGCTGGCTAATCAGACAGTTGGTGAAAGCCCAAATTCACCTGCGACGAGTAATTTGAACTTCAAAAATTACGGTAATTCCCTGTAATAAGGTATTGAGACGAGGACTGAAGCCTGGTTCGATGTTGTTAGTTGTGAAGGCCGCCGCCAGAGGAGCGCCTTTAAACCGTGACATCAGCGAGCGATGACCCAGCATCCGGATCCATAACGCTATCTGGCGTGCGGAATCGGCCCAAGGAATGCGAACCGCTTGCCGCTCTCCATGATCTCTTTACATGTGTCGTCTTTACTCAGCGAGACAACAACGTATGCACACTACTATAGTGGAAGTAACTATGAGAGCCTTGTAAACGGACCGTTAGGATTCAAACCAAACGAAGGCAGTAGTAGGGCTCATAACAAATCATTGTCCAGTATCTTCAAAATACAATATATTTTCCTTCTTCAACTTACTTTTCATACCGTCTTTGGAATCTCAAACAGCAGATATAATATAACAAATCATTTCAGACGTAACAGTACTTATAAATTTTTCTCGGAGTTCTCAGTGATAAAGCTAGAAATCACTTGTCAATCAGATGCCAGTGAAAGTATGTCAGTTGCAACTTTTATTTGAACATGTCAAAAGACTACGGAGAAAATACTGCAAAGCTTAGGAAATAGTTATCGATGAGTATGATTAAAAACTAATAAGAATAACTTTCAACGTCCTATTTATGATTTACTATAACATATGAAAACGTGCCAGTTTATTTCCTGCGCTGTTACTTATGAAAATGTACTACGCGTGGAATGCCAACACTGTATTTTTAAATCTGGAAGATATTTAAATGATGGTAATGTTGACCGACCCGGGAACTTCCGCTTTCCAAGCGGAGCTCTGAACTAACTGAGCTGGTCCAGGTCGACTTCCAGGTCCGATCGTAAACGTTGGTTATGACAGCCAACCTGCACTAGAACAGTTGGTTAAGAACCGCACTGGAAAGCGGGACTTTCCAGTTTCGATTCCCGGATCCGGTCAACTTTATTCCATTCTCATCTTCTAAATTTCATTTCATGACCTTTCGCTGAGCTTCAATTGAAGCAATTATTCTTTCTTTGAATCTGGAAGATTCGCACAATGCGAAGTATCTCAGACCCGTCGTGAGAATAATAAGTGATTTTTTGGTACTGCGAGAATTAGCCAAGAATATATCCAACCGAGCATCATGACACAAATCGAGGACACGTCTTCATACAATGCGATGATTTAACACAGTCGCATTCTTCATTATCGTAGTCATCAATACCTAACTGTTCCTTAGGTACTGATTCACAATGTTGACTTTGGATAAGTGTCTAAATTGATATTGATATGTTCCTTCTAGAATACAAGGTTGCTAAACTAAATAAAAGGGTATGGAATAACTTCATAAAGGGTACTAGTGAGTGTAAAACTGTCACCAAGGGAATGTGCATTGATGCAGCCATACGGGGAGGCAAAATTGGATTTTCCATTTCCACCACTACTGAATTTCCCTCGGGTTCCTTGGAAACTGAACCTAGTGTTAAGGTTTCTGAGCTAACCGCCATTCTACAAGCTACGGATCTGGCTAACTTTTTAGAGGAGGAAGCTACTAATCTTCTCTGATGCATTGGAGACTATATTCGAGATACGTAACTAGTACAAATCAAATGAGATCCTCAACCGCATCAGTAGTAACCTACTTGAAGTAAAATAAATGTCCAAGGAAATTTTCTTGTGTTGGATCCCGTCCCATGTGGGAATTATTGCAAATGGGATGGCTAGGCATCCCATACATTACTGGATGGAAATCAAATCGATTAGCAAACTCTGGATGGGGGCTATTGTTGAGGATGATGGTTTCATTTGGTCCTGATTATCAAAGTTATGGCGGCGGTCCACAGGCGGGACGGGAGCAGATCATCTCATCCAGAATCCATTCTGGTAACTCCTTGATTATTCATGCGCACTTGTCTAAGAGGATAGCTAGACCTATTTGTAGTAGAAGTAGAGGCATACTAACGATAAAGCACATAATTAATGCAACCCCCAAGTGCTCACCGATCGGAGAGGGGGAACTCGCCCACTCGGAAAGAGCCATAAAATTACTGTTCTCATTTCTAGCTCATAACAAGCTATTAGAAAAGATGTAAGTAGTTGTAAATCTTAAGTCTTTTAGTGTCTGGTCATATATGTCCCTGAGTGCAAGCTGATCGTATGGAAATCCCTAATGACTGTATTAATAATTGGACGTTAAAATAAGCTAAAAAAAGTACTCTAAAGGCGTTTAAAGGTGGTTACCGAAACGTCTTTTTTTTCTTATTTACCGAGAATTTCCAAGCACCTAATTAATGAAGACGGGAAACTAAATCTCCCTGAAACTTAACAAACAGAACTTGTCACAATAAATTTAGCGGCAAGACACAAATTTCCGTAGGCTCCGATAGGCTACTCTGTTATGTAAACTCAATTTGGTAGGATTATTTCCTTAAAAGGAGCGCTCAGACCAGTTTGATTTGCTCTGATAAACTTCAACCAAGTTTTTTTACTGATCCAAACTTTTGATTTTTCTTCCTTCTTTTAGTCTCTCGTATTTCATTTATTTATAAACAATGGAATACCAGATAACTTTTTCTAAATATTTCAATACTTTTGTCAACAAAATTTAAATCGGCAAGGAAAATAATCATAGTGCTCACAAAAAATACTTCCATGTATCTAGCTTCCCTGAATACAAATGTCATAAATCGTATGACTGCATAAGCTACAGGTTAGGCGAAAGCTATGAAAAGAACATTTAGTTTAATTTACATTTTTAGAGTTTTCACAAAAGTTTACTTAAAAAAAGCAATACTCACGCTCAAATAATTACAAATATCTAGCTTTTTCTATCTTTTCGTATTCTTCTTCTATTAATTCACGGAGGAACGAGAATGCACAAAATTACTCTATTACCAAACTTTTTTTCCAAAATATTGAATAATTTCACTCCCTTAGCGTCATTCAAGCATTTTAATAATTGTTACTTTGACTAGCATATCGAAAACGTAGCACAGACTTTAAGTAGGAATGGAAAAATATTGTCCTACCCAAAATTCAAAACATCTAAAAAATATCTTACAATAATTATCATCCATGTAGTGAATTTATCCTAAATTCGTAATTTGTAAGTGACATTACTGGCGGTTACTCAGCCACCACGAATGTACTACAATATGTCAGCACGAGAAAAGTCAAGTATCCAACGAAAAACGTGTTTCATAATGTCCGGTATTTAAGCCATCAAGTGGTTGGTTGCCTAAGGGGAGTAGCATTTCTTCACTAATGGTGTTTGAAGTAACAGACGTTTGCCATGAGTAACGTTTTTAGCATATCCCTTTTTTTACCACCCAGATATATAACTGAACAAGTCATAAAAGTTACTTTTTTAGTAAACGTAAACCAACATTTCCGTGTTAATGTTCAAAATATCAAATATATATGTTTTTTTTTTGTGAAATGAAAACTGTGTTGAGTTAATTTATTTCATATGGAAAGTAAAGATAGTAAATAATCCCTTCTTTTATTGTACTTTATCTAGAATTATAATTGAAGCTGGAAAGAAAAACTAAACAGTAGTAACATTCAGGATTTACGGTTAAAATCAAACTATCATATTTGTGATTAGTAACATTCAAGATTTACGGTTAAAATCAAACTATCATATTTGTGATTTTGTGTGTATTTAAAAGTGAAATTCATTTAACTGAATCATATGTACAACTCTTTTGTTAATAAAAAACACATGTACACTTTTGTATTGTTTGTCACAATTGGAACAGACCGCTTTTATAAATATATATAATATGTTCGCTGCTTTGCACGAAATTTCCTTTCATTTAGCCTGGAATTGTTATTGGCAAAGTATACAACATGTACGTTTGAAGTGCAAAATAAATATAACTGTTACATGGTTACTGAGTCAACGTCCCTTATTTAAACACCAATTTAAAAAATATTTGTTATTGTAAATAATTATAATTGTAAGAGATTCATGAAGTTTAGTTTGTATGTACATATTTTACATCATCTTAATCATTCACAAAACTTCAACTGTATTTTATTCTCCACGAATTTCCTCCTCCATCCTCACATTACAATACTCCATCCCTTGCCTTCTCTGGCAGCCATTGTGAAAATTCCCACTACTTGGGTCGATTCCTTGAGTCCGTTAGTCTTTTTAAACTTTTTGACCTCACCGACTGCCTAGAACCTTCTACTTACTCAAAATCTCCGCCCCCCCCCCTCTTTCCCCCCACACAAGAAACTGCACAAAGGTTTCCATTGTCCTTTTGACAAACGTTGGCAATAAAGTTTGTCAAAGAAATAAGAACCCTCGGGTCCCTCTCCACAAGAAGGATCCTATCCGGTGATCCACCGGAAAACCGCAGAAAACCTGCATTGATTCTTCGATCGCTTTTAAAAATTGATTCTGATATATTGCAAAGGAGATTTAAATGATTAAATTGGTTGTTCTCATAACTTCCTTCCACATTGCCAAAACATTTCCGACCGCACGAAAGGTGGCACGTCCTTTTCCATAGGAATGTTTATAAAGCTATAGTATGCTGTTGTGGCATTCAGTCCTAAGACTGGTCTGATGCAACCCTCCATTCTAACCTATCTTGCACAAGCTTTTTCATTCCATTATAAGTAGCACAACCCACATCCTCCCCTAATCAGCTTAGCGTATTCCATCCTTTTCCTCCCTACTCTGTTCTTACCCCACACACTTCCCTCTAATTCCCTCGTGTCTTAAAAAGGTGACCTATTAATCTATCACTTCTCTTAATCAACATCCTCCATATTGTTCGATTTTCCCATATTCGCCCATAGCTATAGTATATTTCAATTATAAAAGAAGTAAACTCTAGTTTTAAAATGCAGTACTAGTGGCAGATCCAGAGGGAAGGAATGCATTACTTCGGGGACAGCTATGTATTTTCTTTTTAATAGCGAGCTTCAAGGGACAATTGATTTTATTAAAAGAAAGCTTACAACGTTTCGTGATTTTGTAATGAATTTGAGTCATCCATAACTAGTAGTCTTAACTTAAAGTTGAGATATTAGCGTATCGTTTCTTCGTTGAAGATACAAAAATTGATAAAAGTGTACTGAACAATACCATAATATGTCGGTTGTTAATCGGTATAGTTCCTATAGTATAGCTAGATAGGCAATAATTAAATTTATAAATCATATAGATATGAAATCTCTTTCACAACCAATAAATTACCCTTCACCAAACAATATAAATTACTTTTTTCCGATAACATTTGTTACATTTTTTGTAGTTATTATAGTGACGTTCAATCTCCTTATCTATAACTAATTATTCTCAAACTTTATTCAAACAACATTATTATGTATTAAATATGTTGTACAAAATAAAATAGAGTGAAATGATTTAGGGTTGCATTGATTAAATATTATACAAATCAAAACTAATTTTTCTAAATCCCCCCTTCCAGGTTAAATAACCTGGATCATATACTGTCAGTACACTGTTGTTGTTTTAAACAGATCTGATGCCAACATTCATACTAACATATTCTGCGCAAGCATTTTCATATCTACATCACACATCCTCACTAATTTTCTTAACTTTTTCCATCCTTGGCCTCCCTATTCTGTTCTAACATTTTACGCCTCCCTCTAATGCAAGACTCTCATGTTTCAATACGTGGCTTCTTGATCAAAATCCTCAATCATTTTGTTCTCTCTTCTCTTATTCTGCTTAGAAGTTCCTCTTTACTTACTCTATCCACCCGTCTGATTTTCAGCACTCTTCTATAGCACCACATTTCAAAGGCTTCTATTCTTTCCATTTCTGCATATAACCCATGCGAACATTTCAAGAAATGATTTCCTAATATTAATACTTGTATTAACCGTAATTAAATTCCTCCATTTTTGCGAATGTCTGTTTTGCCTGTGCTATCCTACTCTTTGTGTTTACTATACTTCTACCAGCCCTTTGCTTTCCAAGTAGCAGAATTCCTTAACTTCCTTAAAAATATTATTTCCCAATCTAACACCCTTTGTTACTCCACTATTGTACTACACTACATCACCTTGGTTTTCACTCTAGCAATCCTCATTTTGTACTATTCCTCCAGAAACATGTTCATTCCATTTATAATGTGTTATTAGTCTTCTTCCGACTCCGCTAATATTACAATATCATCTGGAAATCTTAGGGTTTTTATTTATTCTTCTTATAGTTTGATTACCTTTCCGTATTCATTTTTAACTTTCTTCATCTCCAAGTCAGACAGCATGGGCAACAGACTGCATTCTTGTGTAATTGCTTCCTTGATTCCCGCTTTATTTTGTTGCCCTTTAATTCTAATTACTGTTGAGTGCCTTCCGTAGAGGTTACGGGTGATTCTTCTTTCTCCATGTTTTATTATTGATATATTTAAACCCCTGAGTAGTTCGTTCCAGTACACTACAAGGAAAGAGACAATAGACTGAATATGTAAATGGCTGGTAATAGCGAGTCACTAGTGTATGAGTTCTACTGGTTATTCGTCAACGTCTTCTTGTACGATCGGAAACCCCGCTTTTTTATATTCTGTACGGTCAATCAAGTCGTTAACCAAAGTATGCGACGTTAATCAAAATTTTTTGTTCATACATCCCGCTCGTCTTAAGAAATTTAGTAAAGCAATTTCTTATTAATAAAAGAAAAACCCGCGTCTCGTTGACGGTGTGCTCTTGGAGCGGGACTGCGGCCTCCGCGCGCGCTGCCGCACACCTGTCGCCCCGCAGGTGCTTCACAACAATGCGGGATAACGCGCAGGGCGGGGTCTCAGGGTCCAGCAGCTGAGCCGAGCAGATCTGAGCTCTCTCTACGAGCACACGAGCACACGACCACACCACCCCCCTCCCACTCGCAGCGCCCTGCCGCCGCCGGAGCCCGCCCCGCCGCAGTCTCTATGGCACCGTGCTCGCGCGATCATCGCTACAGGTAAGGCCAAAATCATTAAATACTCGACGCTGTCTTCGCTATGGGAATACATGCTTTCCAAAAATGAATCCATATCACTTCTGATTAACCTTCGTTACCACGCAAAAAAAATTCTTTCTCTTTTATTAAGGGAATTATAACAAGTCTGATCTTGACTACGTACGGATCACCGTATTTAATACCGTATGGTACTTCTTTAGAAGGATGCTCGTATATCACCCAGGAGCTTGTCTGTTCCACTATTGTGAAGTGCGTTCTAGAGCCACTTGACAGGGAAAACTTCTTGATGACCTGGCATACATCCGTGAAGTGGCACTAGGCACACAAGTACACATCTCGACGTTAAATACAAAGTCAAAGAAGCAATCACCAAACAATGCCATTTTAGGAATAAAGTTTCGATTTACAACAGATTTTTGTCTAGCATTATAAAAATTTGTTCGTGCAGTTAATGAAACCTAGTTGAATGTAATTGCTGTGAATTGACGACCAATTAAATAAATTAAGGTAGCTCAATACAGCCCCATGTGACTTTTACCCGAAGATTGGCGATATAAAGATTTTCTCAGAAGCTTTTAAAATCACAACAAAATACGTGGATTATACAAAAATATTATTGCATGAGAACCTGGAGTTTCCCAGCCAGAAAGTGCGGCAGCAGTGATACAACTTCACGAGCCCGATCTCAAAAAATATAATCATTTGCCGCAAAACGTTTATTTTTTCGGCCATAACCGTCGTGTTATATTGTCCGAGACACCAAATTTCTCATAATGTAAATAGTTAATCCAATTAAAAACTTACCTGAAGAGATCTGCAAAGTTGGACGAAACGTTTATTTATATTAATTACATACTAATTACATTCATTTGCTGATTTATTTGGCCGTAGTTTTATTCTAGCGGAGTTGAAACTCGATGTTTCGAACATGTCGCCGAGACGTTCTGAGCGATCTACGCTACCCGAGTGGACATAATTTTTCCTATAAGACATATACTTTTAAAAAATCCTAAGTTAAATCCTGCTTCGTTCTGTACGTAATTATTATTTTATTCGCAAACGTTGGTTGTAAGATTTATTTTTCAACTCCATTATCGTTATCCCAATTCAGATGAAGTCTGTCGTTCTTTTCAGTCCTGTAAATTTGTAGACACTACACGATTAAAATTTATTTTCATCCGTTTCCAATATAACATTTGGAACAAATGTAGTCCAACAGAGCACTTATACACGCAGTATATGCTTTAAATGACATCTTTATGTGCTGTGCGAGTTGTTCTCATACGTAACATTTGAATTGCAATTCCGATCTTTTGCTCGTTGACAAGCGTACTCATAAACCAACACAGTAACATTATTCTTTCATGCAGACCACTAAAAAACGAATAAAGTGTTTTCTTTTAAAGTTGGATATAAATTTGAGCCTTTGTTCAAACAGATGTTGGATAACATACGTGTGAGCCTTCAGGATGAGTAAGATATGAGAACTTTCACACGTTCTACACATCCGACAAAAGGCTCTCAGCAATTGTTAACTGTTTCTTCCTGGAAACAGATAACGACCTTGTTGAACAATCGGGTGTTCGGTTTGTGCTCAAAGAGCTATGGGGCACACCCTTACATACAAATCATACGTAAGCTGAAAAACCTGCCTGCTATTATTAGTACAGTAACAGATTCGTTTCTTCAGCCCGCCGTCATGCGTGCCTCGAGCAACGAACGCTTTGTTAGTTATGGGCTATATTCGAAATTGTATTTTTCAGTTCCTTCCAATGACGTTATTATTACTAATTAGTATATAAAATAATGTTGTTTCCATGAAATAAGGAATTTGAGATTTAAAATCCACATTTGCTGGCCTTAGGTATTATTGCAGTACTTTCAAACCTTCAAATTGCATATCTAATTCTAACGTGGTCAGAATTCTGTCCCTTTTGATGAGCAACTTGCATGTTTATACTGCATCAAATATGTTACGTATGATTCAAAAGAGTTTTGGAGAAGAAATTGTATATCTGTAGTTTATGTGTCTAGAACCCTCGCTCCATAATCTTGCCTAAATACGCCCTCATTCGAAACATCAGTTAAGGCCAAATATGTTAATACGTAATTATGTATAACAGTCATCCTGTTACCAATTATTTAGCATAACATTAAAACAAATATTGTTTCTCTGACATTGTGCCGTTCCAAAAACAACGGCCCACCATCCGCAAAAGTAGCCGTTACTTCCATACCGTTTAAATTAATGGCTATACGGAGAGCTGTCTGTATATAAGGTATAAGCGACTACTTCGCCAAGTCCACCTCTAATTACGCTCTGTATTCGCTATCTCGAATCTGTACCTTATAATTTCCATAGCTGGATCTCATTACGCTCGTGGCGTCCATTGTAGCAGCAATTAGAGCGACGATAGGTGGCTATAATCTGCATACGTGAATCAGAGTGCCAGTGCTGCTGCATAGGCGTGTCGCGAGATCAATTTTGCACATGCTACCGACTCGGATTACAATTACAAAGCATCTATTACATCCTGGTACGAACGTCAATATAAAATCTGAAATCGTTCCATTAGTTACACTACGTGCTGGATCATAAATAATGTGGTTAATGAAACGTTCTGAACTATATACAAGTGACAAGACGAATTCAAACAATTAATTTAAATAAATTTTTTAATTAATATCAAAATGACATGTTAATAAATAAATAACAATAGCTCAAAAAACTATTGACGCTATTTATTACAAAAGTATTCAATTGTCCTCTGGGACCTGTTTAAAAATAAAATTTCTATCTTTTCTTTCATTAACAGTTTTGACATGAGGAAAATTGCTCCGTTTTTCAGTTCGAACAAAAATGTAGTAGGCCATTCACTAACTATATTTTACTCCTGTCAAAATTATTATTGTTGTGAAATTGGTATTTTTTCTAATAAATAATAGAAGTAGTTTTCTGACTGAAGGCTGTTAATTTATTTATATTACTTCAATAAATGACAAATGATTATTCTTGAAAGAAAGAAATACATATTAGCGATTATGGTTACGAACCAGGGATTTCCAATCTTTTTTGTTTCCCAGACCTCCGCTTATATTTCAAAGAAATATATAATTGGATAAGGGTAGTAAACAAATAAAATAATGTTAAAAGATAGAAATTATGTTTTAAATAATATGCAAACAAATAAACATACAGTGTAAATGTTTTATTAAAACAAATCACAGTGTGACACACACGGAAATCGGTTGATCAGTGCTTACCTGAAGTTCAAATATCGCAACCACCGATAGGGTTTCGTATTCTTGAATTTTCGGAGGCACCGTCCCCTTCATCAGAAGGTTAGGAAAACATTTCGAGTGACGGCCGTCGACGGACCCTAATGGTGCTTGCCATCTATGAACTCGAGGTAAGCCACTTTCCTGTCTTTATTAATTGTTGTAATTATCCGGACAATATCATTTTCTGACACATTAAAAACGGTGAATGGTGCTAGTCTTCTTTTTTGTTTCTCAGCAATATAAATTAATACACACTTCAACCGTGTGGAATCTAAGGCTAGTATAGAATATTAATAAATATTAATATTAATTAATAAATCTAAGGCTAGTATAGAATATTAATTAATTAATATTTTATGAGGTGTTTCTGATTTCACACTCAAATACATAGATTTTCTGGGCACGGAGTGTGCTGAACCGTCAGAAAATTATGCTGGTTGGATCTGAGATGAATTAAGTTTGCTCGCGTTGTTATATATTCGTCCCATTTATTATTTGGTTTGTTGTTGAAATGTTTCCCCACCCACGAGGAAAAACAGTGTCCTGACACAAATGCGTTAAGATGTAAAATGATGCAAGGACAACAATGAATACATGAAATTCTCGAGTAACTGGAACTCATTGCATTAAAAAGTTGTCTCTTTCATTTCAACGAAATGTTCCATCCTTACATATATATCTGTGATTTAGTTAGTGGGAATTTAGTGTCGGTATTAAACGATTCAATTTCTTTGTGATTGCGATATTCGTTCTGGCGCCCATGTACTGATGCTACGTTTCGGTGATGTCATCGTCAGTTCGTTAACTCTGACGAAACTCCTTGTAGTTTCGAACTATAGCCTCTCTAGTCCTCCATCTTACTTCCGTCAGTGACCTTAATTTGTAATCGTTTAGTGAAATTATAACTATATTTAGCTGGTCAGATCCTTATCAAAAGGTACCAGGATTTGCTATGTCAGAACGTATAGGTTTTTAAGCGGTTTTCGTGTAGGCCTACAGTTCTTATTGTTTGTTTAAAGTTATTAACTACTTTGCGATACTTCGGATCCTTATCAATTTTTTGTACATATTCTAAAGATAAACATGACGGTGCTCGTTCGGATTTAATTGTAAATATTATTTTTTAATACAATAATTTGTGACCTTTTACAGACTTTATTTCTTAAAACTTCAATAAAACAACGACGTTTGGGCATATTTCCATACCTTCATGTTTTTGTTGCTGACTTTGTGAGCTTGATTTCGTTTCCGTTTAACTTTTAGGATTTGTTAATCTTTATAATTTTTGGTATTTTTAATTTTTGTTGTTAATATTTCCTCTGTAGGAAGAAATCCTGAAGAAGGTATGAAAATATGCCGAAACATTGTCGTTTTTGATTGAAAGTTAAGAAAAAACCCTAAAAACTTCGTGAATTATTGTATTAACTTATAGCAGACGTTAAAGTTATTTTTTTCTATACGTATAACTTAATGTTTGCTGCACTACATTCGTTAGAGAATATCTGTTTCATGTACGTAGTTTATTTTCGAAGCAGTTCTAAGACTCGAATCCATAGTTCACTTGACTGATGAAATTTAATTGATTCTTTATTAGTCGAAAAATGTAGACATTTGCCAGAAATACTTAAAGGTTAACGCAATATGGTTAAGAAATCGTTGTAAAAATTGACGTATTCTATTTTGAAGTGAATAAAAATTTTATATTACCTTTTAGGTTGATGGACGACTTATTATTAGGATATATATATATATATATATATATATATATATATATATATATATATGATACAAATTTTTAACGCCGCCGAGGTTCTGTAAATCACAGTAAACCGAGAAGAGAAATTAAGTAGTTTTAAATCTCATAAAAACAGCGCATTTAATTCCCTGTGTAGGCTAACTATGATCTCGATTTGAAGACTGATTTTGTAAGTCGAAATTGTTATTTAATTATGCCGACAATTATCTGAATTTATTACGCTACACAACTTACTAGATATTTTTATGGTGTGCATTCGACACTTGCAACATATTTCAGTGATATTACTTTGCACTCCAATTTATGCAGCAGTGTAATTTAACAAATTAATTGTTAGTTTCATAATTTATTTCATTATTTGTGATACTAATATTTTGCTGTAATCTGTCCATTCTTCTTGTACCTATCGTCTAGACCTGGACATAAAGTGGAGAATTGCATGTCGTTGACATGTTCTGTATCGGAACCGATGTGAACTACTTCGCTAAAGTCTTGACGTTTGAATTTTAGGTGTCTTATATCACTTTTGTCTCATTTGAGTTCTTTACAGGTTTTTACGTCTGTGTAACAGTGACTATCTACCTCAGTTTAGATCATAAGTGGCCGAACCATCGGCGCATGTTCCAAACGTAGCGCTTTGGACGATTAAAAGTGGCGCATTACATCCTTGCACATGTTAGTATTTCGGACGAGAAGTCTCTTTACGTTATTAGAAAGCACAGTACAGTTAGACATGTATTATAAATAAATAGAATGAATGGCTGATATCGCTCTCAGAGTCTACAATTGTAGTCCCGAGTAATCTTCACCAAACGAGACTCTGTTAACTATAGCGGTATCATGAAGCTATCACTCTCTCGTACAGGAACATCATTCTTGAGTTTTGTAAATTGGTGCTTCATTAAATTGGCTAAATTAATTAATTTAACTGCGTCAGAGGTCGTCCTCTA
This sequence comes from Eucriotettix oculatus, assembly GCA_034510155.1. Classification (NCBI taxonomy): domain Eukaryota; kingdom Metazoa; phylum Arthropoda; class Insecta; order Orthoptera; family Tetrigidae; genus Eucriotettix; species Eucriotettix oculatus. Next base: position 241,394,572 of record CM067376.1, on the reverse strand, counting down.
AGGGAAACAGATTCTATCCTCATATCTATTTATCAATCTCTAACCACCAACGTATGACGCTATAAAATGTTCTTGAGTCATATGGTGCCTCTGAACTTTTCTGTAAAAAGAAATTCTTGTCGCATGCAAAAGGTTAGATTGTACTTATTATAAATCAGTACGTTATAAACTTTTCGACTTTAAGTAATATTTTATTTTACTCTAGGCTTTTAACAATGAAGTTTACTTAACGGTCTTATACATCCAAAAATTATTAATCAATAATTTTTTTATTTAACTGATTTGTATTCCTTCAGTCTGTGGTCTGACTGAAACTTCTGTCTTAACATTACAAGCGTTTCCTCAATCTAGCCAACAGATAAAAGTAAGAACAAAACGATTTTCTGTGAAATGAAAAAAAAATCATTCAGCCGGATTTTATTGAACAGTGTAATGTATTGAGTCTTACGTGCTTTTAAAAGATAGGCTTCCTTGGCGATTGATCGACCTTACATCACTTGTCTACAAGGTGACCGGACTTCACTTAATGTGATTTTTATTCTTGTCTAAGGTGAATAAAAGACTCAGTTTATGTGCGTCAAATTCCAGCAACATTGCGGAACTGCATAACAACAGCCGTGGAAGCAGTCCCACTAAAGCGGATGACGAATTTTTACACTACCTTTTCATATGCCGTCTCTCAAGGAAGGAATATTGATTACCTTTGTGTTATATATAATGTATGTATTTTCCTTTACTACAAAATTAACATTAATTTAATAATTTTTTAAAATATATAAATATGAAATCTTTCGATTCTTTTTTAAATAAACTGAATTTTGTAATTGAAAAATCTTAATTGGGCGTTAAATGAATGTTATTAGTTTTACTGGTATTTCATATCTGACGGTGCCCGAAGGCATTGGTCCAATTATGCCGATGACACATATTACTATGATTTGTCAAATTATATTATGTAACACAATAGTTTTGAATGCTCTTAGGTTACGGAGAAGGCGAGATTTTAGCAAACTGCGAACTTGATTCGCTGTTGTTGCGGGTCTTCTTCACATTGTTGTAGTATTACTGGAAACGCTAAAGTATAAAATACTCAAAGAATAATTTCTGAAAAGTTCATATTAATGACGTCATTATTGAATTGAGCATCGTGCGTGTCACTATTATAGCACTTATTCTGCGGTAATTTACAGTGCTACATTTCTCCATTTCATTGTGATTTGAAAAGATATATTATAACAGCTCGGGAGACAGTCACTTTTATACAGAAGCTCTTTGGCATTTCGTTTGCGCATAATTTAATCAAGAAATCTTGGAATGTGATACAATTAGTTTAAAGCGTGGAGATGAATATTTAGTTGACATTAATGAAGTAACTGGCCCGCGATTATGAATTATGGTGACAACAAACTGCAGTCCTGGATATAAAAATGAGTAAAACAAATAAATATAATTTTTAAAATATCAAATAGGTCTATAAATAATGAACTGGTAGTGAAATACATCAAATATTTCTGAGGATTTATAAATGCATTTAATAAGGTGTAAAATAATAAAGATTTAGTACCGCCTGCCCTAAGAAAAAATAATAAAGTGTAACTTATTTCAAACGGTACCTTAATTCAAGTTCCACGGAAAATTAATAAATATTATACATACACGTACCTCATTAGCAACATATGAAAGTGCGCCTTTCTGTTCATCCTTAACATTTTTATAACTTTCACGCATTTGTCGCTGCCGGAAGGAATAATTATAATTGAAATTTGTGTAGTCAGGGCGATATATTTACGGTTTGATTTTACTGCTTTGACGTTTATTGCTGACTGTAACGTAGAACTTGATTTTACTGCATAGTTTATGTGTAGGTCCTGGGCAGACACGCTTCCCTGCGCTCCCAAGCTGCGTTGACAGGAAGAAATGCGATACACCTGGGGCTAGGGTAACGCGAAACACGTCGCGTAACTGCGGAAACTCGCAACATACCGTCTTTATACCAACCGAATCAAACACTGATTTTAACAGTAACTTTTCAAGAAAGAAAACCCCATTTCTTTTACGTCTTAGAAGACAGGAATAAATTATTTTCTGTGTCTTTACAATCCTCAGGAAGCCAGGCACGAGAACAGATTCATGATTCTGCGTAATGTATGGACGTGTGCTCATAATTTATTATATCGCTTTCTATATATTTTTTATTGGAAACCCAATGGTCAAAATATGTAATGTGTATTCGCAACGTTTAGTGGATTTGCAAAGAGTTAATTAATTTCAAGTGATAATTCCAATGTGCAGTCAGAAGTAATTATAATTGAAGGGCAAGAAAAGGAAATGGAAATCAAAAAAGTCGATCGCCCATGCTCTTTAACTTATGAAGAAAGCTAAAAAAGAATCTGTAAAAACAATCATATTTCAAGGAGAAGACATAATAACCTTAAGTTTCTCCGATGTTATTGTAGTATTTGGGAAATCAGAAGAGGACTTCGAAAACATAATAAATGGTATGATCGTATCCTGAAGAAAGTTCAACATGAGGATTAATAGAGGGAAAACTAAAGTAAAGGATTGTAGTAAGGGTGTTAGATTAGGACGGAATATTCTGAAGGAAGTTAGTGAATTCTGCTACTTCGACAGCATAATAAATAGGGATGGTGGAAGTAAAGTATACACAAAGAGTAGAATAATACAGGCAAGAAAGACTTTCAGTAAAAGGAGGAGTTTACTTACAGCTAATGTAATTGAATATTAGGAAATCATTACTAAATATGTTTGTATGGAGTGTGGCGTTATATGGGAGCGAAACGTGGACGGTGGGAGTTTTAGAAGGGAAAGGAATAGAAGCTTTTGAAATGCGGTGCTATAGAAGAAAGCTGAAAATATGATTAGTGGATAGAGTAAGTAAGAAGTAAGTTCTAAGCAGAATAAGGGAAGAAAAAACAATATGGAAGTATTTACCAAAGGAGGGATAGATTAATAGGCCACGTTTTGAGACATTAGGCTCTAGAAAAATTATGGAAATATATGGGGTGAAACGAGAATACGGAGGCTAATGATGGAATTTGTTAAGAAGATTAGGGTCGATTTTGGACGGGAAGTTATGTAGAAATGAAAATCTTGCGAAGAATAGGTTAGTATGGAGGGTTGCATCAGACCAGTCTAAGGGCTGATTATAATTCTGTGCGCATTTTGAATGTTGTGTATTTAATAATAGTTAAATACGATAAACAATCGCAATAAAATAATAGATTTATTTTACGAAATGATTTCAAGACAAAATGACATAGAATTAACATAATTATTAATGTTTTCTGTTCAAAATTTTGTTTTTCGTAATCTTTTACAATTTTCTTATAATGCAAACCATAAATCATACTTATAGCTTCCAACCTTGTGTAACTTTACTTCACTGATTTTAAAAATTGCCTTTGTCCATTGGCATATTTTAAATACACGTTGCCGAACTCGTTTTAAACAGATTGTCGTGACTCTTCCGTTCGTGTTCTTCAAGAACGCCTTTTAAATTGTACTGTATGATCAGTCGTTTGCCCAGAGACATAAGTACAGGGTATATTTGTGACATCATTAAGGTACTGTGAGAATTTTTTAAGGTACAGAGCGTCATTTTACCTTACGTATTCTTGAATCCTTTAGTAACGGACGAAGTCTTTACTCCATTAAATCACCAGAAATATTTTAACTGTCTCATCGTACTGTAATGATTTAGACGCTTTTCAGGTAGCGTGCTTGTTTAATGTATCATAACATGTATCGACTCGATTAAGGTCATTTTTCAGATTATGATGAAATAATCATTCCGTTGGGATAGGCAGGAGTGAAAAGGTAAAGATACAATCGTGACGAGCATGATATCGGATAAATAATATATTGACCAAAAGATTATTGTTGAATTAAAAACGGTTCCAGGCTGAAAATAAATTCCGATCAATCCAAGGCACGCAGATAGTAATTATATAAATTTATTCTTTATCATGTAAATTCTGTGTTACTGACACACCACATTTAATATTGAATTAATTGGTTCTGATATAAAAGTTCGATGACATACAGAAGTAAATGAGTAATAGGTAGATTCTCCATTATCACTGTCTATCGAAAATACCTGGTAATTTCTTTATTTTACGTCTGCAGTAAGCTGCTGGTTTGCAGTTGAAAAAGCAACTACGTCATGGAAGGAGTTTCGTCCTATTATTTTTGGAAAGAGAATGGAAAACCTGAAAATCAGAGAGTGCTAAATTTGGGTAGTTATCGAGTCTGTGGAGTCACCTCGTAAATTAAATTCGTAGATAGAATGTTTCGTTACCTTTCACTATCGAGGTTCGGGAGTCTTCTCAGTCACTGTCCATTGATTTGTTGGCAATACATGTCAGAAAATATGATAACATTACTGGGGAGCAATTCATAGTATACTACTTCTTCTGTAGACGCGTAGAGAGATTATTTTTCATGAATAAGTCCTTCGTTTATTTCTTTATGTTGATATAAAGGACTACTATTCGTCTGCAGTAAGAAAAACGTGTGTACTAATGGTCGACGCTGTTCATCAGTTGAAACCAAAAGCTGAAGTTTTGGACTTTACCCATGTAATATTGCATCGCATTTGTTAATTCTCGATTTGACTGTTTTGAATCGTCCTGGATGAAATTTTTAAGACACTACTGTAACACTTCAATAACACCCACGTTTGCTCTGCTTTCACCAGTGACATTATTTTTATCCTCTACCTATGCCTTTGCTCCTCAATTTAAGTAAATAAAAAAAGAATAAGTTGGAAATATTCAAAGTTGTCTCTTGACACTAATATACTTGTCAATAAAGACAAATTGGAATTAATTAGGCGTTTGTATCCAGTAGATTTTATCAAATTAAGACTTAAAAAAATCACATATCCAAACAACTTTCCCATCAGTCACTTGACAAGTGACTCAGACCAAAGTACGCGCGTTTTCTTACAACAGGATATTTCTAAAACAGTTTCTAATGAATTAGAGTGATTTTAGTTTTGACACCCGAATATTAATGACAATAGAAGTTGATAATGGCAGCAACCGAAAGCTCACGAAGTAAATTATTGTATAATTGTGAGATTTTATTAACAATAAATGCAGAATAACGACTTTGATAAATTTTAAACGAATAATTTAGTTATACGAATTGTAACGTATTGTAACGAATTGTAACAAATACAGATTACTGTTGAACACCTGTTAAATATCTGTCCGAAATTTAATAGTGAGAGAAAAGAAACCAACATCAACGAGATTGTGCAAAGGATAAATGCTCAAGATAACTTAATGAAGTTCCTATAAAACTGAATTGTTCCCTGAATTGCAATTTATAATTGATTATTTATATTTTACAACTGATTACATAAATTTAAAGGGAAAATTTTATTTAGATAAATTAAAGTTAAAAGTGTATACGTTAATGACTATATTGTTGATGCGACCAAACTTTTGTTTTAGGACAAACAAAGAGGTCATTGAAAACAAAATAACATGTTTCCAATATAAAATAGCGTAGTGACAAATATTTAGTTTTCAGGAAACATGCCATCTCAAATAATCACATTTTGATTGGAAACATGTAACAATATTGGATTTAAAAAAGAAATATTATGCGAGATTAATGTCTGAAATTAATCAATTAATTTTACGACTGAGGAACATTTATGACTGTATTCTGAAGTAAGCTTCTTTGTTAGATCGTTGTTTCACTTTATTTGTTGTTCTCAGCTGATGAACGTGACGTAATAATTTTTTGTCATTATAATTTGCATGTAAATTATATTATTAACCATTATATATTGTTAATTCTCAATGTCAGAACCATTTACGTTATTAATTTAAAATTATCTTAGTAATTATTATGTTCTTTGATCTTATGTCGTCTCTTGAACGACATTAGCAACAGCTTCGCACTTACCCCATTTTTGTTTACTGTTTCGCATTTCCGAGCAAGAGATCTAGAACCGTTCAAACAATTGCTTCCAATTTATTGCACTTTATTGTATTCGCAATCTTATTAGTGTTTTATTCAGATAGATATGCCGTGTAATCATTTATATATGTTTTCACCATGAGCCATAGGCAAATAACACGATTTTAGGTAAACAGTTCCAATGAAAAACGGAACCATAAACATTTTGTGTTATAAGTTATAAGAGATTTTAAGGTTTTGTAACGAGCTCTTATAATTTTACAAGGCATAAACTAATGTCAAGTGAATTGTATAAGACTTTTTGCGAGTGATCATTTCCTGCGCGCTGGGTGTGGAATGAAATACCCACGCGCTCTGAATAATGTAAGAGAATCCTAATCTGATATGGGAATTGCAGATACGCGACTGAGCTACCACTGAGATGCGTGGGAGGAACACACGTCCTACTACTTCACGACTGTTCGGATCCTGATAAAACAGAATTCCACGAGCGAACGGCAGTCGAAAAGTGTTTCAGTTTCGCATTAATCAGCAGACTCACAGAGCGGATTCAACTTATTTCGAACAGCTTTCAGGATGCCGATAATACACGTAGATATTTAAATGAGGTCTTCGTGAATCCTTGGTGGAAAGCATATACGCCCAAATTGGCGCTCAAAGGTCAACTGTGACTCAAATTTACCATTCAAGGAAACCTGGTTGTGAATGCCTTGGAAAGCATCCTTTCTTCTCTCACCTGAAGGTGATGCCTGTCAGACGCCTCACACATCTCTGACTTGAGTGTCTCCTTTAATTTAACAGGAAATTTCATTTCCAAAAACATGAACGTAGAAAATGTTAGTATAACAATTGTACTAGCGTAAAATTGTCTGATGGTTTTGGAGTAGGATTCATCGTAATGTTCATATATCAAGTAGATCCAAAACACGACTTATAATAAAATTATAAAGTTTTGTATGAAATTTCTCAACTTATTTAATACCATTTTACGATCACCTTTATGAAAATTATATATGCGGATGCATAAATTTGGCTTCCTAAAAACTAAACTAAGAGCTAAGTGACATTAAATATATTGTAATTATATTTCTCGTGTTGCTTATTCGAATAAATATAGCTAATAACGAATAAATATTACGAATTCAATTCTATTTAGGTTCTGTAGGAAAAACACAAATTAATTAATCCAAATTTTAACGAATGTGTTTAGGAACAGGAAAGAGACGTACAAGTGTGAATGTAGATTCCCAAATAATGCCACCATGTGAATATTATGACTCTTTGCAAAAGAAAATGACAACAATACTTGAAAATTGCGAATGTCTGCTGGTTTCGTGATATCATCAGTCGAGTCGTGCTATTTTTTTCTAATTTCTGCTAACGGCTCTCCAACTACAAACACCTCCCACTTGTGACGTTTTGCCAACTACATTCTTTCTCACGGTTGACCACAGCCTTCGTCCTCTATTAACGGATATCGTCCGAGATTAAGTGCATTGTTACTCGTTGTAAATTGATCTACAGTACCATTACGTTGCCCGAAGTTTAGAAAAACAGAACATTTGCGGCCATTGAGTGATTATGATACACTATCAAATCATTTTAAATTAATATATTAGCATTGTTTATTTATGAACACAAATCTTTCATGTTTTTTGTCCAAATCCTTTTGTAACATTTTAGAATTTTCTTCTCACTTTCCAGTATGGTGAAAATAGTTACGAGCCAACAACAACAGTGTGTGGTTTTCTTAAATATTTAAGCAAGTTCCTCAGAAAATGTCAGTAGAGAAATTTTCATAGAGCAATACCCGATCTTACATTAGCCGTAATAGAAATTTTCCAGTCAGGTTCGCTAATTCAAGATTAATTTTTTTACGCAAAATCTAAAATATCGGGGCGTGAGTGTTCTGTATCAATATATCTATACCAATAACGACAAAAATATATGGCGATACATAAGATGGTCAGGTGCTACGGATAATGGTGCAAATGTATAGGGTGTGGCAGCCCATCGGGCGATTTTGAAATTACTGTCAAAAATCAATGGAGTTAAAAACATTTATATTTAACTTACAACATTATTCAATTTTTAAAAATGACGTCGACTGGAGTGATTCCATGGCCCTTTCTTCGCATGCGATTTTTTGGGGGTTACCTGAAAAGGAAATTCTACCAGCAAAGGCCGTCGGCATTGGATCAACTGAAAGAAAACATTCGTCGAGAGATTGCAAGAACTCCGTAACAAATGTTACGAGACGTCGTGGGCAATTTTTATCTGTACATTGCATTGTGAGAAACGGACGTTACCTAGTTAACGTAAGTTTTAAAAAAGGAATTTGGTACGTGAAATATAAATGCATTTCTATGTAGATTATGATGTATGAAAATGCTTTTTGTAAACGACTTCATTGCTTTGTGACAGTTATTTCAAACTCACCCGATTCGCTGCCGCGTCCTGTATTATCGTGCCGTATTACGATGTTTCCATATTGAATAGATTTTAGCGCAGGTTTTCAGTGTTTCCGTTATCAATTACTATTGCGTGCTATTGAAATATTACCTCTCAGTAAAATATTTGGTAAATGTTCTCAGACAATATCTTTCTTCCAGAAAAGAAATAGAAGCATCTGCTCGTTAAGGAAAAATGCTTTACAGAAACTTTTCACGTATGAGAATACGTCTCAGCTCGTGGAAAGGAGTCTAGTGAAAAGAAATGTATAAGGATGACTACTGTTAGGGTATATTTGTGCTATGTTTATTGCTCTCATTATTTAGCACTTTTAGACCACGTGCGTTTCCGAATTTTAGCTATTTTTGAGAGGATTTTCCGAAATGACTGATGATAAGGACTAACGCATTTATGCTACATCTTCTTTAACCTAAGATAAAATCTCAGCTGACACGCACTTTATGCTGACGGGGAGCTAAGCGAAGTTAGATCATTAAGAAGTTTAAACGTTTCAATCTGTCGAAGACAGTCTCGACGGCTATTTATAAGTGAGGAAAGAATCACGAAAGCGCGAGAAGTAATCCTTGAAGGAAGAAGACAGATCGTTCATGTTGTTTGTAATCCGGTTGGATCTACTTCGTACGGCCTGACGCGTCGAGAACGGAGACCGTTCTTCGATCCCTTGACATCGGATCAGATCTCATTCTTCCCTCATTAATTAAAAGAAATGTTACCGACACTTCAACATCCGTTCTCTCTAAAATTTTTACCTAAAATTAAGATCAAATTAAAAATTACCCAGTAAAATCGTGTCATTAATATTATGTTATTAAGAGGTTTCCTACGTTCCTTCGAAAAATTGTACTTTAAGTCGTTTTTGGCGTTTTCAACACTGAAGCTCTGAATTTAGAGGCAGCAAGGATACACGTATCACATCTGTATACTAGTCCATTATTACAAGTTTTTCTAAAATAGAACACGTTATCATTCCACCAAAATATCGCTATCATATTGATTTCTAGTGTTTAAAAAATATAAGGTGTGCATTATATTGTTTGACCGTTTAATGTTGATGATGAAGAGATAGTAGAAAGCCATTTGACGCTCACAGTTGTTTTTTTTAATTGATTTATTACCATGTAGCTTTCCCCTTCCTATGCTATTAAAGGGGAGTTGCCTGTTTCAGGATCACCCTCATGTAGCCTGTTACCCCCCCCCAAAAGGCACAAACCAATCAGTTTCCTATCACATAAAAATAAATTATTAAATTATTTTTTAAAACATATCTAAATAATAAGCTTTTTCAAAAGATATAAATTAAACCTTTACGCACCTTATATACTTAAAACAATTCTACGTATGTTGTATTGATAATGTTGTTAAAGTAGAATTGCTTTTAGTATATAAGGTACGCAAAGGTTTAATTTATATATTTAAAAAATCTTATATTTTATATTTAAAAAAATAGAAATTGATTTGTATTTAGAATGAATATGGCAGTTTAAGGTACCGAAAGCTGCCGTTGTAATAAATTAATTTGTGTAAGAAAAATAACTGTGAACATCATCATTCGAATATAAGGTGTTTATTTTCTGACGCCGGTTTCTGTCACGCCTGTAACATAACCACTATTGTATAATAACGTCTGATGTCTGTGAATGTTAGATGAACTTTGATTCGTGTCAATTATTTAGTTAGGCCCTTGAAAATTCCTTAATATTTGGCATAGCGAATCCAACTCTCAATTTGTGGTATATTTCTTTATTGACTGTACTATTTAATTGATTTTATGATGCCACAATATCGTTAATTGTTTATGCATGTATGTGTAAAAAGTATTCAATCAGTATTACACTCCGATTCGTGATTTTCATGTGTATCAATCAGTTATATATACTTATAAATTAGATGTAGAGTGCGCAGTTAGTGTTTGTCGAGAATGGAGCAGAGTGACGCAGACAGGGGTCAGTTGTAAGGAGTGAAGCAGATCGCCTGGGCCCGTGGCGAAGAGGGACGTGAGTCAGGCCGCCAGCGCTGGCTTGGAACGATGACAAACCGCTCGTTGCGAAACCGCGCCGACCTATTTCCTGCATCCGTGCTCGCCACCTGGTGGCAAAGGCCCTTCCTGCTAGGGGTTGGTGGTGCCCAGGGCGCCCCCGAGGGCGCTACCCGTTGCAAGGGGGCGGAAACAAGTCGTGGGAGTCACGGCTCCGTCCCCGAGGTCCTCGCTCGACTCCGGGATAGATCCCCAGTGAAAGGACCACCAACTAGGTCGCGGCACGCCACTACCAACTACTATGTTTCCTAAGACAGGAAAATTTCTTTACACCTGGCCACCTAAAAATCTGCTTCTCATAGGAACAGTACAAGCGATACCTTTCACAGCTGTAAGCGATTGCGTTCGAACCATCAATAACATTACGGAATAGCATTACACATTTTTATCTATTAACCATTCCAATTTATGAACGCGATTTTTCCTTGATAATCGACACCTGTCGTCGTAAAAAATATATGCACTTTACGACTTCAAGCAAATCGAAAATATATGAGGCACGCCGGTAAAAAGTAATAAGGTGTGACTATTATAAATTTATTAGGACATAGAGTACAACATTTCTTGAGTCTCTAAGTGTAATTTTGTTTCGTATTTTTAGAGAGCTAATGGAGAAATAAATAAAGTAAAATGTAACTACATACTTTCTGGGCAACGTTTGTAAAATTACAAGTCAAGCTCTAGAAATAAATCCAGTTAATCCCTTAAAAATGATTAAATAATAAAATTAAAGAACCGTGTGTTGCATCGAAGTTTATATTTATTACGTGTCACATGCCACAGTGTCATTTAATGTAAGAAACCGATTGTCTTCCCCGTCCAAGCTTGTATTTTAGTTGCCTAATAAGATTGTGAGTGCCGGCCTCCTGTGGTCACTGCATCGCACCACAGAGTTCCCCATTTCGAATTCTTGCATGGGCAAAGATGTTATGAGTGAGAGTTTCCGTATCGCGAAACCCTTACAAAGGGTAGAAAGTCGCTAATGACCATTTAGCAGTTAATGCAAGTAGAAATAAATAAATTATTGTCAGTGTAGTTCACAAAATGGATTGTTTTTTGACTACAGGCCCCTGGGCTATAATTAAAGAATCCCACCCCGTATTTCACCTAAAAGAAATGCAGGGAAAACCGTAGAAAACTTGCATCAGGTAGATCGACGTTACATATTTGATAACTGCTTCCAGACAGTGTGGAGGATTTTGCAAAAGGGTGAAAAAAGTATTTATTTTTGTCAGAAAATTTCCGTGTGCAGCTTGAAATTTCTTAAGTCTATAATGTGTAATCCTATAATTCACTTCCATGGTGTAATACATCAAGATTTCCGCTATAAAATTCCTATATTTTATGTATTGTAATTTTCAGAATATATATGTATATAGTTGCTGTCTTTCCTTTGTATGGTATAATTTATAGAATATATTTTATTAATAATAAATGAACACCTTAGGTTTATTAGTCTTCTTACTACGTTTCTCGTGATTATCTCTTTCTTCTACATACCTGTATCCAATTGGGATATGCCGATATCATAGTCTCACAATTATGCGGGTCAGAGGAGCCGTGGATTGGTTTTCTTATACGAACCATATTGAATTGAATGAAATAAAGAGATATTTCTATGAAGAAGGAACCTACAGTCTGCCGACACATAAATTGTACGTAATAGAAACCTTTCGATGGGATGTGGAAGTAGGTTGCTTGTCAGTTGTCATACATCTTTGAATTTAAAGGTTGTTGTTTTTTACAATTGCGAACCCGGGGCAGAGGTCGGCTGGCGCCGTGGTCCGTCACCGTCACCAGATGGCGCCACGTCCGACCCACTGACCCACTTCTGCGTCCTCCCCCGACGCCAAGTGCAAGGCCTCCGCAGCGAATTTTGCCCGGCCTTCCATCTGCTGCTCACGATGACCGTTTGTCGCACTCCTGCACTAGCACCGCGGCCGAAATTGCGCACGGTAACCCTTCGCTCTGAAAACAGCCACCGACCGAAAAGAGGACGAGTTTGAGGCCCAGGTTCTTATGTGGCCAGTCAGTATATTCTCGCTATGTGAGGAAGAAATGTGATTTCACGAGCCGTTGCGAAAGCGCTCGCAATGAAAATATTTCTCTGCAACTAACGGAATGGCTAAATAATTGCTCCATGTAGCTATTCCCCGTGTTTCATTACATGAGATACAAAAAAACGTCGTGTGTAACCAGAAATCAAATTGGGTGAGACATTAACTCACGGCCATTCGCTGTAAATTACGTTATTATTGCTGTGTAATTACAGTTTTGCGGATGTTTAAGGTACAGTTATTAGCTGTGGTGATAGACATATCATGATCGATACCGACGTTAGAGGAGTTGGGGTAGCGGGGTGTTAAGAAAAATATAAATAATATACAATAAGCTAATTAAAAGTAAATGACAATCATCAAGAATTTTATTCAACCAGTTGCTTTCGGCTACCATAAACGTCTTCTCAAATATTCATCAGGGTGAGTCAAAAGTCGTAGTACACCCTGGGTGAGTCAAAAATCGCAGCACACCATGTTATTTCAAAAACTCTCCAGGAAATGGAAACCCTGAATATTCCAGGTAAGTATGAGTGAGGTCGTCTATCTTTAACCTGTAAATTCTACAAGAAGTGGTGTTCTGTCTGAAGATGGCAGTTTTCCCTTTTACTTTCTACACACTAGGGAGCAGTTGTTCGTCACTGGTTAGATGGACAATTTCCTGGACGTGGTTCTGTGCCACCCAGATCACCTGATCTCACACCACTTGACTTTTATCTTTGGGGTCATTTAAAGTATCTCGTATATGCTGAGAAAATATGAAACAGGCACCATCTCGAGCAACGCAATGAAGAAGCGTGTACCAAATTTTCTGCGGAAATCTTTCTGCGAGTGCATGACGCTTGGATTCAGCGCCTTCAAATGTGTGTTTACCGAGACGGACATGTTCAACATTTTAAATGGCTGGCTTTATGGAGAACAGTCCAGCCTGTAATTCTAAAGAAAAGTGTTGTAACATTTGAATCCTAACTGCTACTTCGAATCTGTTTACAGGACTGAACTTGTCAGAAAATGTTGATTTGTATATTTAAAAAAATTGACTTAGATTCAAGATGGCGCCTATGTTTGGTACATACCGTAAAAGACAGACCACCTCACAACTGGAATATTCCACATTCCTGCAGAGTTTTTGAAATGACAGAATGTACTGCGACTTTTGACTCATCCTGTATATAAAATATTCATATGAACTATTACTAGAGCTAACTTGCTTGGACAATATAAAATCGAAACAGCTTGACATACTGAATTAAGAGAGTTTGAGGAAAATCATAGTAAACTATGTCTGAATTCATCATGAAGTCCAAGAGGAAAGTTATTAATAGGTTCAACAGGGTAATTTGGTAGGCGGAAAGGGAACAATAGATTGAAACTGACCAATGTAGATAACTAGAAAGAAAAGCAGTAGTAGTAATAAATATACACATGACGGATAATAAAAGAAAAATTATTATTCATATCTATTCCTAACGTATATGGAGAACTTTTACTCTCGTTGCAGCACAGGCGGTTCGATTGATGAAATGATTACACAGATAAAAAAGCTCTTGCGGAAGAAATAATGAGGTTAACAGGAGTATCTTTACAGTCACAATTCACAGTCGTATTATTATTCTTAAAAAATTAAATCTTAAACAATCACAATTTATTTCAGAAATCTAAAATTTTCTGAGACCTACATATTCTTCTTCTTTGGCTATACAGCCCATTGAGGGCCTGGGCCTGCCGGGGCGACTGCGGACTGTCATCCTGCAAGATACATTCCGAATTAGGAGTGACACGTACTTAGCGCATCGATTCTCCAGCAGTCTTAATCCCGGTCTTCGCGACTATGATGACACAAATTTCGAAGCCCGTGCCAGGATTCGAACCCGGAACCCTGGCTTGTGAGGCAGCGACCTAGCCACTAGACCACAGGAGGTCGGCGACCTAACTATTATAATGCGAATTTTCTTCACTTTTAATTTTTATGATTAAGTCATTATATGCAAATATTTTCTCACTCGTTCATTTTATGAACACTGATTGTTCAAGAAACTGTCATTTGAAGTAATGGATCCTACTTTATTTTTTACGACGTATAAATTTCTAGTTTCCGGCGTACTTGACAATGGGAACTCGCTAAACGGAAGTTGACACGTAAAAAATAGTCAAATATGAAACATTTTGGTTACTGAAACAAGAACATTCACGGTTATTGTTCGTTTCCTCCCATAACCGATTAAAATATTCTCTGATTAATAATAATAAAATGTTGTATCTTAGCAGTTGAATTAAATCCTATTCTTTTTAAGTAATATGCTACAATGACTGCTTCAGTAACCAAATATTTTTAAACTATCAGTACTGTAACAAAAAGTCACGTCGACTCTGAATTACGTAGGTTTATTGTGCGCCAGGTAATGTTTAATTAGCAAAAATTTAGTTAAAGATGACAAGTTTAATTAAAGCAATGATATAAACAATCTATTATCGTTATTACATTGCACCCTCGAACTCCACGGCTCCTCGCAGCGAACTGCCAATAAAAATCATAAAGCGAAAATGCCTCCGTGTGGTGTCACTGCCTTGATTCGGTCAGCGTGTTTGAGACCCAACAACTCACCCTACCGTCACCATTTCTCGCAGACCCAAATTTCATCTTTATTCCCATCACGGTTCGGGGACGACTCCTTATATTTCCGCGCGGTTACCCAGTCCCGCGTTCGCGGTGCGCCTTCAACAATTGCCAGGCCTCTGTCGGTAAGTTCCAAAACGAGGCGACAACAGAGAAGTCTGACACGGCTTATCCGCCGATAGGGACGAATCCGTAACTTCATGTTACAGTATATTGTACCTAATTATGAAGACTGCTGGACTGAAAGAATTGTAGAAGTTCGTTTTATTAGAATCTTTCTCGAAAACGAAAGCTTTTTATGAAAATAGATTATATGAATAAACATTCTACTAGTCTTCCCTACAAAAAAATCATATTCTATTCATATTACTCGTCCAGGTTTCGTTAGAAACATTAATCTGTTGTTTTTTATGCACCACTATATTATTCAGTTTTTCTGTAAGTAAATACAATCTTACAATACTGTCTAAGTGCATTGGTAATTGATTTCGAATCGCGTTTCTGATGATTATTTGTATTATGCCACATTAATCGAAGCCTTTACCGCTCACAGAGAATTAATAATTATTGTTGTCAATTTTGCACTTATAAGTCAGTAATAATAATTCTAAAATAGAGGATTTATTATACATAATTCCGATTGTTCATAACTTTCTTCATTCGCGTAACGGAAAAGTCTCTCCTATCAGCGTTTTTGTCGCATACAGTCGATAATTATATTTAGATAAGAGCCTGGTCATATAATGCACTTTTAAATTTGTGTTGGGCGGAATAGTGGAAAAAGAAAGCAGTCGAGACTGTTCTGGATATAGAGGTCAGAGTGTAATTCGCCGTCGCTGACATCATGCGCTTGTTGGCTGCCTACACAGAAAGCAAATTATTTATTTATTTAACCCACGTTTCACAACACTATTTAATTAAGACACTAATATCAACATAATACATTATAGTGTTATTACACGTCATCATACGATGAAATATTACGATCTCATTTTATAGTAAGAAATACGAAATCTTTTTTTAAAAAAACATTATTAATAGGCCAACAACTGAGGAATTAATGCATACACACATCATCAGTTTATACAAAAATATTGTAATCAGTTTTTAATATAAATTCAATTAACTATATTCATTTTTAATATAATTTACTATAAATAATCAAAGGATAGCATATTATTTATTAAAACTTAAATTCGTAGTTAAATTCATTCGATATGTAAAAATATATACGTAATAGTAAGTTTTGGCTTTAACTTATTAATACTCTTCAATAGTTTCTGGTTATGATTATTGAATGACTATAAGTGTCTATATTTAAACCTCTTGAAGGAGGAAATGAAACATTAACAATACCTTGGGTATTGAATATATGTGGTTTTCTCAGTCCATCTTATCGAACATAACAACAGTAAAGTTCAAAATTTCTAATGTTAACTCTTCAAACTTAATTTTAATTGAGATATATGTGTTACAATTTCTATTAATTCAATGCAAATCATAAGTTTAGAAGAGTCTGAAATGCAACTCATTTAGTTTCTTCGGGCTTTTATTTAATTTAGTTGTCATATTTTCTGTATAAAATATATAGGTTGAGACCTCATATTAGAATATAAAATGTATATAATTGCAATTTACAAACCAAATTAAAAAATTAACTGTACTAATTTAGTTTTTAACGTAATAATGTTAAAAACATGAATCAAAATTCAAACTAAAAATAATCATTATGATATGCATAATTTTCTAACCAACTTGTAATATGTTATGCTAATCCGTCAAAATTCCTGATAGAAGATTTAAATACATCACTATAATTTTCCAGAATAAGTTTTTAACGATAAAATAAGTCAACGCCTTTCAGGAATATCGTCGAAATTGAATCATTTTTAAATGGCACCCCATCTTTAATAATGTCCGAATTCTCTTTCGAGAAATAAATTAAATGACAAATGAAAAAATAGATATGTTAAATTCTTGTACGTTTAGTGTTGAATTTTATTTTATTATGATATATTCGTCTATAACTAAAGTTTCCAAATCGTAAGCCACATACGGATATATAACAATTCTTTAAAAATTTCAAATTTCTTGCATTATTTCTCATTTTACTAAAGACACTTTTTATGCAATGGTGGGCATCCTCCGGCCCGCGTGCTACATCCGGCCCTCGGAACAAGATTTGTCCGACCCGACACTAAATTTTTGTTGCATATTAATACGGCCCGCCGCGTCGTGCTGACGACACATTTCCAAAGATAAATATCCTGATCTTATTTTACATGTAAAATTATTGATACTAATTTGGAAAGGCAATCTTAAGTTTCTCATTTCTCAGAGTCTCAAACTCTATTATTTTATTATAACTAATACCACCATGTATATTTACACATGTTACCTTCTCTTTTAAAATAAATACTTCTACTATCAATTGTTTCTGTTTTGGTACCCTGGAAAACCAAACATTTTTTACAGGACCCTCTGCAAAGAAGGTTACCTACCTCTTCTTTAATGCATACTTTATAGCTTTGTATCATTTAGGTAGATAATTAAACTGATCTAGTTAATTTTAAACGAAAGTTCGATGGTGAAACCTGTCTGTTTGCTCTTTATAATATATGTCTTGAGGACATACACGTTTCCGCTTCTACATAAGTGAATTACCATTTTACTTTCAAGTAGGCAGCTGGTTTCCCATGTCAATCGTCTGCTAATGACGGTAGGATAAAACGGGACATGTATGCTGTCGAAGGCCACTTATCCGTGAAGGATATTAATATGTTCCTGATGAGAGATAACTGGCAAAAAAAATATACTCAACATACTTCTCGCTTCCACTTGATTACTCTTTTAAGGTTCTGTTCCCAGGCAGTATCTGAAATTGCGGTCTCTAAGTAATTGACCGCTTTGTAAGGTGAGCAAAAGATGCTCTTTGCTGATATATATATCAGATTCGTACCAGAGACCAGGTTCTTCGTCGAACATTTAGAAACACAGAGGATGTGCAAATACTTCTAGGAATGAGACAGCAGATTGTATTGAATTAAGATTTTACCGGCGTGGTGATTGCTGAATTCAGAATTCTCCGTCGACTACAATGCCTCTGGTGTCACCTCTACTAAAAGTGCATGTACTCCTTCACGGCTGACTCACGATTCACCTCTCTACACCTTTTTCAAGTTCTTTCCCATCACCTTTACCAAAACTTCCCCCTAGTTCCATTAATAATTTGTTTTAATATCTTGGCGTGTCTCCTAAACTCAGACCATGTCGGGGTCTACACGATCACTTGCAGGTTTCTTTACCCGTATATCCATATTATTCCTTTATTTTTGTTGAGTGAGAATTAACGCTTAACAGGCAGTCCCTGCTGACATCAACTGCCCCGCCTACATAACTTATTAACTGAAAACCATTCTCAGAACGTCCCATTAAGGTCCTTCGCCAACGCGTCGACTGCGGACTGTCATCTTACACTGCACATTCCGAATACGGAGTAAAACGTGGTGAGAGTATCGATTCTCTAGCAGTCTTAATCCTATTCTCCGTGTGATCATGACAGCCATGAGCCCATGGCAGGATTCGAACCCGGGTCCTCTCTCTTCTGTCTTGTGAGGCAGCTAGCCACTAGACCATAAAAGGTCGTCATATATATATGCGTGTGTGATGACTAAAATATTTTACATATCAATTTCATCACATATAAATATTTTAATATAAAGCACTCAATTTAAGAAATATGCATTGGTGACATATGCAATGCCGAGTTACGCCTCTATTACTAATTGAAATGGGCCACTTGTGTTCCGTTTGAATTTTTGGCAGCAATTTTGGTTGAAAGCACATGTCAACTGTGAACCTAAGATGACATGGAACTCGTTATATCTTGACATGAGGGTTGAAAGAAAGCAAGACAAAGGAGTCGGGTGCGTCCCATACTGGTCTGCTAATCCAATATGGATTCATTGGTCAGAGTTAAAAGGCGAGCGCAGCAAAATATGCTTAATATGGCCCGAGGCACGGTAACAAGAAAGACTTTGAATTAGTGTGCCCGGCGTGTTTAATTCGACAATGCTTTCTTGGTTAGCACGTGATGAATCTTGAAAGTTAACCTTTTCACGCCCGCCCCCTGTTACTATATACAATTTCATCGTACCGGTATGTCGTCTCATACAGCACATTATTAGAGTCAATAAATGTATTGATAATATTAATGGGACTATTGGCATAGCTGTGAGCAAAGTGAAGTTTGTGATTGTGCAAGGTCATGATCCACACAACGCTGCGCTACGCTGCATGGGCTGTGCGTTATCCGTGTCTCCGCGGCTCTCCACAGCTTTACTGGTACCTGTGGACTTGAATCTCATCTGGAACCGCCGGCAGCCGGTCTCAATCTACTTCTCTTAACATCTGTTACCAGATCTGGATATCTATAATGTATTGGATTTACGCATATGTTGTAATTCTACATCCTCCTTCACAGTGCCAAGGTATTTTCTTAATATTTTCCTTTCTTTAAACTTATTCTCCTCGTAAGTGAGCTGAGGCTTTCCCGGTGTAGTTGATGCTGAAATAGTTCTCGGGTTTCCACTCGGGTGCAGGTGCGATGAAAACGCGACGTTTCGACGACCAAGTCCTCTGTCGTCATCTTCACCGAGAACTATTTCTGCTTATTCTGCTCTTATCAGCTTCTTTACAATGCCCATGTTTTTGCCCTATAATAATGACTGGTTGGATTATTACTCGATAAGCTCTCAACTAGAACCTACTCAGTACTTTATAATTCTCAGTGGCCCGAGGTACTTAAATTCTGAGACCATCGAAGATTACCGCTGATTGATCATGGTGATCTCGGCTTGCTATAATGGATTTGGTTTTTCTTTCATTCACCTGTAGGTGCCATATTTTCCCCTACTTCCCCATCTGCTTGAATCCTAACGAGACAAAGTTCTAGTTCATTGAGGCGGACATCCTGAGCTTTAGATCTAGATGCAAGACATCACCATTGAAACTGGCCGCTTCAAGTAGGTATACCCCCTGTGGGTATATTGGCCATTTGGTAAATATAGCACCATTACTCAACATATACCATTTCAGTTTTAGGCACAAAGTAAGTATTGCTAAGGTTATGATTCACAATGTTGACTTCTTGCCTTCTTGGCTAAGTGACAAACTTGATATTTATACGTCCTTACTAGAAAACAAGGATGGAATAACATGATAAATGATATTATGAAGCGTAAAAGGGTCATGAAGGAAACCTACGTTGGTGCAGCCATGCAGGGAGGCAAATTTGAATTTTCTGTTTACAGTAATGCTGAACACGGGTTCCTTCGAAACTGAAGCTAGGGTCAAACTAGCTGAGCTAACCGCCATTCTAGAAGCTTATCATCTGGCTAAGCTTCTCGAGGAGGTAACTATAATATTGTCGGATGCCATGAAGGCTATATTGGAGATAGGTAGCCCGTGCAAATCAAATGAGATCCTCAACCACATCCACAGTAACCTACTTGAAGAGAAAGAAATGTTGAATCTCGTCCCATGTGAGAATTATTTGAAGTGACGTGGCTGACCTTGAATCGAAGCGAGCGAGTTAAGTAAATAACAGTCATCCCATGTATAACTGGGTGGAAATCAAATCTATTTCCAAATTATGGAGTGGGGCTATTGTTGACGATGATGGTTTCAAAGACAGAAAAGGCTCCCTGGGCTCATAATATACAAGTAATGGTGGCGACCCACAGATTGTTTTCCCTGCTGGATTAACTAGAAGGGAGCAGCAGGTCATGTTATCTAGAATCCGTTCGGGTAACTCCAGGCTTACTCATGCCTACTTATTTAAGCTTGACCTATTTGTAGTAGATGTGGGGACATATTAACGATAAAGCACATACAGTATACCTGTCACCCTAACTTGGATAATGCACGCTCTCTTGTTCACCAGATCGGTTATTGGTAACTCGCCCACTCGGAAAGATCCATAAAATCTCTGTTCACGTTCCTGCCTCATAAAAAGCTATTATAAAAGATATAAATGGTTCTATAACTATAGTCTGTTAGCATCTTGTCATAAATGTTGCTGAATGCAAGGTGATCGTATGGTAGTTCCTAATGGCTGTAATTGTTAATGAACCGTTAAAATAATCTTAAAAAACTTCTAGTTTCTTCCTGTCAAGGCAAGACAATCTCCATAAATCAGACACTTGTTTTTTCTACTGAAAATGGTTTCTCCTCTGTTACTTTCCATTCTCCTCATAACTTGAGAGTAACATCAACAGTACATATACTCGTCCTGTTTTCACTTTAAAGGAGTTTGACAGTGTCCCTAGGAATTTTACCTTTGATTTTTTTCGTAATCAGAGTCATTTTAGCAGACTGAGAAGCATCTGTGTGATTCAAGGTTCCAGCATTTCTACGAACAACTGAGGTCTCAAAACACTATCATACAACCGTATCAAGTCTATGAATAATTGATGTAACGGTACTTTGAATTAAATTAATTTTGCATTGTTATTTTGTAATAATTTTAATAACTAGAAGATCAAATTCATTAAATTAACTGAATTTATGTATATTGGAAACGGATTTTTCCATCCAGTGTGCGGCATTCGTATTGTAGAACTTTATACAAGCAAATTATGTGTGTTAATTATGCAGGATGTCTATAAATGAATGTGTCACTTTAATATTATTTTATATTTAACTATTTACGACAAGCCATACATAAAACTGAAGGTATATAAACACAGTTTGTCTTTAAAATGCTCAATACGTACACCTCTAATTATAAACCTCACAAACAACCTAAAATCTAGTTCTTCCCACACACCGGTTAGAAGACCGGAGAATAGAAGCCTCTTCATTCTCTGTCTGAACTCTGGGAAAAGTCACATGACATGTTTTGAGATGCACGTGGAGACCAGCGGAAAAAGTGCTGTCGTTTTGACCATTACGATCAATCCAACAGTCAAGGACTTCGAATTTCAACCACTATCGTACAAAGAGATTCCAGTGTGGAGGGGTTCCAATTTTTTGGCAAATAAAGCTTTCAGGCTCACTTCTAGTTGCTTATAGAGCCATTCTTACAAAATATCCTGATAATCCACCCGTTACGATGACTTCAACGTAAAAATAATGTCCTTACATTTGACGTCGAGGTATAGAGCAGAAAACGTTTTAGTTTGTACAATCTTTTTGATATTGTACACGTTCATGAAGATCTTATGATTACCATACGGTGATGAAAGTCGTCTTTCTGCTGGAACACTTCACTTTCAAAGTTATAACGTACACCATAGACATCTGGCTTTAAAGCATGAACTAACTGTAACCGAATGATATGGACGATTGTGCAAACGTTTTCTTAAAAGCTTCCACATCGCCTCTTTGGTTAATGACTTGCTTTCCGATCAGATTTTTCAGGACTACGAAGGTAAGTTGGTCTGACACGGTCAACATCTTCTTCAGACACCTTTGGTCGTCCAGTGCTTCCCCTTTTACACACACATCCGGTCGTTTCGAATGGTCTGTACCATCGGCTACTGATTTTGTCACGCGGGGATCACAGTTAAACTTTAATTGAAACGCAAGTCAAACTGAAATTGCTGATTCTCCCTTTGCAAGCTGAAGAATGCGAAACGCTTTACGCTCCAAAATCGTCATTTGGCGTATGTGACGTTTGAAGCCGTCAAACAACAAAGAAGTCCCTGGGAATGTGCTTACCTAAAATTGTTTGATACCCTGTAATCGTGATCTTTAAATAACACCCCACAACTTTTAGATTTGATACAATTAGTTATTGTAACTACGGCCGTGCTTTATAGATACCCTGTATTGATGAAATACCAAAACAACATTTCTGAATTAACAAATATATTTGAATGTTGGGAATAAAAGAACGTCTTGCAATTTTTAATCATCTGACGAAAGCAGCAAGGATTGCAAATACGCAGTATGGTATATATTTTAATACTTAACTTTGGATTTTATATTCGGTTTTTGTTAAAATAATTACCACAAACTGTGGAGTGAATAATGCTATGTAATTTACTAATAATTACTCTTGGAGTACTAACAGTGATTTTAAAACACTGTGTTATATTGGGTAATACATCTATACATCGACGGTTTCTTTATTAATAATAAGTTGTGAGAATCGTAACTAAGAGTAGAGAATTCCGTGCGCGTATCTTTCAATAGTAGCCAATTTAGTTGGCAAACGCGTTGTTCTTTGATCTGCACAAGCTGATATCTGCGACGGAGCCATGTTACAGAACACGTAATTTACGTACGGAAGAAATTCCCCAGATACACGTCACATTTCAAACAGCAGTACCGTTACGTACGCAACATTTTGCAAGGGAAATAAGGTGGAAGAACATTACATCCTAATGTATCGTTATGATGTTAATGTCAACATTATGGAAATATGCAGCCTGTTGTAACTACTAAGCATTTTACTGGCGAGATAAACCACGAAAATAAAAATGAATGTACTGGTGTTATTGACCGAGTTTGTGTAACTTAATTTCCCAATAATTAGTTATATCTTCGCTTATTTTTACAATATTGGCTTTTTTATTCCGTTGATAAACAGTTATGTGGGAGTCAGAAAAGCATAAGATTTTTAATGTTAACCAATGCTCTGATGTTTAAAAAATATTATTGTAACATCAGAATTATGTAGATCTGAATTATATCCGATTGAAGTAAATAGAATAGCCAAAATTAACCATACGATTAGTAAATTAATAATATCAATGCGTTTCGTCCGTAATATGAGACTGCATCAGGTGAAAAATTTTTGAATGCTTTGTCTATATATTTATTAATTTAATGTTTAACTTTAGTAAGAAAACTATAATATCCGCTAGATGTTAGTATTTCAGTACTCAAAACTACGGAAGAAATAATTGATAAATTCATAAAGTTAATTAGAATACGTCTACATGGCATAAACAAAACACTCTTTTGTAATTGTAAACATAGAAACAATTTGAATTTTAGCGTTAAAAATGATTCACTCCTATCCAATCACATCAATTTATACAACCATAATTTTTATTGGCAAAATGCAATAATTTGAGATGAATAACTCAGATATTATGCAAGATTATTAAGCGAAATGTTACAAATTAGATCTAATTATTCGTCTATTAATGATTCTAATAATTAAAATCGAATTTATGATTATTTCATATTACTAATGATTTTATAATTATTATAATTTTTCCTATTGTTATTTAACACTTTTAATCTGGGTAAATATGGGTAAAACACTAAGTTTTAGTAATTATATAGAGGCTAAAGCTGTATTTGATTAATTTGTTTCATTTTGATTAGAATAAATTTGATTAAAATATATTGTTGACATATTTGGATATATATTCTTTTATAATTTAATAAAGTCAGATAAATATAACTATTAATTAATTTTAATGTCAGAAAAATAGCTTAATATACAGACACAATTGTGTTTTTCAATCCCCAAATTACAATTTCTTCACGCAGCCCAAAGACGTGTCCCAATAAATTAATACCTGAAGAGGTCTCAATGTTATTCATGAATACTTTGTAATTTTTTTATTAAAATTTTTATTCTGAGTTTTTTACAAATACTATTTATATCTTTCATGAATATAAGTTAATTTTTAATTTAAAAGGAATACAATTTTTAGTTATCACGTAAATGATTGTTAATGCATTTTTGTTCAAGTGGTTAAAGTGTAGTATTGCGGTATATATTCTATAAGGTATAAAATAATCCAAAAAATTGTGTAAATATAAATAACACTCAATATTTCATCATTTGCAAAAACATTATTCTTTCGTTGAAAAATCTATTGCATTGCTAAGTTCCAAGCCGACTGTACTCACGTCATTTCATTTACTTATTGCAATTTTAGTGACGAATTTTTATTCACAATTGTCTTATATTCTTCTATAGTATGTTTCTAATTCCGTCCTTAATGTATGGATTGACATTTTTATTTAATTCAAGTTGCATCAACCTGACGGTAATTAACGACTCAGTATGTATATTTTGCTATTGATATTTACAGTCTCTCATTTTACATGACTTATTAAATGCAATACAATAGATAAATTTTAATCAGGTAGTCTATCAGGCTCTTGACTGCTTCTGGTGATGTGCAGAATTGATGTGCGAATTCAGCTATCGTAGATTTTCTTATGGGGTTTAATCTCTGGCAGTTGAATCTCTAGCGGAGGATAAACGTGCAGTGTCCTTACTCTGGCATGTTCTCTTTTCGGCAGCTCTCTGATATGGACAATCACTTTGCTGTTATTTACGCTTTCAAGATAATCTCCGTACAATCCTGGCTCATTTGATACGGACTGATTGTATTACAAAGATTTTCAGACTTACATTGTTCTGTCTTTCCCTGAGAAATTTGAACCCTGATTTCCAAGAATATTCGTTTGGTGGTCGCGTTCGTCGATTTATACATTTGGGAGTTCTCTTCTTCCAGAAATATTATTTTAGCATAGTCAAGTGGATGATCCAATCATGTGATGGCATTTAAGGATATAAAGCAAAATTTGATTTTTTATATAATATAAAAGAGAGAAATGCGACAAAAAAGAATCAATTTAATTTCTGAATTAATTAAAAGTTATATTAAAATGTTAATCAATTGTAGCTTACAATATTTCTTCTATATATTTTAGACCTCTTCAGGTTACGATGAAATGTTTCAGATTTAAGATTATTGCAAAAGTACTGAATTTTATTAGACTGTTATTTTGACGGTCCCACAAATTGCTGATTTAATTCATCGTATTGTCCGAGCGTTTAACTTTAAAAGCACGCCAGTTAATAACCACGCAGTCGCTGCTGATTGAAATTTAAGACCGTGGCGCAAGGCCTTGCCGATCGTGATCTCAGCTGCCGCCATAGCGTGAAACCAGAAAAAGAGCAGAAATTCCACCATTGTCCAATTAGCTATTTATCGTAGGTTGTGATTTCCAACACTAACATACTAATGCGTGGGACTCGATGAAACTGTCCACTAAATTTCAATTTGAAGTCAATAGAGACGCAATTTCTCTTTTAACGTCACAAATAAGCTTATAATTACAAATAATTTGGCTACACTGTAAACTATTCTAAATGATACGGAAAAAACGAAGATTTCTTTATGTTACTCGATATTTATATTATCAAGCAAACAATTCGTATAATTTAGAATGTCATATGACTCCAAATTGAGCTTGTAACAATTCACATGGCTAATATATATATATATATATATATCCAACTTAAACAATAAGGAAGGGATAGTAAATTCAGGGTCCGTAATAGTAATGTTGGTTGGCGTGGAAAAGCTGCTGATAGCCCTGACATCCTTGCAGAAAACAAGTGCTGAGAATTTATCAATGGTCTTCTCTCTGGTTTGCAGAGCATTTCCTGCAACCAAACAGGATATGTTGGATGGTTAGCGGGGAGTTATGGATTTCGCAGCTTGGTTGCGAATGAGTGGGGATTGAATGTAGTGTTCTTAGTATGAAGATAATTATTTGTTGTCTTCTGGGATGCTTCAGAGCTAATTTTTTTATTTCTTGATAAAATAGGCTTTTGTTTTTATATTTCCCGTTTATATGCCACGTTGTTTACAGCCAGTTGGATATTTGTAGAATTACGTCACATTCAGAGCATATAGCGAGGGTATCTTGGGTAAGTTGAGTGACTGTATCTGCAGCCAACGCATGTTTCCGGTTTCCTTCTGTGCCTAAATGAGCTGGGATCCATGCCAGATGCATGTTCTTGATAGGTCTGGAATAATAATATGTTTTCTCTAATCAGGTTGAGGTCTTCTGATCTTAGAAACGTTATGATAGAATTCTTAAATGCTGAAGGTGAAACGCCCATCCGCGATGAAAGGCTTAAAAATTTGTACGGTGATACAATTGTGAGTGTCAACACTGTTCGGCGATGGATTCGAACTGTAACGAAGTTGAAGGTCAAACACCGTTGGCTGATGGAAACCGAAGCGGCAGATCTGCTTCTTCAGTGACTCAACTCAACATTCAGTAAGCCAATGAGATCATTCGTATATTCTTTTCGAGAAAAAGGGCTGATACAGGATGTCGGATTCATCCTGTATACTAACTCAACAGTATTCTTGAAAAATTGATACTAATCGCTCAGACGTTTTTGACCAACACGATAACAAATATAAATGTTTTCGCAAAATAAAAGTTTGAAAGTATTTTTTTATGATTTTACAACTTTCCGTTCCTGATATGACATTACGTTATTTGCTCTTTTAAATATGTGTAGCTGCTGATAAATAATTGGGATATAGTTTGCGACTAAAATAATTAAAAACACATGAAGTATAAAAGTAACCCACAATACAGATATATATCAATGTCATTTTAACCAACAATTCGTTGTATGCCTCTCTTAAGTATTACAGAGCGTAAAATTTTCGTCTTAGGCTTTCAGAAGTGGTTGCGTGTTTTTCCAGTTCCTAACGATAAGCCTTTCGTACAGTCGCTCGTCTCGCAAAACGTGTTGCCCAAAGCCCCGATCTTATCGCCCACGCGTCCGAAAACTTGACACGTATTGATGGAATCATAACCTCGATTAACATCACTCTCTTGACATATTCATTCTAACAAGCCACTGTAATCTTTTATATTTCGGTCACTGTTTTCGTTAACAAACAGGCAACTTTCTAGTAGATTCACGAGCGGTAATTTGAAATATCGACTTACGTATTGCAGGGATTCTGCTGGCTTTTACGTTTTCCGTTGACTGTAATGTTTTTAACTGAAGCCCGCTCATAAATACAATCCACTCATACACTGTCTGCAACTTCAGAATTTACTTCATAGTTAAAAATGTATTTAATTAAACGGGCGGTAAAATAATATTTTGTGTTTTAATCATACTTTCATGGGAATTCCCATAGATGTTTCCAACAAAGTTGGTTCTTAGATAATTTTTCTCCAAATTTACTACAAGAGTAAAATTTTATTTTAAAACTATTAGTCTTGTTCATTTTAAATTCTGTAATTATTATTTTTAAATATCTGAGTACAATCGAAATTGAAATGAATAACTTCGATTCAATGATTAGAAAATGCTCATGACAAAATTACCTGCAGTGAAGAACGGACATCTACATATATTCTGTGGCGCCTGAATGTAAATATTTTTGGCGTGATCTGAAGGATAATGCATGGCGAGATATTCAGTTTTCGCATCGCCACTGACCCACTATGACATCCCAGGGACGCGACTTCGAGCCCGACTTGTCACCTGAACGGCAGCTTTCTCCCCTTATAGATCAACAGTGCTCGCGGCCACTGGGATTTTGCCGGCACAACATTCAACGCTCCTGTGCCGCTTTGCATTAGCTTTTCTTCACAAAACAGCCTTACTTTATTATCCAGGGAGTATCTTCTGGTGAAAGAATTGGCCGATAGTTTCTTTTATTAGTTAGCTCTTTATTGTCTTCATTTTACATAAATAACGCAAATTCCTAGGTGCAACGTTTCGTTGACGTTTGCTTAGCATACAGAAACTTTAAAATTATAGTTAATGAAGTGTTTATACCAGGGTAATTCAAAAGTACAATACACATAACCTTAATTATTGAAAAAATATAGAATACCTAGAATGTCCTAACTTTTCAAAAGTCATTTTGACCTTCAATAGACTCCAGCCATCGTTTCACAAGCTGCCAATCATCAATCCATGTTTGCTCCGCTTCTTTCATTCGTTTTTCCAGTTTATTTTTATGTCCCATTAATAATTATAGTCACTAGGAACTACCTTACAATCAACCTTGACTCAGAGACATTTATGACAAGATGGTAACAGACTATAGTTGTAGAATCATTTATATATTTTATAATATCTTGTTATGAGCCAGGAAAGTGAAGATTAATTTCATGTCTCTTTCCGAGTGAGCAAGTTCCCCCTCTCTGATCTGGTGAGCACCAGGAGGTGCATTATCTGAGTCAGAGTGACAGATATACAGTATATGCTTTATCGTTAATATGACCACACTACAAATATGTCGAGGTTCCCTCTTAAATAAGTTCGCATTAGTAAGCATGGAGTCACCCAAACGGATTCTGGACAAGATAATCTGTGGGTCACCGCCATAACTTGGCTATTCCGGATCCAGAGAGCCTTTTCGGCCTCTCAAACCTTAACAATAGCCCCACTCTAGAAATTGGTAATAGATTTGATTTCCACCCAGTTATGTATGGGATGACTGTTATTTGCTGTACTCGCTTGCTGCGCCTCAACGTCACCAATCTCATTTATAATAATTTCCACTTGGCACGGGATCCAACACAGGCAAATTTCATTCGCTGATCAGTGGCGAATCGATTACCACTGAAATCGTCTTATGAGGATCAGAGGTGTTACCATTGTATACTCTACCTTTTACTCTCTGGTCCAAAGTGATGGAGCCATCCATGTGTTAACCTCCAGTGATGATTAGTTTTTGATTCCAAGAAATTGATTACGCGTCTTTGCTCATGTTTAATTCGTACCACCTCATGATGAACTAAAGTGATAATGTAGTATCTTGTCATTTATGCTACGTGTGCTTGCGACCACATAAAGCAGCACAGAAAACTAAAGAAACAAAAGTCAATTACTTTTCACTTTCCATCAAATAAGTTTAAGTAAATTTGCCGACCTCCTGTGGTGTAGTGGTTAGCCTCTAGTTGCTGCCTCACAACTCACGGGTCCCGGATTCGAATCCAGGCATGGGTTTGGATGTTTCTGTCGTCATGGTCACGAGGACCGGGATTAAGTCTGATGGGGAATTGATACACTGGCGACGTGTCACCCCAAATTCGGAATGTGTCACACCAGATGACAGTCCGCAGCCGCCTCAGTAGGCCTAGACACACACAGATATATATATATATATATATATATATATATATATATATTTAAGAAATACAAATTATATTTAGATACATACAATTAATTTTATGGTGGAGAATAAACCATTTATGGTACACCAAAGTGTGCACATCGAACTTATTCATTTAATCGGCAGTGATAGAAGAAAGTTAAATTTTAAAAAAGAGGAAGTTCATGAACAGTACATCCAGAATTTAAATCTATTGTGCTTCCTCTGTGAGATTAAAGCTCAGTTTTCTCGTCTCCATAAAGAAAATAGCAGTTGAAGGCATTGGTAACGATATTGATGTGAAGGAAAAAAATTGGAAATGAGGTTGGAGATATTGCCTTGAGGAAGTAAAACAATGGGGAAATTTTTGGGTCAGACATAAGTTTATGTATCACGGCTGTTTAAAAATTCTGTGTAAGTTATATTGGGAGGATACTAATCTAATCTTAATCATAAACTGACTAAGTGAGAAAAATATAGTCTTGAGGGATGAAGCTAATAGCAATATATGAATTCAGTGTTATAAAATTATCATAGTTTGTGCAGGTAGATGGTTGGAAATGGCATAAGCCAATGCGACAATCTTACATGAAAAATCTTTTCACATAATGAGTTTCAACAGTCAATGCAATATATTAAGCATTATCTATACTTTTAGGCAATTTAAAATACCCGGTAATCCATTTTATGCTACGTCAATATTAAAATTTCATATAAGAGTCCGTACTTCATACTTATTTTGTAAGCGTGAAACGTTATAGTCAATGACAAAACCGAATGCAAAAAATAAGGGTAATTTTTATACATAAATAAAGTATGTTCAAGCATGGCCACGCCATGCATAGTAGTGAATTGCAGAAATTTCTTGCAAGTGTATGGCTAGACTACGCTCATGATTCTCTCTTTCTCTCGTTTTATGTAATACGTATATCAGAAAAAGCTTGTATTATTGTGAAATCCCTCTTTTCAATTCCCTTCATATGCTGTTAAAGGTGAATTTCCTGTTTCAGGATCGCCCTCATGTAGCCTGTCACCCCCAAAAAATGTAAACAGCCGTAGGTTTAAATAAATATGTTTTTTTTTAAGTTCTGAAGGCCGAGAAACAAGTACATGTGATCACATACGTTAGGAATATGTATATTTTACGAAAGCGTACCCGTTGAATGTTTGAACTGAAAGAAGACGTGCAAGTGAGAAGAAAACATTGCTACCATTAACGATTTATATCCAATCTTCGTTCAAGACTTCTTTCTATCTGCTGGAAGATGCGAACTTGTCTTCGCAATTAGCGCAAGTCTTTCCAGAGTATCTCTTGCTCCTGAAACATGATATCTGGCGCCAGAAGCTCTTGTCATCAGATACACACCATTCACGGTGCTTGTCAGCGGAAAGTCGTTTGAATCCAGTCTACACGACAGCCATGCTCCGTAATTAACAACTACTGCAACGCCAACTGCGTTCATCTTTCGAGGTGGAAGGGAAGGGTGAAACATGCAAAAACTTACACCAAATTGCCTACAGTTCAGAAGAAATAGACACTTAAAAAAGTTAAAGTACATATTTTCAAATTGTATTTTAAAGTATTATTAGTCATATATACGACCCAAAAATTAAAAATAATGTATTGAGCCAAAATTTAGTTTTATTCTTTA
Organism: Eucriotettix oculatus; assembly: GCA_034510155.1. NCBI lineage: Eukaryota > Metazoa > Arthropoda > Insecta > Orthoptera > Tetrigidae > Eucriotettix > Eucriotettix oculatus. Next base: position 241,362,875 of record CM067376.1, on the reverse strand, counting down.
GAAGATTGGCTTCCCACCATAGTCTAAAGAATAAGCAGGCAAAATTTGGCTATAAATAAATAACAGACATCGGTTTTGCAAACCTCGTTACTTTCGTCAGACGTAAAACACAAGCACCTTTCAGAACGACAACCAGCTCTAGTGGCGAACTGAAACGCAAAGATATTCGTATAATAGATATTGGAAATCAGACAGGTTTTAGTTATTGACGAGTGTCATTATATCAGTTAGTACGTTAATTTCCGTGTTGTTAGATTTAATATTAAACATTGTGGACACGATTGTAAATTGCATGGTAAATATTTGGTGATGAAAATATGTTTGTTTTAGTTTGTAGCTAGGTTTTTGTGGTCCCTCTTACTTATTCATCAATAATTCGGAAGAAAATAAATAGTGTTTATGAGATTGTCGAAAGGAAGTTACTAACTGAAAATTACGCATGAAACACAGCATTCTGATACCTTACTGTATTAACATTTACAAAGATAATTTAATATAAAAATCATATTTTAATAAAACAAAATATTAGCACGGCGAATCATTTATATTTTTTACTACAACAGGTGCAAATGTGTTGTTGTTTTCAGTCCAAAGACTGGTCTATTGCAACCCTCCACGCTAACGTATCTTGCGCAAGCCTTTTAATTTCCTTATAGCTACAACGACCCACATCCTCCTTAATATGCTTAGCGTATTCCATCCTTGGTCTACCTCTTCTGTTCTTACCCCACACACTTCCCTCTAATGCTAATTTTACAAGAACCTCATGTCTCAAAACGTGGCGTATTAATCTATCCCTTCTCTTGGTCAACGTCCTCCATGTTGTTCTCTCTTCTCTTATTCTGCTTTGAACGTCCTATTCCCTTTTCCTATACCCTTTCTAATAAAAAAATAATTTTGTAAATATTCGCACACAGCTCGTTTGATTTCATTTGAACGTCGAATCACCCTTTCTGAAAACCCCCTATATAATAACATTTTTATCCTAAGTATTTAATATCGAGTAAACGTGTATATTACACGGTAACTGCAAACAATGCCTTGCTGAACTTATGTAACCACACCCCGCGATTCTTTCTTTCGCTTCATTTTTGTATATTGGCTTTGAACGTTTACTTTAATTTTTCTCTAATACCGCGAATACTGAGAAATATTTCAATATTGCATAATTCTATGATTATTACTTAGTAATAGAAGAAAATTAGTTTGAATAAAATGACATGTTGCTCATATGAAAGTGGTAGATAATAATAATTTGTCAGTTACAGGTAATATTTCTCTTAAATTTTATGTATAATTTTATTCAGCCTTCATACAACCAAAGTTTTCTGAAACGGTCTTGTTCTAAAAAGTAGCTAAATTTTATAGAATTTCTAGTCTCATGAAGTGATTACCTGTCAGTAATGTTGTGCATTATTTTCTATGACACTGAGTTAATTAAAAGCATGACGTACAATTCAGTTAATTTGTACAATCTATTTATTCTTTTAATTTGGTGTATAGGAAACATTACCCCAAAAATTGTTAGAAATGTTGCCGTCTAGACGCATTAAATGCTTCAGGGAGATGTAAATTATGTTGACGACCCGTACTTGAGAAATAAACTCATTAAATGGAAATAGAAAATGGATCGTTGCGAGCGGAAGGCTTCATGAGATTCAACTTGTATTGGTGGCAAGATCCTGTTGTGTGAGAGTCGGAAACATCAGAACAGACAGTTAATAATCGGAGCGCCAAGTCACGCACGCAGACGTCACGCGGAGTGAAAAAGGACAGTCAATATGCTCCTGACAGTTATTAATGTATTCGTATCACTAATTATTACTAATGATGATCTGTTTCGAGCACGAGGAAACACTCGAATTCAACAGATGGCCTTAGATTTCCCGCTTGAAACACTACAGTGTTGATAGATGAATGAACTCTCGGCAGGCGAATAGTCTTCATTTTGTAGTTAAATGTTGTTATTAAATATTCCATAAAGTAAATAAAAAATAGAAAATGTTGGCCGGGACAGTAGTAGAAACCAGGGCGTAGGATCACCAAAAATTTAGTTAATCGCATTCTGAACGACAAAACTTTAGGACTTCAATGATGAATAGGTATTGTGCGTAAATTGAACGTAGCTGCAATGATGTAATTAAAGAACAGAAGAAATTCTTCCAATAAGAACTGGGGCATAGAGCGACTGGGATCGTATGCTGTAGCAGAAACCAGCCGCCAAGAGGCTATGTTAGGCCGCGAATGACGTGACGTAAGGCCTGGAGCTATCGACATTAATTCATGGGGTGATTGTGTGGAATGAGCTTTCTCGACATAATTCATGGGGTGAATGGAGCTAAGTGGTGACTAACTTTAATTGTGAATTAATGAATATGCAAGGCAATTTGAATTAGTTATGAGTTGTAGGATCATGTTACTGACGTGTAAATGTAACTTTGGTTTCATTTTGTTGTTTGCTGCTGGCGTCTATTAGCCAGCTTTTAAACACTTACAGAGGTCCTAAGTTTCATTAGTGCTCCTGAAGAGATTCTTTATCCTATTCCGTTAATATAGTTTCATTGCCTGTAGAGATGAGCTTTGATTGAAAATATTTCTTTTGTTCTTGACCTATAAATGATTTCCAATTTCTTGACTATTAATAAACAAAACGTCAATTTTTTCCAGGATGCACACACTCCAATAGTTTTTCAATTTAATTACTGCTTACAAGTCTGGTGTGGTGAAAGGGCACACCGAAAAATAATTGCGGTTAGGACAGTTGTATACGTACTCAGTGTGCCGCCTTTTCCATTAAATGCAGCTTTCTAGTCAGTGCTCCCGTTCATTTTTATTTTATGGTTACTTAGTATACCAGTCAGAAATTTATAAATCTTTAAATGTTCCTAGGGTTCCGTGGCGTACAGTGCCGATCGTATACCTCAACGGAAAAAACAAAAAAATTCATCTGTATTAGATGAAAATTACCAATGTAGGAACAGACACATTAAGTGATAGAGTAAATATCACATAATATTTCCACTAACATTGTTGCTTTCGTCAGGTGTAAAATACTGTAATCGTTTTGAGGACGGCACGTACCATGTCTTCACTGACAATCATAAACTTTGTGTGGTACTAATATTACCCCTTAATTTATGTTAATTGATTACTTAGCATTCTACAGTTGTTGACAACTGATTTGTACCCCTTTTCCAGAATAAGATTTATTTATTTACTCCATCAGTTTTCTACTAAAAAATAGGACAAGTCATAGTATTATAATATTCATAGATAAATAATCAATGACGTATATTAAATACAAAGTATAGAACAAAAAATATAACACACGACCAAATACACAAGTAAAATTACAAAATAATAGCAACCATTTTTTATTGACCAATCGAATAATATCTCCTTTTCTACATTCTTGGATTTCATGTAGTAGAATGGAGTGTAAGCACAAGAACAATTGTTAGGATTTAATTCGTGTTCTAAGTGATCTATAGGAATGAAAATTAGGAAAAAACAAATACAATCCAATATCCACAACAAAGCGAACTATGAGGGAACAAAATATGAGTAACCAATAACTTCTTCTACACTCAACCATTGACAAAAATTAGAAGCTATCTGCTAACATGATACCGAGGGATTTTCCTACTTGTGGTTGTATAAAAACCTACTTTGATCTCTACATTATAAGAGCGTAAACTTCACTATAAGCATTCGTTCTCGCGTCCTATATGGTCAATACCCCTCAGCCTTGTTCACTACTAATCTATAATCGCTAGTTGTACAACCCAGAGATAACTTCTTACGTCACCCAAAATACTACAACACGAACGAACCAAGAGATGCTCTGCCTCTAATAATTCCTTTAAAGTGCATTCCACGTTATAATTGAATTTACTGTCTCGTTTAGTCGTCTACCGTAACACATCACCGAAAGAGTGTCACCTATTAGAGCCCACAAACTAATAAATGAGCAAATCTAGAATTTCAATGTTCGAATTGTGAATATTATGCATCCTTCTTTATTATCCTTAAACTTCATTTTTACTATTTGCAAGTCAAACGGAAATCTGATCAAACTACACTGCGAAAGCACAGCTCAAGGACCATTCTTATTCAAGGCCAGATACCTTTCCTAAGTATTCTCTTCTTTATTCGGCTCTACCACCCTATTGAAGAGTGCCTGGGCCTACCCGTAAACCGGGTGCGCTTGCGGACGCCCACCATAGCATGACACATTTCGAATATGGAGTCGAACACGTCTGGTCGAGCGCGTAATCCCAATCCCCAGCAGCATTCTACCACATCCCTAATGCAGTTGTAATGTAAGCGGTCGATTTACGTAGATATAAATGGCGGATAAACGACACTTGACACATAATTCGAACAAAATCCATATTTCATCTCCCGATTACTCCTCCTCCACCAAACCCTTCTTCTGCTCCTTCACATGTTGCGCGCAACCTACCAGCTACCGCCCAGAGTTGATGATTTAATTTCAGGTTTCCCGATCCTACCGTTCTGTTCGTAACTACGGCCTGCGTTACTTGCGATATACAAACCATATGTTTCTAGTCAACACCTCGTCCTCCAACGAGCGGCCTTCCAGCATCCTAGGCAGTGCTTTTCGTATTATATCTCTTGTACTCAACAACAAGCTTGCGAAAAATAACTTAGTCGTTTCTAAAGTACAGGCTTAGTTCCAGACGCGACCCTTGACAATTCCTTCGAGCACACAATACCCTGTTTTCTGAATATCATTCATATGACGGAGCACCGCAAACATACTGAGCCACAACATTCTCTTTACAGTCTCTGAACAATTAAGAAGGTGTTTAGTGAATATTACTATAACAGCTATCCTACCCCCATATATACTCTATGTTAGCGGTTCCACGCACTTCACACGTGTCTTTCTTTCTATAAATAACTATATAAAGTTAATAGTCCGGTCCTCGCAACCAACTTACATACAATTTAATGTTGGAACTTTATATCAACCGTAGACTTGTAAATTGATAAGGTATAGCCAAATACAAATAACTAGAGTATAATCATCACAAGATACGATAAGTTAGGTCCATGCGCCTGGTTATTCTGGTTTTCGTCAACAAGATAGGCAAACATGCGGTTATAATAACTATTCTAGAACAGCCATCCTGCACGGTACTAAAACGATAAAATCCTAAGACCGCTATCCACATCCTGAAATACAAACTCTAGGTAAGTACAGGAAATCTAATTCTTGACGTGTTCTTTCTCGTAATCCCTCTAAAAACATGTAATAGAAAATTGTTTTAATAATGAACACATCAAAAATTATTCGAAAGAAAGCCAAGACAACAGTACAATCACACACCCAAAGAAAATCTCCCAATAAATTATGTCCAGGTTATACTTCTGTAACAATCCAACACACATTGCTCATTACAAATAATTATCTAAAACAGAGGGATCATTACGGATTGCTTTATACTTTTTTGTTTGCCAAGTATCTGCTTGGTAATGGTCAGCGAACTGATACACATAAATGGAATGCTAAACAAGATTCCTGCGTCCACCGTTGTGTTAATGGTGAAAAGTATTAATGAGGAAGGCCTACATATTTCGGACTTTTCCATCTGAAGTGTGATAACCTACCGATCACGCTGCATTCACACTAACCCATTAAGGCCCCGTATTATAGAAAGCATTGGTAGACAACTCTAATTCCTTGCACTGATCAGCGATCTCCGCCAAGTTAACAAACCACCCTCATGCCAGAGCCAGGCAGCACAGTGCCTGAACCTTATTCGTTACGCGCGCTTCGCACGTGCGATGATCCACCTACCACAGCTGCGCTTAACTACACATGTATACAATAATATCCACACTCCCACTCTCATATCCCACCTCTTAAAATTATCCGATCAATTCTCTTGCGATACGCAAGCAACGTCTCACTACTAGCTTTCTATGGTTCCAGCTGTATTCAACACATCAGATCATTTGTACAGTAGGGCAATTTCAGCGGACCACAAACGTGAACTCCCTCAAAAAAAAATTTTTCGCGTACGTCTTACGCAAAACTGTACCGAACAAATATACATACTCCAATTCTACTGTAGATCCATTAAAAACCCCGCGAGCAACACGATTCAACTAAATAGAGATGTGCGGCATCTAAGAACTAGAAATACTAAAAAACAATGGGGGAAAAAGCCAGGTGAGAAACAGGAATTTGAATACGCCACCCTTTCTTCAAATAAACTACATACATGTAATCAAAAAAGGAACAGGCCCATCAACACGCAACCACCCGCGCCTCGCCCCCACCTTCTCCCCAAGACTACCACGCGCCGCGCCCACCCTCCCCCACCACCTCCCCGCCAACCACAAACTCTCCTCCAGACTGCAACACGACATTACATTTACACATCAGGTCAACCCCATACCAACAACACCTATCTAACTTAGCAACACACAAACGAGAAACTCTGCCTCTTCTCCTACACGTAAACGTCTATCGAATCGAAAAAACATCTACCACGTCTCTGTCTGCGTTTGGGTCACATCACTACAACCATCGCTCACAACTACACACACAAGTTCCGAGACCTGTTATGACCTAATCTCTATAACTGCAGAGTCGCTCTCTCCCCTCACACTAATCTCCCCGCGTTTCCACCGGCCGTGTTAACAGATCAAAGTCTTATAAATGACATAATTATAAAAAATACACAAATACAGTTCCTGAGGGGCTTGGATAAAAAATGCAGATAGGAACCAAAACCAATTAATAGAAAAATTAATTTTTCATAAGAAACAAACTCAAAATGCAGTTACATGTAGATCATCCTTGAATATAACCCCCTCGGTGTTCCAACCTGGTTGAATATTGTTTTTATCGCGGCGTTTCCAAAGCGTGCACTGTTGCCGTTGTCACGTTACTTGTGTAAACTATTATTGGTATTTCAGATTTTATTTTGTTATTGTTGAAGTAACCAGTCCTTAGACTCTTAGACCCTCAATGCCAACCTATTCTGTGCAAGCATTTTCGTTTATACATAACTACGACACATAAAATCCTCCCTAATCTACTTAAGAGTATTCCATCCATGACCTCCCTCTTCTGTTCGTGCACACACACACACTTCCCTCTAATGCTAATTTTACAAGACCCTCATGTCTCAAAACGTGGCCTATTAATCTATCCCTTCTCTTGGTCAACGTCCTCCATATTGTTCTCTCTTCTCTTATTCTGCTTAGAACGTCCTGGTTAGTTTCTCTATCCAGCCAATTGACTTTCTTCTAGATCACCACATTTCAAATGTTTATATTATTTTCTTTTCCAAGACAAAAAAAATTAATTGGATAGAATTAGGTGATAAAAAACAGACGTTAACTGCTCTCTGTTTCAGAATCCTATCTAATTCAGTTTATATGCACACAAACAGAGGAGAAAAGTTTTTTAATTTGTTTTTGTTTTAACAAATAAAGACATATGGGACTACTATCAAGTTCAGACAAAAAACAAGATGGGTAATTTTAGTAGTGTTGGAAGATTCGTCTTATTCCATTCAAAATTGTGTGTATATACTATATTACTGAATATATTAATAACATTGTGAACTTTTTGTGGACCCGGCGTTTCCCGGGTATTTATTTATATTATCCCGGCACATTATTTCATTCTTGGTCAACACATACCTAAACCGACATCGAAAACGTCACAATATGATCCTCAAATATACTTTCAGTATCGAGCGAGAGTCCAAAATATCCCCGGTACAATAACAGGAATAAATATATTTTCAGTATTCTAACAGAATAAAAATTTACCCCACTTAATGGCTAAATCTTTACTTAAATCGCATATTAAAGGTCATAATATAACACAGCGACTCGCATTACACCAAAATCGATAGTCTCTATTTTATTTTCATATTAGCAATTACTAAATTTTAAAATTTAGCTGACCCAAGAAATAAAACCAATTTATGTATAATCGTATCGACGACCCAAAGAAGTTCATTTATTCTCAGCCTGCTGCAACAATAGATAGTAAGTAGGATGAATGATACAGGAACGCATAATAGGATTTATAACTCGCAGTTCGTTTACACGCCGCGGAAATTCCAAGAAATCTTCCCGTAGAATTAATATTTTTATTTATATTCAAATCTTTTTCAATATATCTAAATTAAATATGCACGAATATTTAAATTAAATCTCCTTCTTTTAACTCTTAACTTTTCATTGAACTCCGTTGAGCCCTTTTGGAGCCTATTTGAAAAAAATATATAAGGACAGACAGACGGTCAGAAAGATACTTGAATTTTATATATTGGTATAGATAACAGCGAAGTAATGTGTAACATTACTTCAACTTATTTTTCGTTCCTATTTATTCGTTTTAAAAATTCTTTTAAATCAACATTATTCTGTAATCTAATGACAAATATATATGTTAAAATGTATTACGGTAACAGTTCAATTTCTTTTTAAAAATAGATAAAAATGTAACATAAGTACTGCCAGGGGAATGAATCATTTACAGTATTTTGCAGGGAAAATCTCTGATTAATTACGTTACGTCTTCAGCATGACACATTGCAGGAAATGCTAAAGAAATTAGAACCTGCAATTTTAATGAAACTCGAATTCATTTACCTGCATTCTATAGAGTATTAATTAACGAGTTTATTCTCCATCAGATAATTAGGTCTGAGATATATCATGATCGATGCTTCCTTTTAAACTTATTGAATAATGAATAAGTCACATCTTGTTTTATCGGTTAGGAAAGTGGACAGCTGTGACTTAATGTTGAGGAACACGTATGCTAAACATAAGCGAGGATATTGAAAATGCGTTGTTTTTGCGTGGAAAAGGAGGACAGGCTGGTTAGGTCGGAGTGGCCCGTGGGTCGTGAGCAGGTGACACTCTCGTGCAATTAACCCATTGACAGTCGTATGATTAATCAGTGCTCGACATGCCAACGAAACCCACTCGTTCTTCCTCCCACTTGAGGCGAGGTGACGCAGACAATATTTTGTCAAGAAATTGAGGCCAGTGTGCAACTTATTAACACACTATTCAAATTACGCGGAGAAATCGGCAACTTCTGTCTCGTTCCGTGACTGGCGTGTGCAAGACAGATCGCACCACATTTCCTTCTGGCTGATGCGTTGGATTGACAACATTGTCCACTTATAAGCATATGTAAATGACCTCTGACAACGATCGTACAAGTCTTTATCTCAGTTACACAAGCTTTTTTGACGAATAGCTTACGCAGAGATTGTCTGTCCCACCAAACGTGGTGCTTGATTAATTGTTCATCCTTGTCAATAATCTTTCCACAGGGTGTCATATACAGAACCAATATACCCTTAAGTTATACCAACTCCCTGCCTTTTCAATAATCGTATTCTGCTTTACATTATTACCACAAATAAATTTCCTGTTAAGTATTTTTTAGTATGTGAAAGGCAATTACTAGAAATATAAAAATCGTAAAATGAGTTAATGTATATTAATAATTAAAGCGTACCAAGTTGCTTTCTTAGTGTGCTGATAAAAAAAATATTTATACTAACACTAGAACGCCTAGCTCTTCTATGTGGTATTTCTCACTCAAATACAAGCAATGAGTGAAGTTTATCTTTTCGTTTTTGATCATAAGTTAATTTGGACCATAGAGTTAATATTATTCTAACATAATGTGTCCGTCTTTCGTGGATTGGCGAGCTAAATATAAAACGAATAATAAATCGTATAAATAACAACACTCATAATAAATACAAAATCCATAAATCTAATATAAGTAGACAATTGCACTACTTGATGAGACCGAACTTGTCTCTGTTTCAAATAAGTATTTAAAATTTTTCCACTGTCAGAATTATCCGAAGAAATATTCTGTAACTCAACAATTAAAACAGTAGGCTGCAATCAGCACTTCCACGACATACTTTCTCTGTCTTTTTGAGTACCAGGAAATAAAACACCCCATAAATAGTTACAAAGCCTTCTGAATTTTCCCAACAATGATAAAACTAAACCGGAATTGTTACTATTGTACCAGGAAATTACTGCAGTAGGTCTACTAAGTGTTATGCCAAGAAAAGTATAGTCAATACTATGGAAATAAGATGATTCGAATAAAAAAGGAATGCTGGGTCAATCCTTATGTAAAGAGATATATAACATATTACTTCTAAGAGACGCTGATTAAAAGCCGCAAATTTTGAAGAATTTATCTCCAACAAAACAGAAAAGTTATAAACAGAAAAATATTGTTAGGGATCATAAATAACCCCCCGCCCCCTTCCAACGATAAGCGTTCTAGTGTTAATACGTCTGTTTATGAATATATAATTTTTAATTTACCTGTACTAGTTCATCTCATGAATGCTATAAAGCTAAACCGCAATCGATTTTCGTATTCACGTAACGGGTAATTATTTACTATTTCGAAAACGGGGAAATGATATAGTTAACGTTAACGAAATTATATAGCGGACATTATGTCGTGGTTAATAATTAACTCTTAATTCATTGTTGATCTTAATTTGGTAAACTTTGAGGTCGCAGGCTTCATTTGTTCATACAATTGCGAAGCCACTCTATTTTCCAATATAGAATAAATTATCACAATTAATATTCGTCTGAAGGGAATGGTATTTCAACTTGGTTACACTCTGCTTTGGGTGACTTCTGTGAATTTTTGCCCTTCATTGCCTTTAGCACGTCTTTGTTAGTGTAGACTTAACCAACATATTTTACCAAAGTAATTGTACTAATGTAAAAATGTTTCAAATTTAATCCAATTCCTGTTACCATTAAGAAAATCCTCAATTGTAGTCCAATCTATAAATCTCAGTGGTAAGGACGAAACTTTACAGATGATATATATATATATATATATATATATATATATATAGTGCCCAAGAAAAAGGTTTATACTGTTTTAAATTTAATAATACACAAAGCTGTCCATAACTTATGATGTTGAAGGTGCTCAAAATGTCCTCCAAACATTAATTCATCCATTCATTCACAATCGCCTTGTAATCGCTTCCATCGTACTTGGTTCTGCGGCGCAGACTGTTTCTCAGAGTTCCTGTGGTGGAAGAAGTATTTTCTCACGAAGCCTAAACGCTGTTAGATGGTGAGATCTACACTTCCTCGTCTTCCCATGTAACTTTTAAGAATTATTTTTCCAGAAGTTCAATGACTAGGTAACAATGCACCATTTTGAATAATATATTCAACAGGATATTCTTGATGAACAGCTAAGACAATTACTCCCTGCAACAGGCTAAGTTACTGAACTGCTGTCAATATTCCTTCAAAGATAATGGCCCTACGTGTGCTCTGACAGACATACCACGCCACACTGATGGTTAAAGTCTTCCATAATATGATAAACAAATGAAAAGCAACATGACTGGTGCACATAAAAAACGTTCCGTCACGTTAACTGTAAACTTTTTGTGTATTTAACATTCAGACACTGTAAACCTCTTTGTGAGCCACTATGGATATATAATCAGAGTACAAGTTAGTCACATCGGTTGTTCTGTGGAAATATTTTAATGATCCTGTTTGCGGAGAGTTCGTGCATTGACAAAAGAAGTCTGAAATTGCTAGTCGGTGTGCTATGAAAAGGACTATCTGGTATTGTAATGTTCTAGAAGTACTACTGCGCAACTCAGAAATTGAAGGTGGGGGGCCAAAATGCTAAACTTCGGTTGGACGAGAAATTCAAAAGTATTGAAACAAGATACAAAGCACGGATCCAGACAATTCTAGTGGAGTGAAGTACAGATGGTTAAGATGAAATAGTTTTAGTGTGGAGTTAAAGAGCTGTGGTTAATAACTGAATAGTTATTGTTTGCAAAGTTGGCAGTTTGGAGAAACAATTTAAATTTTCATGTTGAGTAAAAGTTGGTGAGTAACGACAGCAGCGTGAAGGAGGAGGAACTCAGCAGTCACGGACGAGGAGTTCCACAACGCCCGAAGCAGCAAATACCGGAGGAACAGCCAAATCACCCAAATTCTCTACAGAACAGGTTTTTACTTACAATGTCGCTCTCTTATTTGCTGAATCTCTGGCATTGGTGCCGAAAATGATTAAAATTTGTGACTGCGTAAAATATAACTTAGACCACGGATAACCTGGGATAAATGTTCTCATTCAATAAATAAATAATCTGACAATTAAGTATAGATAAATAATCAATATAGCCATTTTGTCAGCAACCAATTTTCTATTTATTCATTACATCTATGATGTTTCGACCATATTTGTGGACTTCATCAGGTAAATTTTAAATTAAATAACGTCTACTTATATGTACGAAATGTCGTAGATATAAATAAATATAAAATTGTTTTCTGACAAATTGGCTGTATTGTTTATTTATTAAATGTTCTTCTTGCTGAAATGCGGTAAAGGTTTAAAAAGTCATGGTAGATTACATTTGCATTAAAATTAACAGGTTATTTGAATTTGGCGCCAAGGGGTATTTTATGTTTCTTAAAATTAAATAATGTAAAACTTGTTCCTTTGGAATATACTATTATTGTTCTGAAGAGTACAAATCTGGTTACCGATGTCATACATTAATTTTTTATTTGGCTGCGCCAACCACAGCTGCTGCTTAGAGTTTTTGTTACAGATATTCACAAAGAGAATATAGCATTCAGGCTCTGAATAAGATTGATCCGGAAGGTCCAACTTATCGGTCCGGATGAGTGTGTCGAGTGAGAATGTCGGCTGTCAAAAATTTTATTTACGAAACATTTGTCTCTTCTTCCTACAGCACATAAGTAGAATGATATTTGTAACCTAAAAAACTGATGATGAAGTTGATATTTATCTTTCGTTTTTATTGTCAGATTGTAACAAGAGTGCACAACATGATGTCGAGGTGAGGTTGGGGTCATTTCTGATATTTTAGGGGATGTCCACATACCTAAGATTTCGCGATCCTGTAGTCGCTGCAGCTCGTACTTGGGTATCAGGTTTTTTTCACTCCAAAGTGAGAAATAGAATATCTTCTATCTACAGCAGAGGTTCCCAAACGTTATTGTCTCCCGCTGCTTACCTGATATTAATTTTTGCGAATTTATCAACTACAAATGGGTTTTTGACACCTTGTTCATTGTTACTCACTTTGAAAGATTCGAACTTCTAAATGTGATGTGAAAAACTTAAAAAAAATCACGTGTAAAGTTTTATACATTTATTGATTAAAACTAACTAAATGAAAATTTAGTATCTGTTGCATAAATAACTAAGAGATATAAATTATTTTAATGAGAAGGATGAACCTGATTCTTTAATAATAATTTTTCATCATATGATATGAAGTTAGCTATGTTTATTTTCCTCTTGGTTGTTGATGTTCAGTTCGTTCCTTTCTTTGTTACTAAATTGGCAACCGCACTGCAACTGCTTTACACTAGGTATGATGATGGAAAAGCAATTAAAACTTTCTCGCGATATTCCATAATTCTGGATAAGTAAACCGTATGTCTTTGTGAAGTCAGAATTGCTAACATCAGTTTCCAAACTGGTCAGGTCAGTACTTCTTGTTACTTGCCATCATTTTTTTAAAAGTAGTCTATGAAAGTGATTGTCATTTTATTCACACAACTGCACAAATAACCGCTTATTAAACGCGTTGCTTCGGTTTCGGTTAATTGCATTAATTACTAAATGAAGAGATTCGTGCAATATAACAATCTCATTTTTAGAAACTAAATCTTGTCGTTGGATGACGCAGTGTGTTGCTAACAACCCTGGTTCATTTTGTTTTTAATAGCTTATAAATTCATGATAACACACAACTATGGATGATGCTCCATCTGTAAATACTGATATTATATGTTATAAAGAGATTCTTCAAATTGTTATATGAATGTCGGTACAAAAAGTTCTCGCGATGAGAAGTTATTAGTGGATTTATCGATCCATAATAATAACAAACATATGCCAATAATTATGATTCATTATCAGGTAAAGTTGACTCATCTAGCTTGCTTTATAGATAAATGAGCCATTTCCAAATAATTACACAATAACAATCGATATCATAACTCGTTTCATGAATACGTCTTTCAACAATTCTTTTTAAGATACCTGGTTTAAAAGAGACCCACTATCTTTGACCCCCATTTTCATCTCACGGACCCACCAATTTCTATGGACCCCTTGCAGGTCGTCGACGATCCCTGAGGTCGGCATACAGCACTTTGGGAACCACGGATCTATAGTCAGTACGCAGGGATTATATATTATTTAAATTATCCTCAATTCTGCGATCCTTCTGCTTTTCGTCGTTTTTCTGTCATTTGCCTTTATCTCCCTCTCTCTCCCTCACTTTTAAATTCCTATTTCTTCCGCTCTCTGACTATGTCTTAATTATATTGATTAAATGTTTGCTGACAAAAATGGCTGTATTTTTTTCCTTCTTATAATTTGTTAAAAGTTTTATGACACACAAAATTTTAGCATTCTTAACAGGAAAATTAAAAAATAATAAAGCTAAGTAATAATAATTAATTAATTAATTCATAATATCCATAAGTTAATAATAGTACCAATACAAAATCATATCAATTCAAACACACTCATTCACATATAATTGTGATTAGGAATAAACCTAACATAATAAGAAGACAATCGTGATTCAGAAATTATGCAAAAATTACATTATTTTTTTCAGCGAGGTATATAATTTTATTTCTGACTTTTATCATACTGATTATACTGATGTTCACCACCATCGGAAGAGCAATATCTTAATTCAATAATAGTTTCTCTCAACTGGGTTAAATTGTTGCACATTTCCCCATCTATCATCGTCACCACAAAAATAATCTGTTAATAAACGTGATTCATTTATTAAATGGATTTACAGGGAAAGTCTGCGTTAATTAATATGCTATATCGCCAATGTTTATCATGACGGAGCACAGCTCTACCGTAAAACAGAATGAGACTTAAAAAGTTGAAACCGGGTTATAAGACGTCCGCCATTCGAGGAACTCGTACTTTGCAGCTGTTGACGCTCATTAGGCGCTTCGTATCACGTTCATGAACGGAAGGCAAGTTCTCGGACGTCGGACGGAATGTTACAAGAAAGTGGTGAAACAAGTGACACACATCAGTGAAGCGATACGAAGAAAAGGCTTCAATGAATCCTAGAATGCAAAACAACTTTTCTTCTTTCAGTTCTTGCTAAATACTCGTAAGACTAAGAATTTGTGAGCACTGAACAGCGTTTATATTTTAATGCAAATTAAAAACCTTAGTATTCCATATCTTTTGTGCCACTTTAAGGGCAAGAACACGAGAGAGAAATCTTACTCTATTGTTTTTGTTCTGCCTTATACCGGAAGCTAGCGGCATTCTGGCATCAATTTCGCCTGGACAATAAACTGTAATTGCAATTTAGTAGGAAGGAAGATAATTATTATCGAAACAATTAACATACATTGGGAACACTTGAAATAGGCCACAAAGAAATAAATAAAACTGATGAAGTAACATAGTAACTATAATTCGTGTTACGTCTCATTGTGCGGTAACTGACTTCATCTGTACGCTCTCTTTGCTTTTTAGCAAGTTACAACTCGAGTGATCGACTCAGTAACAGTGGGTGAGCAGATGAATTTAATCTCAGTTTACGTCACCTTGAAAAACGTGGCATAAGAATGGTTCACATATGCAAAATCTGTTTTCTAGTGCGACATAAAAATTATGAAACAAAGACTCGTTGGAAGATTGGCAATTAATGTGTAACCTATTCTGCAAAAACAAATCATTGGTGAAATGAACCCATTTTCATCTGTGATTAAGGTCGATACTTACGTGGCTTAGTATTTAAAACATTTTTTTGCATAATTTGTGTAAATAATATTCTGGTCGGATTGTCAAGAATATATTTGTTACTCATCGCGAGCTTTATTTTCACCGGATCATTTTCAAGAAAGAAAAAGGCACTGTCTTCTGCTGTTTAAAATTACTTCATTTATATTTTGACTTCACTTCTTTTATTATCTTGTCGCACAATTACTTTGATCGCTACGAACATTGACCATCTGTTGCCTAAAATGTCTCCCTTTTATATTTTCTCTCCAAGGAGATCCCGGGACACCTTCCCATTTTCTTACAATTTCATCAGTTCCAACGCACTTACCATGCTATTCCACTAAAATCTCCCACACAACTGTTTATAAAGGACTCAACCTCCTTCTCTGGGCAAAATTTACCCTTAAATACATTGTCAACAACGTTCCTGGACTGATCGTCGGAAGGACTCAGGAATGAGTGGCCAAGATTTCAAATATAACATATTTAGTTTATCAAAAATTTAATCTTGACTAAAAATAGAATATTATCATATGGAAGACATGTATTTAGTTGAAATTATAAGAAAACAACTAACGAAAAACGTGCTATTATGCAAAGCAAAGTACTGTTTAATCGTTAATATTAATGAAAACAGCAAATGAAATTTTAATAAAAAGAATCAATTTTTATTTAATTAAAATTTAAATAGTTGGGGCTAATAAAGTTAAATAAAAAAGTAAGACATTAATTTTCAAAACTATACAATTATGTCATTTCAATTTTGTGCCAACTACTTGCTATAGGCAATAGTTTTCTCTAGGGATCTAGTGGGCATAATAAACACAACTTGGCATCAAAAGTTATTATTACACTCAAAATAGTGAGAAACGTGAATTTGTACATCACTGCTCAGCCTGCAGATCATGATGTTCGGGATGATGGTCCACCTCGTCCTTCGTCCACAATCAGCCATGTGGATGAAGGGAACCCTCGAGATAATTTGCCCAATATTAAGCAGTGCTGCAGACTCGATACTTTTCAAATAATAATTGAATGAATCAGGTAATGACGAATAACTGACAAGTAATAATGTCTCAAAATCTACTCAGCTCCGTCTTTTATTATATTTTCTCCGTCTTCGTATGTCTGGCGGGGGTTGAAATGATGGGTCCTTCCAGCTTTTTCTTGGTGACTCTTAAGCTGAAGGAGGTTGTGAAAGTGTCCCGTAATTTCAGGGCGTGAAAACGGTGGCTAGCTGTACGTATTATTTTAATTTCGTCTGGCGATTTCACACCGACCCTTTCCTTGTAATGTCGCATCCTAATTCTTCTCACAAGGGAAGTGCACATGCCAGCTGGTCTTGATCTACAAGTTTGGCTTTGTTTGGCATGCATGAGCTGTCCTGTCAATCTTCCTCCTAATACATTTCCCGTCTATCAAGTAGTAGTATTGGATTCCCGCCTGTCGTCTGGCTATAAGCAACATCTTAATTGGCTGTTAAAATTAACCAACCGCGTTCATTATTGTTCCTCCGTTGGCTTGATAAGCAGCCTCTCTTGCTTCTTAAATTTAAGACGATATATATATATATATATGTACATTTCTACAAAATAAAAAATGTATTCAATAAACAGTTATCATGAGGATAATTATCTGTCTTATAGATGTGGGTGAAAACGCACACCACAATATAGAAGATACTGTCATTTCTTAAAATTTTATTTTGAGATATTTTAGTGCTCAACTAAATATAAACAAAATACACAAATAACATTAACGTAATTCTTTAAAATACGAGTTTTTTTTAATAAATATTGGGTGTTAAGTAGTCTTAATTACAATAATTGAACATTACAACATAGTTTTCTGGCTTTAAAATTTACAATAAATAATAAGTCCGGACAAGTTAGCATTTAAATATATCACGTTTTATTCACAAAAGCGACGTTTCGTCTCCGAAAATAAATAACAACATATATAAATAAATAAGAACATATTTCGGCCGTACCCGTCGCTGGAGATGGTCCATGCACGACACTAAATTATTTACATGTAAATTAAATAAACTTTTCGGCTGTGAGAGTCAAGGAGTAAATATGATGTATTTCTAAATTTTACACCCGATGAAGTATCAAAATGGAGACGAAACGTCGCTTTTCTGAATAAATAGTGATTATTTTATGCTGACTTTTAGGTCGTCTTTTTATTTATTAATAATTGAACTTATTATATAGAGCTACAACGAAGTGAAAACTTAAACTAAACTTACTACTTTATAGGAATTACAGGTGCTACGTTTTAGAAACAAAAGTTTAGTGTAGATGCATGTACAATACGTCAAATACATTAAACTCCGAAAATTCTCTTACTACAAACAATAGTTTTTTAACTAATGCCAGAGTTTATAGACGAATTCCGCATTTTATACATCGTGTAAAAGCAAAGAGAATCTATAAACTACCATTTTATAGTGGCAATGAAAGATGACAGTATTTGCTCCGCATTTACAGCTCTACTTAAGGAAACCACAAAACTATTACGCAAACTGCAAATTAGGTGTTTGGCACGTTGGCTCCAGAGGCGGCTTACTGGAACCTTTCATCTACTCTGGAACACTTAAGGCCCAGCCGGTAGCCACGGGAAGCCGCAGTCTAATTACTCGTTAATTACAAGAGGGCGGAGTAGCGCCGACCGCAGTTCAATACTTTCCTCAGACAAAAACGACATGATGTGAGCGTGGGAAGGTTATCTTAAATCCATCCAAACGGAAGTAAAAAATCACGACTGACTGCTTCAAGTCAGTTGACGGACAGTGAAGTTACTAATCAGAAAACGATAGGAATAGTTGGCACTCATCCGGAAAACTTACGTGAATCAGAAAGGACAGTTTTAAGACGCCACAGAAAGAGACAGGTTTTACTTCTACACTCTATGCTTAAGGTCTCGCCGTAGAAAATGAGTTCGATAAAAGTGTTTTTGATACGAAACGTGTCAATAATTAGAAATAGTTTTATAGTACCAAGATATTTATAATCTTTAATTTATATTTAAATTTATAATTGGATACTAACTATATATATATACAACACACCACCATAGTCAGTATACTTAACAACACTTCTTAAAGATTAACTTAATTATACAGCTTTACAAAGGCAAGTAATGCTTAATGCGACTTTTGGAGTCATGTCTCTGATAATATTAGGAGGGCCGTGCAGTTTGCGAGATCCAATTGGCACACTCGCATGAGTTTAATTGCTGTTTCTCAATCCAAGGCTTCTTACTTTCACTCATTAACCTTGTTTGTAAACGCATTAGTCAAATGATTGTCGAGTATAATTTATTTGCGATTCAGTTCTGTAAATCGTATTTGCTTGTCTGGTCAGGAGTACGTAACTATTTTTACCACATTGGGTTAACAAATTCGATGAGTTGACAGTATAACCGAGTGCCAGAGAAGTACCGAAAGGTTTCTGTGAAGAAATTATTGTATATTTCATTCGAAGATCTTCACAGTAACTTATAATAGACTCATTTTATGACGTCAGATAACAAAATAAGTAAATAAAACATCCAATAAATCAGAACAGGTTTAAGCAGTTTAAGATAGTGACTGTCGGGAACCTTTCTCTCGTAAGCCTTTATAGATACGGCACTAAATTTTTCACAGTTTCTTTTAAACGTTATTAACATACAAAACCAAAGATATGCTCTATTATAATTTTAATTATTACTGTATGGATAATCTTAGAAGACTTTTTCTATAACTAATTATTTAAATCATTTATTCCTCTTTTACCCACTTAATATAAGGTTAAAAAATTGCTGTGAAATAATCAGTGCTGCATCTATAACTGTTTCCTAGGAAATCAGTATTTTAACATTGGACAGATAGAACCATTCGAATCCCCTTAATACTAAATATCCTTTTCAATTACGGAAAACAAACACAAACACTATAACACTATGTCTTTCCTAATTTGAGATGTCAGGTGAAAGATAAAAATAATTGACATTTTATCTGAGAAGAAATAGTTTAATTGAAGCTCAGCCTAAAGCCAATGATACAGGATTACTCGTATCGGGTCCTGGCATCGAGCCGGACTGGGTCAGTGGTAGGGTAGCCGCCCGGTAAGCGGGAGATCCGGGGTCCGGAAAAATATTTTCCATTCTGTCCTTACATAAGATAAAACATTAAAATCTGTGACCAAATATACAACATACAGTCAATAAGTCAGAAATTTTTATATTAGACAAACATTATATTGGGTATAAAGTTTCGTACACACTTTTGGGGCACACATAATTAAAGTTCCTCTGAAGTTATAATTTCAGTGGATGCTAATACAAATCAATTAAACGTTTGGGGTGGGGGCATGCAAAAAAATTTTGCTTACACGACTGCGTCCACTGACGCTTACAGTCGAAACCTCGAAGTTTTAATTCATGTGTATTTGCATTAAATAAAAATTTAAGCTCAGCAGAAATTTGATTGAGTATGTCGTCACCTAAAGATGTCCCAAAATTATGAACAAAATGTTGTAATTTATATAATAATTTTATTAAAACGTCTAGAATATTCGCTGTTTGTTGTTTATTTTATAAACGAGAAATTAATTTTTATGACAAATACTTTTTTGATAAACTCTCAAATTAGAGAATAAACTAATTGTTTTTTTTCAGTTTGCATTATTTTAATATCAGTGTGTTCAGAACTATATGCCATTAAATTTATTTAGTGTCTCTCTCTTAGTATTTTGCATTTTAGACTGTGTAAAACTCCCCACCCTTCCTTCACATACCTATTTTATCTTTATCTCAGTTTTTTCTGAAAAAGATATCATAGAAATTTATTTCCAAATGTACTAATTATTCACTTTTAGTCTAAACACTATGGTTAGAAGATTTTTTAAAAATTAATATTTGTACTTTTTCTCATTTTTATCTGCAGAACACTCATTTTTTATTGAGACCTGATTATTAATTCATATTTACTTTTGTTGCTTTATCCTTTTTAATATACATATATATATATATTGTTTAAACGGAGTCAGACGTGAAAGGACCTGATTCGTTGGTCATAGTTGGAGTATATGAATGTTGAACGTACTTCAAATTAAATAATTAAGCTACAACTGTAAGTACGACTGCAGCTATCCCTTATTTGCCGTCAAGATACCATTTCTGGCACTAAAGCAGTGTGGTTTGAAGGCGCAGACTCGTTCTCTGGTTTGAATGATTCAGGACAATGCTAACTTGTCTGCGTAATGACTATTTTATTCAGTTGTTGTCATTTTCTATTCCCGGCGAATGTCGGTTGTGTTCCCATGGCATTTCCAAACCCTCGCTGTTCACGGTTACTTGATGTGATTGAAGAGAAGCTGTATCTCATTCAAGGAACTGGATTGAACTCATGACTATTCTCGGGGTAAATGCACGCCATGAAGAACTGCGCTACGTGTTTCGTTTGAGTTCGTGCATTCTGAAGTGACGGATACACGACATAGGTGGCGTGACCCCAGAGTCCTCTAACTAACTCTCGGAGCTAAGAAAAGTGAACCCCGTCTGCGCTACGTGTTATTGCGGAATAAAGTAACTTGTTCTTCTAGCAACAGTCGCTCTTTCATGCGCGATGACGCACACTCGCCGTCATGTTTGGACGACGGCATTTCAGCAATAAGGCGCCCTTGTAAGGCGAACGGCTCTTTAAGGCAGCAGGAAACACTCACAGACAAGGTCGACGAAACTCTCAAATTAGGAAAGGGGAGAGACACTTAAACTACGTCTCTCGTATTCATCAGAATCTACATCTAAATTACGGTCTAATAACAATTTTAACATTACGAATTGATAACAGCCCAGAAGAGTTGAAAAGCTCATCGAGCGAAGAAGCAATATCATTCCTATTCTTTATAATTTACGAAATATACGAAACAGGATGAATACCAGAAGGTTTTAAGGAAAACATAATTATTCTTATACCGAAAAAATATGGCTGATAGATACGAGCAGCACCAGGCAATTACTTTAGTATCTCATACGTGCAAAATATTAATGAAAATAGTAAATAGGATGATGGAACGCCAAATAGAATGCGAGTTAGGAGAAGATCAGTTTGCATTTAGGAAGAATGTTGCGGATAAGAGAAGCGATATTGACTCAGCGTCTGATTTTTGAACGTAGGATAAGAAAAACAGACCTACGTTCATGGCAGTTGTAGAACTTAAAAAGCCCTTCATAATATAAACTGGAAAAAAATTATTAAGGATTTTGAATGTGACAGGATAAAATATCGAGAAATAATAGTTATACATAACCTCTACAGAAAGGCAGTCAGCAAAAATTTTAACTGAAAGACAAGAAAAGAAAGCTGAAAACAAGAAGGGAGTAAGGCAACGATGTAGTCTGTCACCCAAGCTATTTAACTTATACTGTCAAACACACACATACACACACACACACACACAATATATATATATATATATATATATATAAGGCGATGAAGAAAGTTAAAAATGAAGAAGGAAAGGAAATCAAAATGCAAGGAGAGGCAAAAAAACCATAAGGTTTGCCGATGATATTGTGGTATTAGGGGAGCCAGAATATGACTTTAAACTGTAAAATGATTAGGGGGGTTATTTAAGGTTATTTTAACAAGTTATGAGACTTTAAATATAGTAATAATTTAAAAAAACTATTATGGGGTCCAGCGCACTTTTACAGTATATACATTAGTTAAAGGGGACAAGTTTTAAATTTCAAAGGGTTTCTCAGGGTTAATTAATTATTGGGGTAACAACGTGCAGCAGATATTTTCGTTCTTTCTTGACGAACCTGTTTGATCTTCCTTCCTCTCTCGATGCAGGTACTAGGCAATTCTGGAAGTTCCTCGTGTTGGATTACTCTTCCTTCACCTTCTGACTTCCTTCTTTCTTTAGGTTGAGTTGTGAGCTTGCCCTCTGTGGGTGGGAAATGTGATGAACCTGGTATTGCCGGTGATTGAGGAAAACCCTGTTTTGCTCCTTCTTCACTCAAACAAGACAAAGTTCTGGCATTCCTTGCTTTCACTTCCTTCTCAATCAAGAGCAACAATTCTCACCTTCCTTTCAACTCTCGATCAACATCTCTCGCTTCCTCCTGCCTTCAACAATCGTTCCACTCTCCAGCTTTCTCCGCCTCTCAGCGTCCTGATCAACTCTATTTTTCGGCTTCCTGCCTCGCAGATAAACTCTTATTTTCCCCTCCTCAAAGGAGTTTTCGCCAATCCTCATGCGTCCTTCATGCAGCGCGGGAAATTTTCCATGATAAAGAGTACAGTATGATTTGGAAAATTTGAAGGATGAACGTTCCTCCAGAAAACAAGCCTAGACAAGCTGCAGACAGGCTCGCTTTGAGCCTGGCTCCCTGGTGCTAGGAGAGCAGGAGAACCACTTCTTACCTGCCGGTCGCCGAGTTAGAATATTCTTGCTAGATTTAAATTATTTAGATATCTAAAATTTTAATAAAATTAGGGAGTGATCCTACTGCACTACGAAACCACATAACGTGACGTGAACGTAGTCTTGATGGAAGAGTAAAACATGAGGAATAATGGAGGGAAAACCAAGGTGATGGGGTGAAGTATGGGAGACAGTGGAATAACTAAGTGTGTTAGATTGGGAAGAGATATTTTGAAGGAAGTTAAGGAATTGCGCTACTTGGGCAGCATAATAACTAGTGATGGTAGAAATATAGTAGACATAAATTGCAGGCAAGAAAGGCTTTCGCAAAAAAGAGGAATTTACTTACGGTTAATATAAGTAGGAATTCGCTAAGCTGATTAGGGAGGATGTGGGATGTGGTAGCTATTTAGGAGTGCTAAGGCTTGCGCAGGATACGTTAGCATAGAGAGTTGCACCAGACCAGTCTTAGGAGTGAATAGCACAACAACAAGAATTATTCAAGATTTAACCATCATTGTTACTAAAGTAAATTTTACTATAAGAAACTATTATAGGTTCGGTTATTCGAGTATTACAGGAAAAGGATGTGTCTCATAAGTCATTAAAAACATAAATATATAATGTATAAAACTAGTAAATCAAATGTGTACCTAACTAGCTTAATCAGTTTCCGTTAAATATGGATGGATCCCAATATGCGAATATGGGAATTTCTTTGTTTTGCAGTGCTACTGGTCCTATAAAATCTTTGTTATTATTTAATTATGTTAGGTAGCATCAACAAACGGGGTGTTATCAGCGGCCGATGTTACAGAGGTTAGTTGGTTCAAAGGCAGAATATTTTAAATATAATTGTGTAGCTGAGAATCGGCTATAAATGTTGCGAGGTTATATATTGCCTTTAGGTTGTTGCAGAGGTCCAGTCTTGAGTACGGAGCAATGGTTTCAGACCTGATCTTGTGAGGTTGTTGCTCCCGAACATGATGAAAGGAGTATTGGAGTGCGTTGCATGCTGGTTGAGGAGATCTGTAGTATTCTGGTCAGTTCGGGACGATGTTCCAGGTCCTCATAGTTACCGATTTCTTCGTGAAAGGTGTCCTTGTTTTTGTTTTCATGGTTGATGTACCATTTTCTTTCAATTTTTTATGCATTCGTCTCTTAAGTCTTTTCTCGTGCACACGGGGATAGTGATGATACGTGCCTTAGACTCACCATCATGCAGGTATCCACGCTGTATACGCAGTTTTCTTGTTCTTGAGCAGTTCGGTTAAGCTGTTTCTGATTCTATTAGTGTTTGTCGCTGCCATAGAGTCAGTAGTATGATGAAATAATCATGTGTGGAGTTGATACAGTATTGCCTAGTTATACTGTCGCATAAGTGAATTTTCTTGACCGATAGGTAGAAGGCGCACGCTGTTTCGTGGTTATATTACGATGAAAAAGGCACTAACGTTTTTCTGTCTGCATAGTAGAGTTTTCATGTTGGTCAGCTATTTTTATTATCGTATGGGTTTCGACAGGAGATTTAACAATGAGTCCGAGGGAAAGTTATTCTAATGTGGTGTCTTGGCGGTTCTATTTTAGTCGATTTCACGTAGTTGCAAGTCTAGGGTATTTAATTTTTTTTCATGGTGCTATGGACCAGAGGAATCTAAAATATGCATGTTAGCCGGTATAGTGTATTTAAATATTAGTTGGTGAGTGGGATATCAAGTTTTTTTATGTTGTTTCCCCCTCTCTGTATTTCTCTACGTACACGTATAATAACATGTATTAAGATATACGAGATACTTGCATTTCTCCCCACAATGATATGGGGTTTACCTTCGGAGATGCCTCGTTATAGCTCTGTTTTCTAGGTTCTCACGTGTTGTGGCACCTCTGGCTCTTTTGAGAAGTAAATGTTCTGGGGTCGAACGCCTTGGGCTACGGTATGAGTTGACCGCTGATTTAATTGGATCCGTCGGTTCTAGTCAACCCCAACTGCAGGTATTTCTCCACAGAGTGATAATGGGAATGCCTCGTTCTCTCTCTCTCTCTCTCTCTCTCTCTCTTCCTCCCTCTTCCCCTCTTTACCCCACCATCTCTCCCCTCTCCCTCACCCTCTTTCCTATCTCCTCCCTCTCTCTCTTCCTCTCGCCAACCCTCTGTCTAACTCTCTGGTTTTTTATAGTTATCTCGTCCCGAGGCACCTTGATCGGTTTTAGGAGGTGCATGTACTAGGGTCGCCGACCTTGAGCATACGGTGAGAGGTATCCGCTGATCTCATTGCATCAGTCGTCCAGCACCTTCCTAAAAGTGGTGAATGCACGGAGATGGGAATTCTGTGTCTCCACATCAAACTCCTCTCCCGTTATTCGAAGGGCGTGAGAATCGTAGCCAATAGCCCAACCTTCCTGGTGTTTTTCTAAGGTTTCCCTTCATCTTTTTTATGTGACTCACCTGGTGGATATCCTTAAACTATAGCCCGGGGGCCTCAGTCAACTCTTGAGTACCTTGCTTTACCTTCCACGTCCACTCTTTTCAATTCCTTTCCTATCCTATTAAAAAAGAGTTGCCAGTTTCTGGTTCACCCTCATTTAGCCTCTTACCGAAAAAACGTATTTCTTGGATATAATGTAAGGGCTCATGATAAAATAATTCTTTATAAATAAAAGCAGTATGTTAATACATCTTTTTTACCTTCACTAAAGATTAAATAGTTAATATAGACTCTTAGATGGAAAATAGATCGGTATCTCTTTATGTATGAATTATATTGTTATTTAATTTAATATCAATAATAATAGTACAACTAATATACAAATACATTCTTACTGAATACCTGTTTTGTCTCCATTTTATCTATTTAATATCGTTAGTAAATGTAAAAATGACGTATTAATGGACTCTATTTTTAGATTCATGCATTAATCCACGGAAAAGTAGGTTAAAACCTTTGTTTTGTTTTTAAATTTGCCGGATTTGGAAATTTTCCACTACAGTTTCAAACTCAGGAATCATAATATGCTAATAAGCATAATAAAAAAATAAGATATTTTGTAATATGTTACTGTGACGAAATCAACTAAGTAATTGATTATTATTAGGGACAATGTAATGCTAATAATATGTTCGTTATTTTCGGTAAGAAGCCATTAATGAAATCACTTCAACATTTATATTACAGGAAAATAGTTTAGTCTTTCATGGGTGAATAAAAACTGAGTTTTCTTATTTTTACGAATTGATTTGGATCCTCCGTTTTCACACAGTTTTATAACTCATGCTAGTTCCTCTGTATTTAACTGTGAACTAT
Organism: Eucriotettix oculatus; assembly: GCA_034510155.1. Taxonomy (NCBI): domain Eukaryota; kingdom Metazoa; phylum Arthropoda; class Insecta; order Orthoptera; family Tetrigidae; genus Eucriotettix; species Eucriotettix oculatus. The sequence goes on along the minus strand of CM067376.1, from coordinate 241,336,288 downwards.
TAATATAAATTAGAAATGTTTAAATATTAAATATTTACTGTTTGGTTCTCTTCTGCTTTTTAGATGTACTTCTGAGCATTTAACGAGAGTTGCGAAATTAAATGGTTCATTAAGACGTATACTAGAATGTTGAGTTACATTTACGTAACGACCAGGATTTATTATTTCCAAAAGAAAGTGCAGTACTCCCAGTTCAGAAAACGAAAAATAAATTATGTTGAACTTGAAATTTTGTTCTGTTTCATTTTGTGTATTGCCAATGCGATAGTGCAAGACGCCGACATTGCAAAAGACGACCGCATCTGACCTAGCCTAGCATTTCCGATCGGCCTATGATAACGTAACACATCGTTACTGACCATGCAAATATCAGGTCCGGAGCAAGCGAAGGGAGAAAGGAGCTAGTCACGGCCATAAAGAGAAACAATCGCCGCGGCTGGCGTAATTGGAAGGGTTGTACTCGTACTTCAGTTTTACGCAGTACCTGCTCAACTGGGTAACATTACACAGGCGACGTCGCTTCGCCGCTAATTGCAACGGATCTACCCGGAGATTTTCATTACTCTCACTTTGCCAATGATAGATTTTAACTCTATCACATTTTACCCTTGAAATTAAATGTACCTAAATATAAGGATCGGTTATTAATTCTGTTTGTAAATATCAACAATTCTGTCACAATAATAAGAAAACACGTCTCTTGTCGAATTATTTTGAGTAAAGTGTTGCATAATACTCTCCCGCTTGGTGGATTCCCACTATAATAGATGAGGAGCAATAATCAGGAGGGATGCGGTTGGAAGATTAATGTAGTTAAGGGTTATTTAGACCACCAAGGAATAGTTTAATGATACTACCCTTAATGTTATGTGGGGAAACCGTTTAGAAACATTATTGTTTCACGCTCTTACGATGAGTGGAGTCGGTTTGCCAGAGAACGCAGCATCTCCGTCTCCATTCCTCGACCAGGTTTGAAGGCAGCTCGTTGCCTGTTCCAATTAGAACACAGTATACACCTCTCAAATGTTATCCAGTTATGGGGTACCTAATGTCAAGTGATGAGAGAAGTATGATATTTCGCTTTTTGAGGTTTTCTTGACTTACCGCTATTGAAATTTTTCTAGTCATCTTTATCCAAGAATTATTTCATTGTTCTGATTTTTGCACTAATATCACATATGAGGACAGAATAACAAAATATAAGTATCGGGTCACTTTGATAGTCAATAATCAATTTTAATTTCCTTAAATAATTCATTTAATGTACCAATTTTAATAGACTTTTCCAAGAAGCTCGTTTACGAGTGTACTTTGAAGAGATCTTGACCTCCAACTTGGAGTGAAGAATTTCTGGAACTGGTCTCTGTATCTTTCAGTAGGTACCGTATGAAATAGCAAACGTTTCCATTCAGACTCCAAACATGATTTCATGTTTTATTTATTTAATATAGATTAAACTACGAGGTCATTAGTGACAGAACTGACTTAAGGGATACAAAAAGTGAATAGTGATCAGGTTATATGGCATCATAACAATTAATTTTTTTTCAAGAATTTGATGACTTGGTCGTCCATTAAGTGGTTGATATGGCCAGGGTTGTCTTCTCCGAGGGTCCGGTGTCTTCAAGAAATTTACTGCAGGGTTTGATAAAGTGATGATTGTGTTGCAGAGATCGTAAATTGGAGGAAGTCTTATTTGTATATATGTGGCAGTGTTTTAAATTGGAGTGACCGGATCTTACCCTAGAAAGGACTACTTAAACTCTTCTGGATGCCTTTACGGGGAGGAGGATAGTGAGAAAGTTGTCAACTAATTTATGGGTTCGGCTTGATTTTAGAAGCTAGTTTATGACAAGCTTTGGAAGACCGTGTTTCCATACACCCGCGAATGTGTTGACGTAATTAGAGAGGAGAGGGGGAAGATGAGTGACGGTTTCTGTTAACTGGTCGACGGAGATGTTTGCTTCTTTTCCCTATATTCTTCCCTGTTGTTTTGCAGCTTGTGTAGTTCTTCTGTGATGATTGTGGATAGTTCTTGGGAGTTGACTTCATTGGCGATGGTTTTTACAGCGGAGAGTGAATCTCAGAGGATTAAGTGGTTCATTTGGAGAGACGAAGAGCAGTGGTTTATAGCGATCTTGATGGCGTAGGTTTCTGCAATGAGGATAGAGGAATGGGGGTTAAGTGACACTGACCGGTGGGTATTAGAGGAGATGATGGCATTGCTGACTCCATCTTTGTTCTTGGCGCCGTCGGTGAAAATGCGATAGAAGCTGTTGAATTTGAGTCTTAGATCTGGTAATTTTGTGTTCCATTCTTCTTGAGAGAGATTGGACCTGTTATACTCTGTGAGAGATAGATCGATAGTCTTGTTAAGCGCTAGAATTGTTTTCCACTCTTTCGGTATAACGGTAGCACGTCATTGTATTTCAGTATTTTATAGAAAAAATATTTTCCTTCCGTGCTCAGCTTCGATTGAAAGCTTTTCCTATGCTTTTGGAACTATATAGGGTGACTGCTAATTCATGGTACAAACTTTGAGGGCTGAGTAACTTTGAGTAATTCCTCATCCGTCAGCTGGCTCTTTCCAGTGATGATTTCTGTCGTCAGTAATTCTTCCTTCTAGGAATTCTGGAGCCCGCTGCCGTCTACTTTTTTTTCAGTGTGCCCCCCAGATTAGATAGCAAACAAACTTCTTTCACTCTCGAACTACTTCTTCCTAATTCGAATGTTCCTCGCCAAACTCAAAACTCCATCTCTCATCTCATCTCCACCTTCATACTTCCAAGTTCAAATTTTTTCCCAGGACTAGCCGTGCCGTGGATCAACCACCACGCAACCCTCCAATCCTTTTTCTTCTTCAATTTTCATGTCCGACTGCTGAAATTTCTCCCATCCATCCTCGCAGATCATTTCGTTCATTCCTACCATCATGAGATGCATGGCAGATCACCTGACCCTCAGCTTCAATCAAAATCAGACTTTGTCTGCGGCTCCTCTCCATAATTTCTGAAAGGGGACGCGCCCTTCAAAATTTTCGGGGTTAAAGAACTGGACTGAGGTACCAGATCTTTGTCACCAAATGTCTAGCCTTTCCGGAACCTTGTTGTTTACTTGTACTGAATTTCTGCAATATGGGGAATTCTTCACCCAATAATGAAAGAAAATGACGATCGCCACAACCATCATTACAAGTTGTTTGTTTAATTGAGGTTTAATATAACTGAAAACGTATTGAGCAAAAATAATACAACACTTACACAGGAATCAATATTAAAAACATCGAACTGTATTTTGAAAAGTTTCGTATAATTTTCCGACATACTACACCATTTGCTAGTTTCAGATAATTCTAGTTGATAGAATTCGTTGGAATAAAATACCTCTTTGACACTATGGAATAAATCAATGAATATTATAGTATAAATTGTAATAGTTTATAAAGTTAATATTTTTATGAAAATTTACAAGTTATTAATTATAATGCCCGCATCTTTATCAGTCATATGTAGAAATAACTAGGTAAATTTCATCAAAAAATATATATTTATATCATTTATAGCTTCATCAGTAGTATATCACAAAAATTTCTTGTATAAAATTCATTGATTTAAAATAAACGTCACATAACTTAATATAATTAGGTTATTACACCTAAAGCATGACCACATTACTTTCCACTGCCCCAATTACAACTCTCAGAAAAGAAATGTAACCTCTGTCATAGTCAATAACATCACAACTGACGCGAACTAAAATAATATTAAAAACATTGTAACACATTCCAACATAAAAGGACATTATAATTTTTCCATCAGTATTTCTGATTATGTCCGCATTTCCATAATACATTGATTTCACTTATTGAAATTTGTAAAGATTTGAAAAGTATTTCATCAATCTTCCATAATACATTCATTTCACTTTTTGAAATTTGTAACGATTTCAAAATTATTTGCTACACCGTCCTGAATATTTATTGAAATGTTCGAAACGTTTTAAAAGCAAATTAGTTTCTGAAACATTAGAACAAAATTCTCTTTATAATTTATATATATATATATATATATCTCAAAATATTATGGTGATAATTGTATGATACATTTATCAAGATAACCTTGTATCAATATATTTTATTGATTGACGTTGTTATTGAAACTAGTATTGTAGTACTTTACTGTCTTAGTATTCCCACTATTAATCCTCATATTGAACTCTTTCTCCAGGACCACGTTCATGCCATTTATTATTGTTTCCAAGTCTTCTTCTGACTCCCGTAATATTGAAATAGCATCTGCAAAACTGAGGGTTTTTATTTCTTCTATTTGTATTTTGATTACGTATCCAAATTATTTTTTAACTTTCTTCATCACCTGTTGTATACATAAGTTAAAGGGCATGGGCGAGAGTTTGCCTCTTTGTCTTACTCCTTTCTTGATATCTTCTTTTTTTTATTTTATTTTCTTGCCATTAAATTCTTATTACTGCTGACTGCCAACTGTAGAGGTTATGCTGCTACCATGTACATTAATACATTTGTTCACCTCGTACACGAACCGCCATTACTCTTTTTTATTTAAACAATAACGTAATTAATCCCAGAACTCTTTCAGAGGCTCAATGAAAATGTTTGTAAAATATATAAATAATTTTACTTTGAAAAAAATGAAAAAATTACACTAAAAGAATATTAGTAGCTATTTTACAATAATATATCGATTCGCTTAGTTGTAATGTGAAGCAATCGTAGGCATAATACTATTTACACAGTATATAATTAAATAAAATTATGTGTCCATACTTTTCTTCTTTGTTATACTCCTATAATTACAGATATCAGATAACGAAACACGGAACATTTCTAAAAAATAGAATTGACTAAGTGACTCCTGTTCCTTTTGTTTATATGAAGAACACGCAATTTATTAAAAAAATTTCGCTTTGTTTCTAACAAGTTATATTGTTTTATTACTAAAACGTTCATTTAATTTACAAATAATTTCATGCTTAACACACCGAAGAGATATATGTGATAAAATAGCTCAATTTTCGCATGTACGTGTTTATGTTCCACTTGCATATTTAAGAACTAAGAGCAATAGGAACCAATTATTTTACACGGGTTCCTTCCGACTCGTAAACATACCCTATCGGTGTAAGACACGATTACCCCCCCGTAATGGCGGGGTGGTGGGACGGAAATTTTAATTATATATTATTACATTAGCCTTATTTAATCATTTCCTTATATTTATTATGTTCTTTTTTCTACTTTGCACAGACCACTGGCATATTTTTTCCAACCGCCCCAACCTCGTTCTTTACGTTAATTCCTTTATTTTTATTGTGACTTATATATACATATATATGTCCCCCTAAAACCTCTCTTTTAAAACTACGGACGTATTTATGCAGTATTTTTACATGTAACATATTAGTGAAACTAAATGGTTTTACTGTAGGAATTTCATGCAAAAATGTTCAAGAAATTTGTTAAATTTTTTAAATGGCTGTTTTTAAACTTAGATAATAATGATGAATACCCTAGGCTATATCAGTCATGCTCATTTTGAACTGAAAACTGTTTTAATTTTGATTACAATATTTTTGCAGGAGAATTTGGTATACGCCATAGTGATCCTCAGTTTCCATTTAATAATTTTGTGTATGAATAATTTTTTTGAAGAAATTGTGGAGTATGATATCAGATTGTGCTGGTATACACAGTGCATTTTTCGAACATTGGAGTTCCAGAAGCTGGCCAATTCTTTTGCAACTGTGCTAACCAGATACAACCGACAGCATACATCCACGAGTCGTCGTAATTTACATTGAAAAAACCTTTCAATGAACCCATAGCTTTAGTTAAAATAATCCACTGGAAATTAAATCGTACAAAATTTCTTACTTCGTGTGGATTTTACTAGTCATGTCTTGATAGTCTAGGGAGAAATTTTGTATTGGCCGAGGAACGAAGCGCATGGGAAACTAAATTGAGACTATATTGATTTTAGGGACTTTCCCCTTTGTCTCGCAAATATAGTGAAAGTAAACAAGGAGCATATTCTCGGAGAAGGCGTGAAGGACGGTGGCCAGCCCTGGGAGAGTGAATCAGCAGCTCGGGCCGGGATTGCCTAAAATGGGCTAGAGTAACCACGGGGAAAGCGGCCGCTCACCTTGCCAGGAATGTGGAGCAGTCTGCCACCGCGGAAATACGCTGCCATCGCACTATGGCCTACAAGCTCACATCACAGTCAAACTAGGCGCAACAATCTCTACACTAACCCCGAAACTCTCCATGCTCCATGCTCGTTCAATGTTTTGCAATTATAAATGTGATTAATTAAAACTAAGTAAAAGTTATATGTAGTCGCTAATCACCTAGTTGTCGAAGGGACTATAAACTTTAATAAAAAGAAACTAGGCCAAACTACGACCCAAATAAGCCAGATAAATTGGTATTATGATTTATTTTTAGATGACCGTGATACTTCGACTATGAAGTTCATACTATAACAATCAGTCTTTCACATGGCACAATAAATTCCACGGCGGTCTAATTATTTATAAGTAACCTGACGTAATGATAAAGCGGTGTCTTACAACTCTGTATATATTCAAAACATCGCGATGATATTCGGTATGATTGTCAGTTCGCGGATTCTTAATGCTATCACTCCAGCTCATTATGGATTCCGAATCGCCGGTCCTACAAGGCCGAACAAGGTCTTAAATTAATCGCCTCGGTTTGAGGCGGTGTATTTTGCCGATACCCAGCCGTTAATTTTGAAATGTGAAATTTTCGTGTTTTCCAGAATACGCTTAATTCAGTAAGTAGAAAGAGATACAATGATATTCTACTTGTGTTATAAAGAAAAGAGTAAAATATATACTACTTTTTGGAATTTTTAGGGTTGAATGCAGAATTGCTCTCTAATTAGGTTTTAAATATAAATTACTAGCAGAGTGCCCGTCGTTGCCCGGGTATTTATACATATTATTACGTTTTATTATATAAAACAGGAAAAGGCCGTTTCTTTAAAAACATTTACTTTTTGAAACAACACAATTTTATGTACTTTCTTCGAGTAGTGAATACGGAGAAATTACAGAAATTAACAAGGTTGTCGCTTCACATTTAATTAATTCCCTAACATCATTATTAATTATTAAAAATATGTGTTTATAAATTTTACTCTTTGGGGAAAATAATGACTTTCCTCAACCTTTTTTGTCATTTTATTGTATGATAGTATGAAAATATTGAATTATTGTATGAATTTTATTAATTTCTTTAATTTTTCAATAGAGTCACAACCTGAAGAAGGTAAAAATATGAACCAAACTTTATTTTAAAGGGAAATTTTAAAAATCTTTCTGAAGACAGGATAAGAAAAACCAGGCCTTAGTTAATGGCATTTGTAGATTTAGAAAAATTCTGATAATGTAATCTGGAAAATACTACTAAGGATTTTGAAGTGGACATGAATAAAATATCCAGAAAAAGACGTATCCATAACCTCTGCCGACCAGTAATTAGAATGAAGGGCAAGAATAGAAAGCAGAAATCACTACAAGGCCCTTGGTCTTTAACGTAAATAAAGAACAGGCGATTAATAAAGGTGAAAGGAATATGGAAAAGGAATTATACAGCAAGGAGAAGAAATAAAAACCCTGCGGTTTGTCAATTATATTGTAGTACTAGCTGAAGACCCAGCTTTGCCAGAGTATTTATTTGTATTATCCCGGTACATTATTTAATTCATGGTCACCACATTACAAAACCAGCACCGAAAACGACACAATATGAACCTCAAATATACTCCCAGTTTGTCGAAAGTCAAAAATACTTCCGATACAATAACAGAACAATAAATATTTTCAGTATCTGAAAATATAAAATTTATTTCCCACTTAAGAGATGAATTTTTACATAAATAAAAATTCCACCAAATCCACCCAGTCGTTCGGAGGTTATAGGCCAAAGGTTCATAGGTAATTGTTACGTTTGACCGTCTGTTTTTTCTCCTCTTGCCTCAACCGGACGGTATGTGTTCTTCCGTAACCGTGGTAGATCTCACTTGAGAAATCCCCATTTTTTGCCTCCAAACGCTTCCCACGCTCTTTTTCAGTCTCATTGTCTCGATGATTATGAACTCGACTTACGTTACACGTTATCACTAACATTAAATAACGCGACGATAGACACATCAAAACACACTAAGTTTTGCTGTTACGAAAGAAACGGTAGATGAATACGTATGAATGTTATTCTATCAATAATAATATGAACTCGTCCGTTCAGTCCATTGATTGACAAAAAGGAGACAGTCAGATAGATTATCGTAAACCTTATAACTCGCAGTAGATGTTTACAACAATAGATGGAGTGATATTGTTCACTCACCGACCCTCCTTCTCTCTCTCTCATGCTGCCAAAGTTACGCGTATAATAACACAGCAAATGGAATGAATGGTATAGGAACGGCTAATAGTAGTTTTAACTCGCAGCTGAATTTTATGCCACCTTTCTCGCGACAATTCAATGGGTTTATAAACATTTACATTAATATCTTCTAAACTCTGCAAGATATCGAAATGGAAAATACACGAAATTTTATAAGTTAAAATTCCTGTTTCTGTCTCTGAAATTTTCATTGAAATCCGTTGAGCCATTTCGGAGCATAACACATCAAGGAGTATAGACAACCTGCATTCCATTGGAGATTCAAACGCGCGGATATAAAGAAACTTTCTGAAATTTCCCAATTTTCTGTGCAATTCTCTTAATTTTTATTTCTGTAAGAAGCTTGTACGAAGTATTTTCAAACTTATAAAAGAGAGAAAACCAAGATAATGAACTGTAGTATTGGAAACAGTGGAATAACGAAGGATGTTAGATTGGGAGCGTACATTTTGAATTAAGTTAATTAATTTTGTTACTTGGGCTGAATAATAAGGGATGGTAGAAGTATAGAAGGCATAAAGTGTAGGATAATACAGACAAGAAAAACTGTCACAAAAAAGGGGAATTTACTTAAAGCCAATGTAACGATGAATATTAGGAATTCATTATTAAAAATGTTTCTTTCAAGTTTGGAGTTAAATGGCTGAGAAGGTGCAGAAATGATAATATAGGTGCTTCAGAAATGGGATGCTACAGAAGAATGCTGAATATCAGACATTTGTTTGACCCGAAACGTCATAAGGTTAACTTAGCCCATTATAACAACAATGAGACCTTTGTCTAGGTTGATCAGATATTCAAGCAAAAGTTACAAAGGAACGGCCTTAGTTTACGTGGAAGAAGGCAATCTTTTTACACTTCAAATATATTTGATCACAATATAGGTTTCAGTAGACTTGAATACCCAAATTCTGCATTTAAATCATTGAACATATCTTTAAATACAGGAATAATATATTAACAATAATAATGAATTATAAATTAGTTACATTATAATTTCATAAAACTAGAGATATTAAAATGCTGCATAAGAGAATTTTATTGTATCATTCTAATTTAATATTATTGGTTCCGTTTGTTAGATTATCTCTTGGAAATATCTATGGAGTTCAAAATATTTGAAATTGAAGTCCATAAATCAATCTTAGTATAGGTTTCGACACACGTTGGAGAGAAGCTACTGTGATTCTCAGAAACATTCATTATATTCTTACTAGTGGGGTATATATATATATATATATATATATATATAGTGGGATGATCTTCATCACTCCCTGTACTTATCATTCCTAGGCTTATACGGAAGATTTCTTTGATGTACAACATATTCAGAACTGAACGCAATATGTTTCAATGTTTTCAAAATAGATCTTACACTACCACTTTTCCGTACCTAAGGTTCATATTAAACCAAACTCCGAATTACTCCAAATAACGTAGACCACTGCGCAACGTTTCTTGACATAATATTAAACACAAATTTATTAATTAGCTTTACTTAATTCTTTCTGCTTTTAGCTATATTATTATTTGTTAATTTTCAATTGATACTGATACCTTTTATAGAAATATAAGTACAGCTAATCTTGCGTGAATTAGTCTAGTTATATTAAAGTGATAATAATTAGAAACAATTATGAAAATATTCTGTTAATAAATTTTATTTAATAACGATATTCTGATTGCAAACCAACACATATCATAATAATATTTTGTAACGGCTGAAATTTGACTTTTGGCTAGCTGTTTCGGAAAATGACATTTTTCAATCATATCAAGTTTCCTTATAACAGGGAAAGAAAGGATAGTCCACGTACAATAATCATTCGTAATGTATAAATTTATTACCAAAGAAAACAAAAATCTTCATCAGTGAACCACAATGATTAGTGTTTCAGTATTTTTTGTTTTAACTCGTGAACTCTTTTTCTCACCTCTTTCACACCTATGTTGTTGTGGGTTTCCTATTGCGGTATTTCCAGTTTCTCCCTAACAGCAGACACTCATCATTTCCTCGGTTAACGCCTATGCATTTCCATAACATTCTGCCTTTTCTCCAGGATGTAGGTTTCAAAACTTTCAGGACACTACAAGCGAACGGAAAAATAGACATGTTGAGTTTCGAATACAATTAGCATACTTTCTATAATTTATTTGTTACCAAAATATTTAATATATCCCTGGAACGTAAACACAGAACGAGAAGTCCACATTTATCCAATTTATTTTCAATACACTCTGTTAACAAAAGAAAAGTGATTTCACAAGTAGTTTTCATAGTCAAAGAGTGCGTAGAGAACATTTTTCATGACTTTGGTTTTTTCCAAGAGTTACTGCACAATATTCTATACGATCGAAAAAGTACAGGAAGGAGGAATATTTTATTCGTATGTAGTTTTAATTTGATCCCCAACAGCGTATTTTATACTCGAACTTATCAAGGAGTATTCATATTTATGAACAATAACATTGCGTAACTTTCTATATTTTTGGATGTCTCATATATGACTCTTTCTTTAAAAAATAATCTGAATCTCCTCATCAACAGAAATACCAGAGGCGATATCTTCTTCTAATAACACACAAATTATTCAATGCACGTGATACTGACATTTCATTGTTGAGCGTCACTAGACTTTTTTTTAGTTCTTATGTGGTCAAGTAAATTACCATTTGCAATTTTATTACTCAAACCTTTTCCGACGACCATGCAAAAGTAGTCATTATTGTGAATTTCATTTTGACATCGTCCGGGTGGCGAAGAACCAGTTCTTTTCGTGATCCATCACTTTCAAATACGCTTATTAATTTTTTCATTAAACCATTTATGTTCCCTCATCTCATTTTAACAGACTATTCGCGTCACATAAAACAAAATCCGATAGAGGAAATGAAGCAGCTTTTCCGTCGCATATATTTGAACACTGGAAGAAGTGAACTGGAAAACTTGAATGCAGAACTAGTTTTTATGCTTTATGAAAAAACCTGCTTATTAATATCTAAATAGGACGAGTAGAAATATGATCTTTTTTTCTCAATCTTCGTATATCTCTAACCGGCATACCAATTTTTTGAAAGAGCTTAATGAAATTGCTTGTATTTACTTCAGTGCCTTCCACGAGTTAATACAGAAAACGTTTATGTATTGCTTTAGACTAAACCTAAAATATGATATTGTGGCTGTATTAAGTGATTTGCTTCTTTCTAAAAGAAAAAAATTCTAAATATGAGTGATTTTATAGAATTTAGCTAAGGAACAATTCACTGTCCATAAAGTTTTATTATATTTATGCAACGCTTCGACTTCACATATGGAGCTTCATCAGGATATTAAAATTTGACGTATGCAGTTAACTCATTAATTTTGACAGAAGAATAGGTCATAAAATTGTTATTGGAAGGTGCTAGTTTAACTTCCGGTCTGTTCAAGTTCAATAATTATCTCTTTTAAATATTTCTTTGTTAGTTGTCATATTTATCATTATCTAAGATATTTGTCATGGAATGCACACAGGAAATCTTACCGCCATTATTTACGAGAAATTTTTACATTAGAATAAACACTACTTTTCTCATAGGGTTTTAACTAAGCACACGTTAAATCTATATCCGTTTACAAGCAAGTTGCTTTGAATGTAGGAATGAAGACACCTGGAATTTCAAGCCCACATTTTAAATTCTAAAACCGAGGTGTTGAGATTATATTTATTGCAAGGATTTCATAAAAGTAAGCAGAAGGATGCTAAAAAATCTTTTTAATTTATAAAAGCTTATTTAGTGTAATAAAAGAAATAAATTCTAATTTTTTTTAAATTATTTTTTCGTGGAGTTGCACTAACTTCTACGGTCATTGGTGACTAAATATTTACAATCGAACAATAATGTTTACAACTAATTACAAAATTAATTTATATATAGGATACTACTATTTTTAAATTTCCGAATAACACTCTATTACTTTGCAACCTTGGTTATCCCAAATTATTTACGTGAAACGAAGCTATGTCTGTGCAGCTCGAGTTAATATTTTAAATTAGGAAAGATACGAAATCCCACACTTCCAGCAAAATTGACTGATACAGTTTATAAACAAGGTTCTGTCAAATATCCTAAGCTATTAATAAAACTGAGTAAATTACAGGACGAATTTAATTCTTTCCTTCAAATTAATACATAAATCAATGTAAACTCAGAATATTGTAAAGTTAGTCATGCATTTGCCAACAAATTAAGAAAAAATAAATTAAAATAATGGCTATAAGAATTACATCAGGTGATACAATATTAGTAGAATATGAGATATAATTTCTTCAATCATGTTGAGTTTTTATATTTGTTTGATTGTATCAGTACAAATATTATTAGATACCAAAAGTATTTATTATAATATAATTCCATTACAATAAAATTTCAAACTTTTCACCTCGTTTCCATGCCATTTATAAACGAAATAATTTTAGAACCTCTCATGGCACTTTATTAAACCAACTTAAAAAACTAAACATTATTTAAGAACAGTTAATTCAAAAATATTATTTACTAATATTATCTACTGTAGGGAGGTATGTTTGAATGTTAATAAAACGGTAATGAAGAGATAATTGTGGAATTTATTTAAACAATCGGAAATAAGAAAATATTTATAAATTTGGAAAATTTGGACTGTACGGTGAAGGTATCAAATGTCTTAAAATATGGGGTTAAAGCGTGGAAGAAATATCCTTCCACAGCCGTCGAAAATTGAGAAACTTTGTTGGAACGAAGCGTCACCTCTCTGCCAGATTCTCTGTAGAACACTCTCAGCGTCACACCAGATTGATCTCCATCAAATTGATATACCCTGACGATCTCCATTCCCGCCTTCTTCAGCTACCGAGACCAGATTGACGGTTGCCTTCTGTCTCTTTCAACTCGATTTAGATTTAGATTTATTGTTGTTTCCATTAATCCTCGATTGAGGAAATAGGATACGTCATACATTAAAAATGAACAAAATAAAGTAAATAATTAAAGACAAATAAACTTAAAATAAGTTAATAAAAGAAAGAGTATACAGACAAAAGTCAATATAAACACAACACGGACATACACTGGGAAACACAAACAAGCACACACTGAGGAACACGCAATGGAGTTTTAACTACTTGGAGCTCTGCGACCAGGAAACTGTCCTTCCGTCGTAGCTCCAGGCAATACATGAAACAAACAAACAAAAGAGCAGAAAAAACTGAACAGAAATTTTAAGATATGTGCTATTTTATAAGGCAGCTCATTCAACATTTTTTGCAGGAACCTTGATTTAAATACTAGAAGGACGATTAAGAAAATCCTGTACCGAGTAAAACGCGCCATTTAAAAGAATAATTTTACTCTGCTTCACGAATCTTTTGTAGGTACTATTTTTAACCTCTGGCGGAAGGCTGTTGTATAAAATTATCCCGGTATTGTGAATACTTTTCTGGTGTAGAGCAAGGCGATGCTTGTCCGACCTTAGAGCTGAACGATTTCTAGTCGCGTATTCATGAAACTCGCCATTTGTTTGAAACAAATTAGTGTTTCGCTTTACAAACTTTAATATTTCATTAATATATACGCTCGGTAAAGTAAGTATTTGCAAACTTTTGAAGAAAGGTTTGCAACTCGATCTAGAATTCGTGCTAGAAAGTATTCTAATTGCAAGCTTTTGCAACTTAAATATGGAGCAGTTTCCCCAATTAGAGATGCCATAGCTCATAATTGAATGAAAATACGCGAAATAAACCATTTTGACGTACTTTTTGTCAACGTGTTGCATTAATGTTCTCAGAGAATAACAAGCTGAACTTAGTTTTCCGGCAAGCAGATCTATATGGTCATTCCACTTTAATTTATCGTCAATCCGAAGGCCGAGGAAAGGTGCATTAGCTGAGAACTTGTCTACTGGTCTATTACTAGCATCAGCACTAAACTGAACTAACTCAGTCTTATCTAGGTTGAGGGATAATTTATTCACGTTAAACCAAATATTTAGACCATTCCGAGCGCTGTCTTCTTTCTTAATCAGATTATCTAAGTTTTTATCTGCAATAATTATATTTGTATCATCCGCGTAGAGAATCGATTTTATAGGATTTACGTATCCTGGAAGATCGTTGATGAACAGAATAAAAAGTAAAGGTCCAAGAATTGATCCTTGAGGAACTCCACATGTAATAAATTCCCAATCGAATATCTGCAATAATTATATTTGTATCATCCGCGTAGAGAATCGATTTTATAGGATTTACGTATCCTGGAAGATCGTTGATGTACAGAATAAAAAGTAAAGGTCCAAGAATTGATCCTTGAGGAACTCCACATGTAATAAATTCCCAATCGAATATCTGCAATACTTATATTTGTATCACCCGCGTAGAGAATCGATTTTATAGGATTTACGTATCCTGGAAGATCGTTGATGTACAGAATAAAAAGTAAAGGTCCAAGAATTGATCCTTGAGGAACTCCACATGTAATAAATTCCCAATCGGATAAGTGAAGTTGGCCGTCTTTGGTTTCAATTACTACTTGTTGTTTGCGGTTTGTAAGATACGATCTTAGTAAAAGTGACGTGTTTCCCCGAATTCCATAATATTCCATCTTTTTTATTAATATTTGGTGATCTAAGGTGTCGAAAGCCTTAGAGAGGTCAGCTACCTTCAGTCCTTCATCCAATGAATTCTGGATATTCTGAATGAAGTCGTACATTGCGCTATCTGTGGACTTTCCTTTAAGGAAGCCATGCTGCGCTGTTGATAAAATCTTATATTTATTCAGGAAATTAAGTAATCTAATATGAATTATTTTTTCAAATATTTTAGAGAAAATAGGAAGGAGAGAAATGGGCCTGTAATTGGATATATCAGATGGCAATCCTTTCTTAAACAGGGGAATTACTTTGGCTATTTTTAACGCATCGGGAAAAATTCCAGCGGAAAGACATTTGTTAAATATTACTTTAAGTGGCAAAGCGATTATAACCATTGTACTAGTTATACCATATATATCTGCTGCTGAGGAACACTTCAAATTTCTAATTACTGAAATTATTTCAGCTTTATTTATTGGTTGCATAAATATAGTATTCGTAATTTCCGTAGCGGAATTTTGTAACAGATTTAAGAAATCATTATCATGACATACAGAATTATCTTTAGCCAGAAAGTTAGCAACATTAACGAAATAAGAGTTGAATTTGCATGCCGCGTCTCTACCACCAAAAGTTTCACTTCGATCTACAAGCGCAATTTCTTTATGGTTACTGGTACCTTTTCCAGTCACATTTTTAATTATATTCCAGGTAGCTTTGACTTTATTATCTGCATTCGCTATATATCTGGAAGTATTGAGTTTTTTCGCGGCCACGAGCACTCTCTTGTATATACGTCTGTAAGTTTGAATGTAATTTATTAAACTAGGAGATGCAGAAGTATGTTTAAGTTTGTTCAAGTAACAGAGTTTTTTCCGTGATATTCGGATACCGTTCGTAATCCAACTTACTGACTTAACGTGATTTGATCGATTTAATTTAATGGGGGCTACTTCATCAATAATCGATACAAAAACATTTAGAAAGTTTTCAAAAATCGTATTTAAGTTATGAGTTCTGCTATTATCTAGGAAAGGGAGCCAATCAATTGCATACAATTTATCTGAAATTAATCGATATTTTTCGGGGCAGAGTTTTCTTGTTCGCAACCATCGGTTCGGATTTATAATTTTAATTAAATCTTCTTTAATGTACATAAATTGTGCTTTATGATCCGAAATTCCAGTTTCAATTACGTTCACCCTGTTCACATTGTCTAAGTTACTCACAAGGTAATCTATACAATTTACTTGTGGAGTTGGAATTTGAGAAGTTAAGGAAATACCAAACGAACGTAACAAGTTTTCCAGCTGGCGTTTCTTCCGGGTATTAACAAGGAAGTTAATGTTGAAATCTCCGGCAACTATAATTTGTTTGTTTTCCGCATTAACACTACTTAAAACTGTTTCTAAAAGACTGAAAAACGATTCTGAGAGTCGAGAGACTATAGTTACGATTCCTCGCAACATAACCGCCGTGACAAGAATCAAAATATCGAACCTTTTTCTCAAGCTTCTCTAGATCACGATATGTCTTTGATTGAGGCAACCACGTGGTATTGAAATATTCCGCTATTTCCAAGGATCCCCGTTTTCTACACTACCGTGAAAGGAGAAAACCCACGTCAAGCCCTGACTGACAAGATGGGGACTAGAGGCGGCTTCAGGTTTCGACTAACCGATGCCATGTGCAGCTCCCGAATCTTCGTTAACATTCATACTCAAAAATTCAAGAAATATCCAATATCGAGCTAAATTATTATTAGAGAGGTTCAAAATTAGAGATAAAACTATTTGTCTTAATTTCAATGTGAATGTAATTATTCAGTAAAATATAAACTAGTTCTGACTTTACGCTATCAGATTTAATTATGTTATTAAATGCCAGATAATATATATATTTTTAGAACGTTTAGGAAATTAGATTCTCTTTATTCCGTATAATGTACACCTATGAAATAAGTAACACTCAAAAATTCTCAACACAGAACTAGATACAAAGGTTATTTCTGCTCATAATGCTGAATTGCTTTATTTATAATTTAATTATTATTAATCATTGGTGAAAGGAGGAACTGTTATCTGTTAATACTTTTAGGAGGTATTGTTTTAATTAGTTCGAAGTGTATTACAGTATTAGTCTGATATTCAGACCATTCTTTCCAATATGTTTCTGATAATAATAAATTTATTGTATTCTGCTACTAGAAACTGTGCAATCGATTTATAAAGAAAACGTTTCTACTATTGTTGAAATTTCATACGCATTTAACTGCATTGCTACAATGCAGTTAATTGCGTATGAAATCTCAACTTCTTTGTGAGGATTCCACATCTTCAGTCTAGTTGCCCAACATTTGACACTAAAGCAAGATTTGAAACTTTTCATTTACATAACCCGTACGGAATAAGTTCGTCGTCTAATATAAGACGTTATATTTCCTAGTTATATAGATGGAATAAAAAAATTAAGTTGTTTACAACAGATTTCCCTGTTTAATACTAAGTAAGAGATCAATTCAAACTTCAGTTAAGTTGCAGTTGTAGTAGTAGTGTTAATAACATTTGTTTGTCGTTTTCAGCCGGACTATTATCGAGACGCTCCTCACTTCCGCAGAGAAGGAGACGGTCCTGCTTACCAGCTAGAGATTCCTAGAGCCAAGCTAGACTATACAGGCGCCTACTCAGTCATCGCCCGCAACTGCCATGGGGAGGCAAAGGCCGTGATATCCCTACAGATATATGCTAAGGGTAAGTAAACACAAATTTATCCGAATGTCAAGAAAACCGAAAGCTGACTTGCTGCTAAGCGTCGCCAAAATTAAATATTGCTATCCTACTGTGCATGACAATTAAAATACAAAGCAAACCAACAACGAATCTAATAATTTGTTATGAAATCGAATCTGATTGGCTTTCAAATTTCTTACAGTTGTAGAAATTGCTTCAAACACTTTTGTTAGAATATTGTTCCAGTTATGTATTATCCTTTTTAGGAAGGAGAATTTTCCAGTATCCGTATTTTGCTTCCTGGCTTATATTTTAGACAAGTCATTAGTATTCCAATTCCGAGTCGGATCTTTCACTGGATCCCGAATTCCGTTAATATTTTTGACCTGCGTTGTCTTAAATGGAAACATTTTGCTTTCCCATTTTCTTTCTTGTCAGTGATGCGTTCCACCAGAGAAGCTTTATTATTTTAGTGCCGATGTCAGTTACCATATGCGTCAAGATTGGGGTAAACCAGTGATGTAAGAGACTTTGTTTAAGGGCAGATTGTCAGCGTCTGAGAACGAGCTGTCGGAAGCAGAGAAGCTCGTCGGTTGTTAGCGTGCTACTGTCGTAAACTAAGTAGTTGAACGACGGTGAAGGCGACAAGGTGATGGACGTCCTCTCTTCATCAAAGAATGCAGATAATCGGAGGATTGCCCACTAAGTAAAATATGCAGCCTGTGATAGTCTGACGGCAGTGTACAATGCTGATGCAGGTGCAACTGTTTTGGAGCACAGCGTTCAGCACAGAATATTTGATATCTCCAACGGTAATGGAATTTTATAAACGTATCACATAACAGAATCGTAGGAACATAGTATAGTCTCGTTGTCAATCTAATCGAATTCGCGTATTCTCAGCCTGGTGTAATGCATCTGAGACGCTTGCCCTGCAACCGAAAGCCAAAAGAATCGTACCTTGGGGTAAAAATGAAAAATAAATTTTAGTTGCTTGTACCATTTTAAAAATGCAACGGTTTATTTCGTGCGTTCGTGTATTTGTGGGTATAAAACCCTATTTGGAAGAAAGGTTTCAATACAGAACTTTACCAACAACCCCAAAAATTACTATTGGAGAAATATTGCGTATAAAATGGGCATTACCTGATGAAACTCCTTCCAAATTCAAGATTAGAAAGGATTTCTTTCTGCCCAAGGTCCAAGGACCGCAAATCACGCGTACAATGCAGAGCTTTTATTTGTAATGAGCACCAAAATGAAATTTGCCAAATTTTTTTTGAGAGTTCCTAATAATTGTGCCTTTTTTGATAAGTGTAACTGAAATTATTTTATAAGAAGCGTTTTTTCATTGAGGTGCACATGTACCACTGTGTACGGTTAATTAAAGTCTAATATGATTACGGTTCTAGGGTTAAGGTAATTATGTGCCATGGAGTGCCAGATACCTCCATAAATCTAATAATCATCATGCCAAATCGCTATTGTTTCTAAGGTGAACCAACACCCTATTAAGCAGGAATTCCTGATGCTCTGACTCATCAATGTAATGCAATGCATTCTTTTTCTTCTTCCTCGGCTCCAGGGTTTTGGTCGACTGCGGACTGTCATCTTATATGACATATTCCAAATTTGGAGTGAAACAATGTCAGTCTTAATTCAGGTCTCCGTGACCATGACGGCACTTGCCAGGATTCGAACCCGAGACCTCTGGGTTGTGAGGCAGCGATGCTAGACACTAGACCATATATTAAATATATATATATATATATATATATATATACCCTATGTGCATTTGGGTAAAACTTTTGGATTATTTTTGCGAGTCCCAAGATTTACAAGGAAAGATTGTGCTTGAGATTTTTAGGGAGATACTACAATATTTCACAACGGAAGTAAATTTTTCCCCATTACACTCTGGTAAAAGCAGTGAGAGAAATCTCGCGTGTCCTCTCATTTACGTCAAAGATGTCGTGTATACACGTGTGTCTCGGCTGCTGACAGGGTCGTTACGTTAACGGAACTAAATTAGACCGATGTGGCCGCTTCGCCAGAAAAGGTTAAATGCGCCGCTCTACTCGTAGCCGTTGTCTGCGTACGATATGTAAATACTAGGGGCGCGAGAAATGGGGCCGGACCAGAAATTAATGGGGCTTGTTATGGCGCGGCTTGATGGAGCGATAAACGAGTTGGCGAATACCGCGGCCCGTTAGTAAATCCAAACAGGCTTCTGCCGAATATGCTTCCTTTTTTATTTACATATCAGGAAAAAAACTTAAAGGCTCCATATACCGGCATCTCAAGGCTGTTTGCATTACGAAAGATGTTTTGTACCCCTACCAAATTAAATCACTTCTTTGAATTTAATATGTGCTTTTTATACTCTCTTAACACCAATTATATCAACTACTTATTACGAATACTAAGATACTTTTTTATGTGCGTCACCTAATAGAAAACTTTGAAAATTCTCTCTTCCAACAAAATTTACTTAATTACACAATCTTTTTAATTGGAGGGTTAAGAAGTAATGTTTTTGGAACTGTTGGCTGTACGTTAGTATTAATATCAATATTAGCAATAATATTCGATGAGAATATCGTGAGCTGAAATTTAATTTTTACGACGACGGTTATTATTTATACGATTTGCGTAGAAAGGAATAAAATCTGTTTCCACGCTCACAGAGTATGAGATACATATAATTATAAAAACAAACTGTGTAATCTGAAACCCATTAAGGCTGCAAGGACTCATATAGTTATTTCATAACAAACAGTTGTCATTAAACAGCGGAAAACAAATCAAAATGTGCGTTTACAAATATTTCGCTTACATTACCTTAGAAACTTTCAACAAATCGGCCTATTGTTTTGACGATTAAGTCGAGGTTAAATCACTCCAAGTTTGAACATTTTCGTAAAAGGAGATCCCATGTATTTGGTATTTGTCGTGTCCAATATATTGTCCGCAATCCATGAAAAGACCCTGGATCCAAAAGAATGGTAGACTAGAACAGAACCATTTCCTATAGATCCTCAGCAGAAGCTAACCTTGAAGGACGTGGAAAGTGTTATGTATCTGTTTTTAATAACTTAATTTACATAAGTATGATGTATAAGGAAATTTATCTGTAATTGTGGTGTTCAGTCCCTAGACTCCCTGCATGCTAACCTATCTTGCTAATTCTTTTCATTTCATTTCTCATTAATTACAACATCCCTCATCCACCCTAAACTGCTTAGAGTATTCCATCCTTGTCCACCCTCTTCTCCTATTACCTCACACACTTCCCTCTAATGATATTAAAAGACTCCCATGTCTCAAAACGTAGCCTATTAAACTATCTCTTCTCTTGGTCTCTCTTCCTCTATTCTGCTTATAATTTCCTCGTGAGTTACTGCATCCGCCTATGTGGATTTTCAATATTCTTCTATAGCACCACATTTCAAAGACACCACGTTTCGCACCTATATAACGCCACATTCCATACGAACATTTTAAGTAATTATTTACTAATATTTAATAATTATATTTCCCGGAAGTGAATTCCTCTTTTTTACGAAAGCCTTCCTTGCCCGTGCTATCCTACTCTTAATATCTACTATACTTCTACCATTCGTAGTTATTATGCTGCACAAGTAGCAGAATTCCTCAACTTTCTTCAAAATATCCTATCCCAATCTAGCACCCTTTATTATTCTACTGTTTCCCATACTACACTCCATTACTTTGGTTTTCCCTCTATTAATCCTCATGTTGAACTCTTTCTCCGAAACTACGGTCATGACTTTATTATGGTTTCCAAGTCTACTTCTTACTCCCCTAATACCGCAATATCGTCGGCATCCTATAGAGGTTTTGTTTCTTACCTTGCAGTACGATTCACTGTCCATATTCCGTTTTAATTTTCTTTATCGCCTGTACTATATATAAGTTAAAGATCATCCTTTTCGTACTCCGTTCTTGATTTCTGCTTTCCTTTATTAATCTTCAATTCTAACTATAGCTTCTGTACAGGTCATGGATAGCTATTCTTTCTCAATATTTTTAAAATACAGTTTACATTATCAAAGCTTTTTCTGAATCTACAAATGCCTTGAACATAGGCCTGATTTTTTATTCTTTCTTTTAAAATTAGACGCAGAATCAATACTGCTTCTCTTGTACCTACATTCTTCCTAAAACCAAGCTGATCTCCTAACTCACATTCTATTTGACGTTCCATCCTCCTATTTACTAATTTTGTTAACATTTTGTACGCACGAGATACTAAACCAATTGCCCTGTGCTGGTCACATCTATCAGTCCCAGTTTTCTTCAGTATGGCTATAATTATGTTTTTACTAAAATTTTCTGGAATTCTTCTTGTTTCGTAGATTTCGTAAACTATACTGAACAGCCATTATATTGCTTCTTCGCTCTATGTTCTTATCAACTCCCTGGAACGTTATCAATTCCTTCTGCTTTACAATTGCTCAGTTCTGTCAGTGCCCTTTCGAACTCAAAACTTAAAATTTTGTCCCCCAACTCTTCATCATCCACCTCCTCTTCTTCTTCTGACTGATCTAGTTTTCCACCCTGATACAGCTGATCTAAATATTCTTTCCATCTTTCTACCTTTTCTTGTTTATCCTGAATTAGCTTCCGATCGGCTCTCCTGATGTTCTTGCTAATATTTTTCCTCTCTCCGAATGTAACTTTTATTTACCAATAATCTGCGTCTATTTTCCCTTTCAGCATGCAATTTTCAACCGCTTTGCATTTATCTTGGAGGCAAGCCGCTTTGGCTGCCTTTCACTTTCTATCTCATTCATCAGTCGTCTGTACTGCTCTTTACCATTTTCATCCCTCGCGTTTTTAAATTTACGCCTTTCATAATTAATTTTTATTATTTCTTGTGCTATCTATTCTTTCCTATTGGTCTGAGGTATTCGTCCTATTTTTTTGCCTGCTGCTTCAAGAACACCCATTTTTCTTCTATATTGTTTCTTTCTCCTTCTTCTATTAATCTACTCTGAATATCTCCTTTGAAACTCTGAAGCACCTCCTGTTTTTTCAGTGTTTCTAATTTCCATCTCTTCTTTTAATCCCTTTCTTGAGTATCTTTATCTATAATACTCTAAATCAGAATTTGACCACATTTGGCACACGTTATCGTCAGAGCCCGAAGCTGCCATTGATCTTTAACTTTTTTGAATTTACTGAAGTTATATATGTGAAAATATCAATAAACCTCCGTTTTTTTCCACTTTTTCCGGCGGTTTTCCACCAGTAGCAAAGATCGTACTCAACTTGAAGAAAAGAGTAAGAGCTTATTCTTGTTCTGTCACCGAGACCTATCAGCATATATCTTTATTAGCACGTTGAGATACAACACAATAAAAAATTCCATTTTATATACCCTCCAAATAGGATGTAGTAGATCAAAAATTGAGGATTTAAGAAAAATTCTGAGGGCTTTTTGTCGTTTCTTTACCATTTTGGTCATACGATCTTTTCTTATTAGACCACATGGAATGTGTGAAAAGACACCTCTGTTTTAATTAGTTCTAAGACTGGTAGGATGTAACTATCCATACTAACCTATTCTGCGCAAGACTTTTCATTTCTGCATAGCTACCACATCCCACATCCTCCCTAATCTACTTAACGATTTACATCATTGTCCTCCGTCTTCTGTACTTACCCCACACACTTCCCTCTAAAGCTAATTTTAAATGACCCAAATTTCTCAAAAATATTCGTTCTCTTGGTCAAAGTCCTCCAAATTTTACTTTCTCCCCTATGCTGCTTAGAAATTCCTGGTTATATAGCCTCCCATCTATCCACCCATCTGATTTTCATAATTATCCTATAGATTTAGGCTGTTGAAAACATGTAAGACGAGTAGTAACACGCCCATATAGCTAAACGTGATCCTTGTGGAGTAGAACAATGAATGTAGTGTACCCTCTAATACTGCAATAAACTTATTTTTAATTACATTTCTACTTTATTATTTACGTGAACCCGAGTAACGCCGGGCACTTCAATTAGTAGTAACTAAACAAGGAAATAGTCATTCCATACATTTTCACTTTTCTAATGGAATATCGATACCCATACAATCAAATTTTTGAAAGACATGACCATATTATTCAAGGGGCTATCTTTTATTATCATAATCTTCCCATGTATGTTGCAACATGAAGCAAATGGGTTTTTCTCTTGAACATTCTTTTACAAATACAAATTGATATTCTGAAGGAAAATTATTTTTGTTTAAATGATTAATGAACCTCAGAGTAAACGATATTGACCATTTATGTGGTGTATGCATCAGACGGATATGTCTTTTCAGAATTATTTGTTCGTTGCCGTAATCTCACGTTTGCGATCGTGACAGGATAGACACGATAGGTCAGATCAGAACTGAAGCATGGAATACACAGATCGAGTCTTGTTAGACACGAGTCTTGCCTGTTACTGCCGCACTACATTATTCAGTAATGTCCCGGTACGGCAACGAACTGCCTTAGAACATCTTCCCAGCCCAGTTCTCTAAGATGATTTTTTAATTGTATACTCTTTATTTACGTATCAAAAATTTAATGAAAGCAAATAATTTAATTTTCTTCATGTTATATTCTTTAGTTCTAAAGTTTCACGAAGTCTGATTCAGAATTCTTGAACATTTTAAAATCAATTCTCTGAAAGAAACAATTTTGTTCACAAAATAAATACAGTAGAATGATTAACATCAATTTTTAAGTTGATATTGAAATACCGTCATTTATATTAAATAAATTTTTTTATTTCTACTTTTATCGTAAAAAATATCTATTTATGATAATTTATACAAAGAAATTTCATACACACTTTCCTGACGTTGAACCCCGATTTCGCATTCCAATTTATCTACTTGAGAGTACAGGTTACAAAATAGTAAAGAAACTATCGTTCGTACATCACATTCATTATATCGAATAAAATTTATCACAAAACGATGATTCGTCACCTTATTTGGGACTTCTTTGGGGAAATGAGAAATGGATTAATTAAATTCAAGCTTTCTCTTTAATTGGTCGTAAATTTTATAAGATTTTTCTTATATTCCGTTTATCGGTTTGTATAGACATATATCTGGAAACATTTTTCTTGTGCATCGCTTATAATACTAAAATGAGTGCTTTTAACGTCGTAATAAATTACAATTTAGTGCCCTAACTAAAGCACCGTTGCTATTAGTTTTAGACGGAAAATAGATGTTTGTAATATTCTCTTACTGATCTCTTTCAAAATATTTTTCTGTATCCATTAAAAGTGTAAACTAATTAACCCGGGCGTCCTAATCAACCTTTGGCTACCTTGCTTTACCATCCACATCCGCCTCTTTTCATTTTGCTTGCTATGCTATTAAAGAGGAGTTACCTGTTTCCGGATCATTCTCATGTAGCCTATTACTAAAAAAACTAATTAATTTTATCTATTTTCTGTTTAAAAAGGAATAACTCATGTCTTTGGGTACATTTTAATTTCCTTCATTCACAAGAGTTTGTAAGAGATTCCCAACGAGATCCAGGTTGACCGTTTGGGAATCGATGGAAGTTTAAAAGAGGACTATAGTATACTAAGGATCTATTAGAAGTTCTCAGCGAAACTTTTTCTGTTCAGTTTTTAACTAACGCAATTATTAGACACTAAACTATTTGTCAAATAAATTGTATTGATTTAACATCGTCTAATTAATTACAGTTGAAATGAATATAAGAAGTATTTACTTTTTAATATAAAACTCTATTCGGACATTCTCATGGAGCAGAATACATAAACAAATCGCACGCGGAATTGGCAGTAATAGGAAATCGGCAAAACGTTACAAACAGTGTAGTTACCCTTTATTCTCAACTTAGCCTGGAACGTGCCGCTGGAGTGAGAGACAATGGAATAGTCCTGCCACTCGGCCCCACCCAACTTCCTCGTTCTTATAATGAGCACCTTACCCACTTAGTTTTATTCCTTGATTCCCCGGACCCGAACAAACCTTCCTCACAGTATTTGAATGTCCATGGCCGGTAATATCTCCTATTTCTTACTGCTTTACTGATCACTGCTTAATGCTTAATATATTGAACTCAAAAATCTTGCCCATTAATGATCAATCATCACTCTCAGTGTCCTGAAACGTTAGTTAACCTAATGCTGAATTTCAATGTTCACTCTTAATGTCCATTACTCAATTTTTATGGGTTTTTAATATTTTGTTCCCACTTTGTTATTTCATTTTCATCTGTGGTGGAGACCGATCGAATCAATTTTTTTTTCTGTCGAGTGTGGGAGGCGCCATTCACACCACTCCACTTGATGTCACCGAATCTCAAAGAGTTTTAAAAATACCCAAGCGCGCCAATTTCTATGGTTTTTATTTTTAAAAATTTACTTTGATTTAGTACAGCCAAATTCCGCATGTAGCCGTATTTACTATTACATAGTCAAGAAACATAAACATAATTGAAATACGAATAGGTATTCTGGGATTACGCTGAATTTTGGAAACTAAATATTTGAAGAAATTTTCTGTTGTTGGGAGAGATTCTATTAACTTTGATGATATTCATATTGACAATGACCACTTAAAACCGTTTAAAGAAGATACCAAAGCCTATTACAAATATTTTTGAGAGTTTAGATATCCCCTCTTGGACTATAAATTTATTTGGAATCGTTGGATGAAGAAGAATTTGGAAGTAAAATCAATTTCCAAATATGTGACTATGATACTTTTTCAATTGTAAAGATATTATAATTTTCATGAAATAAATCCAAATCGCCAGACCACTATTTGGAGTTGTTGAGGTAGGACTTAGTTATGAAACGACATACGCGGCGATGTGCAATTATTATTAAGTAATTTTACTCCCATTATAACAATTATTTCGGAAATCAATTTTTTATAAACATATTTCAATTTCATATTAGTTGTTAAAATTGTCAAGACTCACAGCTGTCCTCAATCTCAGGAATTTATTTTCATTTTTATTAGTCATACTACATCAAGAGTAGCTTTCGGCCTACTCGTGGAAATAATTATCTCCAAATTCAACGTCCACGTTGATTTTGCATGTAAATATTTATACGATTAGACTGAAATTAAAAAATATATTCCTCAAATTGTGGAAAACTATTTGAATTTAATAATTCATAAAATGTTAAGTAACATTTATATTTTTACGTCAGATACTAGGTTTTCCAACATGGCGAATTAGATGTATAAATCATAAAAAGTTACCTTCTAATTTTGAATTCCCGAGACATGTATTCTATCGATCGAATTGTTTTGTCTGTTACGTTTCCACATACTCGAAATCGCCATTGTCAACACCTCATTGAGGTCAACACTGAATTATTCTGTTTCGTAATACCAGTTAGCCTCTATTTTATCTTCTGGGACCGTATTTTAATTTTCCGTGATTTCTTTCCTATTTGTTAACTTAATTTCATTATATTCTAGGACGGCTGAATGTTAATAATGTGGAATAAAGTTTTATAAACTCTTAGAAGTTCTTCCTGATATACTTTCTTATTTTAGGCCAAGGGAAGGAGGACGCTATGGACCATGGTTCCGTCACCTACGGGTAAGTAAATCTCCACATAGATTATAGACACGTTATTATTTGCTTTCCACTTTGACTGCAACGGGACTTTTGTGTGTAGGCGCGTGCAGACGCTGCCCGTCATCAAGAGGGCGCTCGCAGACCGACGCTGCTGCGACGGCGACGCCGTGACGCTCGAGTGTCGCGTCTCCGCCACGCCTCTGCCCGACGTGCGCTGGGAGAAAGACGGACGAGTAAGAATAATACCAACATTAACATTATTTGTAATAGTAACACTAATCTTATGTCTACTGAATCCATTTGAGATATATCCAACCGCCCTCATATCATTTAAATTCCTGCCGATATTTTATATTTAAAGTTCGTATCCCATTATCTTTCCATTTTGAAGACATTAAAGACTGTACACCGACAGTGACAGTATTAACCTCAGAGAGCCCGAAAACTTATATTTCATTCTTTCCTTTCCCCATTTTTATAAGTGTATTTTACTTCAACTCCAACCTCTCTGTACAAAGTTTGGTTAAAATTTCTGTCTGCGTTTAGGAGTCTAAGTCACCTAATTTCACCCACAAGCCTAGGAGCTGAACTTCTTAACCGTGCCGAAATCTGTATTTCAACTCTGCTACAATCTTAAACGCGGATTCGTCGCCAATCTCGGTCGTTATAGCATTATTTTTGTCACCCCCTTCCATCTGCAACCCTGCAGGTGTTTCCCACAACTAAAGGGCATTATGAATCCTTGCGACCCCGTAAACTATTTATTGGACGCCAATATAGGCTGCTCCCGCATATTTTTAAACTGTCATCCCCTTCCACATTCACCCACAGGGATACTAGAGTTATCTTACCCGAGATGTTTGCTCCTGGATCGTAAGTGACACGCGTACCAAGTATCATATATCAATTTATACTTATAAATGAAATTGTAAACGTTTTGTTTTAGTAAATAAACTTAATAGATCGTGGCCAATTAAAAATTACTATAACACCTTTCCTTCCTGTTTTATGGGACCGCTTCACTTGTATACAATAATCTAAATATTATTTCAATTTATACAAACCAATAAACAGAAACTTTTTTGACTTATTCCAACAACTTACAGGGCCGACATGAGAGCTAATGATATACAACTAAAGTATTCCCTAAATATAGAAATATAGAAATTTCAAATGAGCTATTCGCTTCTACTTGAGCTCCAATTTAAGCATTTATATTTCATTTTACTTTAATTCCAGGAACCTTTCATCAATTTACAAAATGTCGGTCTTCACAAAATTTCTAGAAATTAGGTTGCGATTGAATGTGGTTA
Source organism: Eucriotettix oculatus (assembly GCA_034510155.1). NCBI lineage: Eukaryota > Metazoa > Arthropoda > Insecta > Orthoptera > Tetrigidae > Eucriotettix > Eucriotettix oculatus. Next base: position 241,307,576 of record CM067376.1, on the reverse strand, counting down.
ATAAATTCTATGTGAGCCTAGCTTACGTTTACAGTAATGGAGGGTTGCTGAATCGGTCCGTGGACGTCGACTCATATTATCTCTGTGGTAGAGTGTCCGCTCGGTAAACAGAAGGTCCGGGGGTCGAGTCCCTGGTCTGCTGTAATTTTTATTCCTATCTTTCTTCCAAATAAACTATACGCTTCTACTTGAGTTTCATTGGCGCATTTCTTCTTCCTTTCACTTGAATGTAAATTTTATAATAAGTTCTTACTTTTGTAAATTATACATTAGTTTCACTGATCAATAACTTATTCTTAAAAGTATATAATTTTGGAATTCATATAGTGCAGCGTGTGTGCCGCACTCGAGAGACAAAATGTTTGGTTAATTAAATAACACGTTCAATAAAATTAAAAGTTATTTCGCGTAAATATAATAGATGGATCAGCTGTCTTATACTCATAAACGAAATTAATTGTTTATTAGTAAAAAAGATCAATTTTCGTACGTGGGCTTGAATGTATGTTCCGTAAATATAAAGGCGTGAAGTAATTTCAAAATTTTTTTCACACACGTACTTTACGATTCGAAAATCATCAGACTCAGGGTAAGTTACGTAGGGTCAAATAAATATTATTTTTACGGTGTTTCTTTCGATACTATTAGGAAGTATCCGTCCTACCCTAAGGATATATAGAATTTGATAAATTATGCCCTTACGTACCCTGCGTGTATGCGTTCGGCGGCGGCGAATAAAAATCACCTTTGAGGAAAATGATCCATTGATATAATAACTTGTCGGATCTGAATAACGCCGTCGGACAATTATCTGAAGGGTAAATGGCTAGATCCCGCTCAATTGGACTTCATGGTCCCTTCAGTCCCTACATTTAGCCTTATTTTATAAACAATAGCCTTGTGTCTCCTATAAATGTATTATTTTTTATCAACTTTTAACGTATTAGTTTATGTTACTTTGATGTATACAATTTGTTACGAAACTCCAACTTTCTATAAAAATTATTAAATGGTATATCTTCCTATTAATCAGCTCAATTTATTAATATTATGTGTGCGTAAATCGTCTCAGAATGACTGATTTAACTATCATAATTGCGTACCTCTTAAATAAATTCATTGCTCGTAAATAAAATTCTTAATTAAAAATATAGGAATCGTTTATCGTCAAGATTCACTAAACCATTCGGCAACATTTTAGAACCAAACATCCTTCCTAAAATGTCAAGTTTAGATTTATTATTATTATTCTTCAAATCACCTGTATTGAAAAATATTTGCCACACTTCCGAGGTATTAACGCTCCCTCAGTTAACAATAAAGCGAAATTGAATTTAGCACTTGTTGCTATGAATAAAATTTATCTTTGAAGTGAGCTTATAAGTACGTGATCGCCGCTGGTGCACGTCCTGTAAATCAATTCCTTTTATCGTTGCCCTCACAATGCGCATTGTTATGTATGAGTGTAAATATTCTAAGTGAACATAAACATTTACACAGTCGCCCTTCTACTGAAGCATCTCAACATTCCCAAGAATTATCCTCTACATAATACGACGTATTCTATTCAGTGGCGTAGGAGTCACATATTTCACTGTGGAATGGCTATAAGCTACTGAATAACCGCACTATGAATGGAATAAACTTCTTGGTAGTGTGCAGACAACGACTGTTTGCTGTCCATAATCATTAACCTAAGCAGTAAGTTATACTGTTAATGCCACAACATGCTTTGGAAATAAAATATCGTATAAAAACATTATGAAAGTTAAATAATAACACCCATAAGTCACTAAATAAAAGATAATCAAATCGCTGCCTCACAACACAGAGGTCCGGGATCGAATCCTGGCACGGGCGTGGATGATTGTGACGTCTTGGTCACAGAGACTGAGATTAAGACTGCTGAAAAATCGATACGCTGACCACGTATCACTCCAAATTCTGAATGTGTCATTTAAGATGAAATTCCGTTGTCGACCGAAGATACGAACAACAGTGATCATATCATTTAGTAAAATTGAAATGATAAATGCATTTAAAAATGAAATTTATGAAGAACACTTAAACAGAGATTCTTGGTATTAACTATTCCAAAACCTATCTAAAATAAATACAGAGTTCCTACAATACATTAATTTTAGTCTTAGAGTTGCCTAACTAATTTAGTCTTCATTTTAAATCACAAAACTCTAAAATATTACTGAATGATACACTGCATGCTAAATTCATTGAAACTGCTAATTTAAACATTTAAAATTAGATAAAAGACTTTCAATAAGTCAGCATATATTTTAAGCAATTCTGCTACTTGGGAAGCGTAATAACTAGGGATGGTAGAAGTATAGTAGTTATATTAGGAAATCATTGCCAAAATGTTCGTATGGAGCGTGGCTTTATATGGGTATGAAACGTGGACGATAGGAATTGGGGAAAGGAAAATAATAGAATGTGGTGCTATAGGCGAATGCTGAAAATCAGAATCACAAACGAGGAAGTTCTAAACAAAGTAGAGGAAAAGGGAACAATATGGACGACGTTGACTAAGAGTAGGGATAGATTAATAGGCCACGTTTTCAGACACGAGGGTCTTGTAAAATTAGCAATAAAGGGAAGTGTGTGGGGTAAGAACAGAAGAGACATGCCAAGGATGGAATCCGCTAAGCATATAAGGGAGAATGTGGGTTGTTCTAGTTATAAGGAAATGAAAAGTTTGCATAATATAGGTTAGCATGGAGGGTTGCATCAGACCAATCTTAGGACTGAATACCACAACAACAACCAACATATTTTATTACTATATAATTAACGTAAATACGACTTTTTGTCTCCCTTTTGAGACTTCCTCAGGCATAATGTATAGTAATTCATGTCATTTACTTCTCGATTCCCTCATCCGAAAAGATTATTAAATGAAATGAAGTATCAAAGGGGAGACGAAAAGTCGTATTAATGTTAATTAAATAGTAATGAATTAAATGCTGACTTTTTGGACCTCCTTTTATTTATTGTATACTTCAAGTTAGAAAAATAAGATTAAAACATTTAAATAATACAGAGTTCGTGCAACATTGGTGAACTAATTTCTAAAATAATAATTTTATCGGGGTTGTTACAAATAACTTTTAAAAATTCGGTTTATATACTAATGGATGTGAATACTTGTCTTTCACGTTGTTTCACTACCGTTTAGTAATTTCAGTGTTGATATTGATGGTTTGATATGTTACTACTATTTCACATTTATTAAAATTTGCCGCAACTCAGTAAAATAACACAAAATACACTCATTCATGTTTTACAAAAAAAATGTATTTGATGCTTAATCTGTTGATACAATATGAACATAGTGTAATAGCTAACTGTGTGTCAAGTTATTTACTTTCAATATAAAACTATAATAAAATTTAAAGAAAAACACTCTTGTTTGTAAAATTTGAAACATCAACTATTTCTCCATAAGAGAAAAAATAGCACGGGGAAATTATTTTGGCAAAATTAAATTTAGTGACAGCAAAATCTCGAAACAGAAAGTTTAATAAAAATATATCAGTGATTCTACAGAATGTGACAATTTGATTCTTCTGTCATTCTCCAGTTAAACTTTAATCTTCTTAAAATAACAAAAATTCATAATTAATTGGATCTTTTAACTCCTCTATATGCTCGTTATCTGATTAAAACACACATTCTTTCTATAACTTTTCATTTACAAATTTTAATTGTTCAGTATTCAATGGATTTGATTTTCATCCTTAATTTAGTCAGCTCACGACGGATACTCAGCAGCTACTCTTCTACTCTACTACAAAGGTTTGTATAACTGACCACCTCTAAGTTGGTAAATTTCACACCTTCTCTCTACACAATAATTCCTAATTAATTAAGTTACTGAACTCCTCCGTCAGAGTTCCTGAACCCTTCACTGGCTGTCTAAATGCCATAAAGAGAATCACTAAACATTCAATTTTGCTTAGTAACATATTTAGAAGGTATACAAATTTTATCTTATTGTTCAGAAACAAAGAGGGGGCTATAGCTTGTTTAAGGGAACCTCGTTTCAATGTACTTGATAAATGATTAAGATATCTGAAACGTAAGAATACAATTTGGATAAAGTGGATAATAGTTAATGTTCTGAACTAAGCAAATTCTCTATATTCGCATCTCTATTATAAAATTGCGTGTATGTGGATGTGTCTGTCTTTATTTATGTTCCGTGTACAAATCTAAACGAGTGGACGAAATTATACCAAATTTGGTACACGTGTTCTTTTTATTGATCCGGGAATCAGCGCTGTTAGAGGCCGGGAGGGGGGGAGGTGTGTGTGGAAAACTTAAATGAGCAAAAACGGTGACTGTTTTCAACAATTATATACATTTATTTTATGGGGTGTCCTCCGATATTGCTGGCGCATAATTTCAACACCATCCATAATCGGAGGGGACTATGCTTAAGGGAGGGTTGAAGGGGAATCACATAAAAATAACTAGAAAACAATTGAGATTGGATTATTGAGTTTAATTCTGATATAAATGAAAATTAAGTCACGGTTCAACCCTTAAGACGAGTTGGAAAGGGGTAAAGTAGACATCTGATTACTATCTTTAATGGATGGAACAATTTCGACGAAATTTTGAACAGGTGTTCTTGGCAAACAGAGTTCAACACAGATTAATACCCCGCTACCACCATTTCGGGGATGGAGGGGGTGTTATTTTTAAAAATCCATAAACTGCGATAATTTCCTTCTAATATATATTTTTTGGGTAAACTAATTTGATAGCGTTTGCGGTGAATTTATTTGCTTATAATTTCAACCCCATTTATCATAGGGGTGTAGGGGGCATCATATGAAAATAAAAATAAATGTCAAGTTTGGTATCAAAATCGGTCCTATGGAAGAATGCGAAATTAATTGCACTTCATCAATTAATTGAGGGATGTGGCCCAATACTAAACACTTGGGATATTAGATACGCTTACCACCCCTAGGGGGGTAGCGGAATTTTTATATATATAATAGACTCATATTTGAGTCGCAAAAATTCTTGAGGTTAATTAATTTTATTGTGTTTCACCGACAATATTTGTCTACAATTTCAACCCCTTCTAGCATGTGACGGGTGCAAGTGGAAATGAGTCACATGAAGATAAAAAAAACAACTGAGTTTGGTGTCGAAACCAGTGTAATGCGAGTCACTAAGTTACGTTATGACCTTTTAGTAAAAATTCATCCCTTACGTAGAGGAGAATTTTTATTTTCTTACAGCAGTGAAAATAGTTTTAGCCTTGCTATTCTATCGGCAGTATTTTTGACTCTTTAGACGTAATGGGAGTATATCTGAGGTTCATATTGTGACGTTTTGATGCCGGTTTATTGATATGTTGACCAAGAATTAAATTATGTGCAGCGGGAAACGCCTGGTCCTCGGCTAGTATACGATCAAATTGTAATAATGAGATTTTTAAGACACGCACACGATATATAATAATGGCTACCGCTAAAAATTTGAGTGTCTTTAAAAAAACGTTAAACAAAGATTCTCTCTTTTCACAAGCTTCTGATTTATTCCTTTTGCCGTATGTAACTGCTATTCTTGGATCATTGAAACGTGGCGTCTTAACAGATATTATCAGCATTGTTATTGAATCAAAACAATTAATTCTTGACAGAAATTTACTAGAGTACTTCCTGCATTTTTTCTACAGTTAAAATTGTAACAAATTAGGTTTTTTATTTGGTCACTCTGATCCATTCTTATTTCTTCGTTTTTAAATGATACTTTCATTCACAACGACGATCTTCAGCAAATTAATCTCGGAAATCGTCGTGCCTGCAGTAGAGATTTTATCGTGAAACCTATTAACCCGTGCCTTAAGCGAGAAATGTTTCAGGAGATATGTTACTTAACGGCTTCGTTTCGTCACAAGACCTCCGACCCAAGCCGATATATACATGTATTCACGCCTAAATAAATTTCCATCTCATTTACTTGGAGTAACCACGGCAGGAGCGACGTTGCTACACGTCATTAGTCTGCGTCGAATGGGTGGTCTAACAGCAGGCGTCTGTTACAGTTGATTCCCCTGGGCGGCGACTTCGTGACGGAGGTCGACGGAGAGTCTGCGCGTCTCTGCATCGCGCACGTGTTCCCAGAGGACGAGGGACAGTACACGTGTGTCGCTTCCAACGCCCTAGGCAGCGCTAGAACCACGGCTTGTCTATTGGTTGATGGTGAGTAAATATTTTCACGTCTCTCATAATAACATTCACGAATTATATTGTAAAACACTTGAGCCTGGAAACGTTATGTGGTATAAAGAAGTTTTAATTTAAATCTATATCTAACTTATTTAAATTCCGTCCTAACCCACATATTTGGTTCACATTGAAACTTAAAATTCAAAATACTTTATTCAATTTGCTAAGCTGTAATAATTATTGTTGTATTATTTACTTGTTATGCAAGACATAAAGGACTATCAAATGATATAATGCGAATGCCAATATTTATAATAAGATATGTACAGTGGGACCTCGCATAACGAGCATAATACGCTAAACACTCGTTATTTAATGTGAAATATGAAAATGCGTTCCATACCGATAAAATTCCCAAAAATGAAAGTTTAAAACATGCTGAAAATATGTAACGTTTATTCAAAGAAAATTACATATGAATTGTTAAGGAACGTGATTCATCTTCGCCGTTTCTTCTATCACTGAACGAACCAACCTGTAACGAGACTTCGATTTGCATAAAACAAAAAATTCGAAATAATTTCATAATAATTACTAGCATACCTAATTCATTTTCTAGAAAGCTGTCTGATGACATTTGTTATTTCTGAAGCTTCAAAATTTGCTAAAATTGCGACATTGCATTTTCATTGAATAAATCTTTAGCGCAAAGCCACCGTCGTATGAGGATGATGCTTCTCAGTTTACGTTGCAACAGTTTCCCAATCTTTCAGAATTTCTCTTATTTCTCCAGAAGATTGTTGCTTTGCTGTTGCCTCCTCCTCCTTCATTGAAAAGAGTCTCCTTCACATCTTCTTCTGCATAACACAACGCAACTCCATCAGCTCTTCGGTGGTCAGCTCTTGTGTGTTCTTCCACAAGCTCATTGAGATCTGGACCAGAGACACACTCTCATTGACTACAGGTTCTTCAGCTATTGTCTCAAGACCCGCTCACAATGCTCTCTGGCTAAAGATAATTTATTCTAGACAGAATTGTGAGTTGTCTTGGTAACTGCTTCCCACGCCTATTCAATCGTATTGAGGCAGGCAAGAATGTGGAATTAATATTTCCAAAATTCTGTGTCCTTTCAGTCGTCTCAAAATAACTCTCAGAGATTCCTTTTGAGTGGAGCATCTTCAAATTATAAATACCTGCTAGTCCATAGTCTGGAGTAACGGAGTGGTGTTGGGAAGCAAAAATTGTATCTTGATGAAATTCTGTTCTTCAAGGAACTCATTTTGTAGTCCTGGAGGATGAGTAGGTGCGTCGCGTCCATCGCACAGCAAAGGGGTTCCCCTATCATGTCATTCGTTATTCGAAACGTCGCATGTGACTTCCTTTGCTACAAAACGATACCTCCCGAATGTACCTTATTTTCAACTCTCGAAATTTGAATCATATTCCTTAGAGTATGCGTGCTGAAGGAAAACGCCGTCTGAGTGAATTGTAGAGTAGTTAGAACTAATGACGCGTCTCATACGTCAAACTCCGTGCGTTATTTGTGGTTCCATGCTCGATAAATTCAAATAGCAGGGGTCCCCTATAATTCAAGAAGAAATTAAAGAAGACTACTCAATATTGACCCTATCGTATGTTTTGTGTTTCATGATTCGTTCCCAGTAACAATACGGGATAGAACCCTCACATTTTCTCCTAGTTTCCTTACAAGTGCAGCCAATAACTGGTACCACTTCTGTTCAACTTATGGGAGAACAATAGTGTGAATTAATTTAATTGATTTATTTCAAGAACAAATTATGCGTTTAAGCGTATTTATCATTGTTTCACTTCCATATGACAATAAAAATAAAATTCAGACATTTTTCTGTTTCACTCATAATCACATACGAACCCAGCTGTTTCGCCCTCTGATATTTCATCACCGTCAGTTCAGCTTCAGATTACATAGATCAATCTCTTATTTTTTCAACGTTTTTTGTTTAATTTCATCCCAGAACGTCTATATCTCACTTTTTCATTATTTAGCCATTACCAATTAATACTTTAAACTGATTAAGAAAACAATTACCAAAAAATGAAAAAGGCCATGAACAGTGAAACGTTGGAAAGATTTAGATATAGCAACCAATAACTAAGGAAATTTTAATTTGTTTTCTTAGTCAGATTTAACGGGGTATTTATGAAGATTATTTTAGATAAGTTATTGTTAGTAGGAGAGCTTAGCAACTACGGTTTACCAGTCTAGCAAAATATGAAATATTTTGTTAACGCACTATATACGTATGCAGATGCCACCTCTAGTTGTGGTTCTGACGATCTCTATGTCCAACAGAAATTTCTTCTTGATATAGATTATGTTCACCAACTTTATAAATTATAGAATTCCTTTCCCTTTGGTAGGCTGCGATTTACACTCATGTTCCCATGTGCCAATCCAATGTAATGATGAATGATTTTCCATGGTATCCACGATCGATAAAAATGTTTTTTATTCGATTTTATAAACTTTGCCATTTATTTTTCCTTATTTGAATCTGATAACAAGTAAATCAGCCACATTATTTGACGTTGTGTAACTATAAATTGTTGTTGTTGTACTTAGCCCAAAGACTGGTCTGATTCAACCCTCCATATAGTTCTCCTGTTTCTTCTTCTGCTTAGAACTTCCTGGTTAGTTACTCTATCAACCCATCAGAATTGAAGCATTTTTGTATAAAATAAATACTATAAAATTAATTTGCAGAAATAAAGGGAGATATAGCATATCAATTACAATAAAATTTATTGGTCGAAATGACGAACGGAGGTATAGAATATGAATTAAAATGGTGACAGGGAGAAATAGCATGGGGGACAACATGGTGAAAGATTTGGAGTGGAAGTGAAATGAGGCAATGGTGAAAAGGATACGGCAAAACTTCCGGATATGTTTTGTTTCTGAGAAAAATATTTTCGTCCTTTCATCCAGTCTAATCTTAAACGTCAATTCTAATACGCGGACCCACATTAGTATTATGAAATTTTTGTAACAAATTGTGTATTCTTATGATTTATAAATCCTGATGTCAATTACTTTGCATCCATCATTTAGCTTGAAGAAAGACAACAGTGATAGAAGTTTCTGATGCACGTAAGCAAACATTTCTCAGAAAGCTGAAGTTAGTTCAATATCTTAAAATGACCTGCCTGAACGTACGTGTAGATGATATTCCTGGTGAATGCGTATATGTAGAACGAGTTTTTTTATCGTATAGTTAAACAGACGAGATGCCTGAGGAATATTCTGGCCCGTTTATCGTACTTAAACTGCGCATTGTCCGCGTGAGTGTTGCATAACTAGAGCTCATTATTATGCTCCAAGTGTACGCAAAATGAGCATGCAGGCTTTCACGACTTGAACTGTGGAGAGCAAACCAGATACACCCTGCTCATCGCCTGGGGAAACAGTCGCCACCCAACACGTAATGGAGCGCCTCTAATCCGCCATTGAAAACATGCCGTACATAAATTACTATAGCCACAATGCCTCCTTGCATACGATTACAAACCCGAGGCTTAATATTTGATTCAATGTAATTGTAACATTTTTATTTAATGAATTGCAAAATTTTTCGAATACACTGTGTAACTTAATAGAATTACAAACTTTTCCCGCTCGTACTGGTGGTGACAAACATCTTTCAGAAAAGACGTTCGTATAATTGAAGGTATTTAATTTTAAAATAAATTGAAACTTCTTTCCAGTTATTGACTTGAGATTTTATAGATTCGGCAGGCGTAACACGTCTGTTATAATCTCGATTCTCGCCATCTATATAGCCTAAAGTACATATTCTAACATGGAAAAGTGTAGTCCCGAATAATATTGGTATTAAGAATATATAAGTAAAGATGACAGTTAGTTTGTATACTTGACAATGTGGAACAATAATAATTCGCCACTGTAGAAAGTCAGTCGTTTCCGCCACTCCGTGTAAGTTGCACGTAGAACTTGATTTTTGTGAAAGAACAATTGGGAATATTTTAAAGTTGAAGCAAATTCACTTCATGTTTTTTATTTGTATAATTTACAAATTAAGTAAATTTTATTAATAGTCAGAAAGGATCGCATTGGTAGGAACAGTTTTCACGAAGTGTAGTTAAAGAAACTGAAGTCCTTAGGACTAAAAGCAGAGCACAGTTTAAATTAAACAAATGATTCTAAGTACATGCAGAAGTTCTACGGTCTAGGAACTTTTGAAAAAGTCAGTAGTTCCAATGAGAAACAGATAAGGCGATAATAAAATTTTTTGGAACGAAATTCGGCGTATAGAGTCACCGACCGATTCGTCAATTATTCTTCCCACGGGAAACCAAGTTTTTAATAACTTGCGATGATTTAAGGACTAAATTAAATACTGTAACTTTGTATTTGAGGTATTTGTGAAGATAATTTTTTAATTAATCTTAGTAAATATTAACGGTATGTTAACTTTTTCCAAATTAAACACTTAAAATACTTTATAAATAACTAACATTTCATGGCGCCCAACCCTCTGTAATGTCGAATATCAAATTATTGTTTTTAATAATGTTTAGTATTTCTATATTACTATATTATAGCATACTCTTGACAGAAAATTATTTTTTAACTAATGATAACAATTTCTATAGTAATAAAACGTTTTTAGACAATTCACAATGATATTCTGATTAAATTACAAATCCTGCGGTCTTATACACATTTAATGAAACGTTTCTCGGGTTTCCAACCGGGTAATTTACGCACACAGCGACGTTTAAGTAGATAGCAACTCCATCATTGACCAGGTTGAAGTTCTGTATATCGAAACGTCGCTTTGTGCGGAGATTACCCCGAGAAACGTTTCTTTATTCTCTTCACAGGGATAGCCTTCAATATTTATACTCATTTAATTTTTGGAAAAAGTGAAGCCAAATTTTTAAATTCGGAACCTGGTTAATTATAACGATGTTATGTTATAGTTCCTGAAGAAAAGGAGACGCTGATCAGCAGGCAGCTGTCTCGGCCTCCAGGGCTGCTCTCCGCCGGATCCACCCCCAGATCCACCCCTAGGAGCACTCCGACCCGCAGCCAGTCGCCGGCCATGACAAGCAGTGAGTTCCGTATGCGTTGTTGCGTAGTTGCGTAGTGAGAGCCAGGCTATTGGTGCTGACTTGTGGTTCCCCGCAGGGCCCCGCGACCCGACCACCCCCGAGAGGCGCGCCACGACGCCAGTGCGCAGGTCACGCGCCGCGGCGCCGCCCCGCTTCTACGCCGTCCCGCACAACCGCGTGGCGGAGGAGGGCGAGACAGTGCGGCTGCAGTGCGCATGCGCAGGCCACCCCTCGCCCTGGACCGTTTGGCACAAGGACGGCGAGGAGCTCACCCCCGGCGCGCGCAGACACATCTCGGAACGTGACGACCTGCGCATCCTCGAGTTACGTGACGTCACTCCGCAAGACGCCGGCGTCTACCGCGTCACTCTGGAGAACGCCCTGGGCCGCGTGCAGGCATCTGCTCGCGTCGAAGTAATTGGTGAGCAATTCAATTAGTAAACATGCTATTACCATATCTTCTGAACTATATATCTTCGGATATCTATTAATTATCGGTAAGGAATCATACTGCAAGATGAAGAAATAAAAACCCTACGCTTTGCCGATGATGTTGTAACATTAGGAGAGTCCGAAGAAGACTTGGAAACCATAATAAATGGCATGAACGGGGTCCTCGAGCAATAGTTCAATTAGAGAATTAATAGACCGAAAACCAAAGTAATACAGTGTAGTTTGGGAAACAGTGGAATAACAAAGGGTGTTAGATTGGGAAGGGATATTTTGACGAAAGTTGGGGAATTCTGCTACTGGGGAACATAATAACTAGGGATGGTAGAAGTATAGTAGACATAAAGAGTGGGACAGCACAGGCAAGGAAGGCTTTCGCGAAATAGAGGAATTTACTAACGGTAAATATTAATATTATAATATAATATATTTATATTATATTAATGTTAATATTAGGAAATAGTTGCAAAAAAAATGTTCGTATGGAGCTTGGCGTTATATGAGTGTGAAACGTTGACGATATGAGTTGCGGAAAGGAAAAGAATAAAAGCCTTTGAAATGTGGTGCTGTAGGCAAATTCTGAAAATCAGATGGGTGAATAAAATCACTAACGAGGAAGTTCTAAACAGAATATGGGAAAAGCGAACAATAAGGAGGACTCTGACCAAGAGAAGGGTTACATTAATAGGCCATGTTTTAAGACACGAGAGACTTGTAAAATTAGCATTAGAGGGTATTTTGTGGAGTAATAACAGAATCGTGAGGATGTGGGATGTATGTGCTAGTTCTGCAGTAATGAAAAAGCTTGCGCAATGTAGATGATCATGTAGGGTTGCATATGACCAGTCTTAGGACTGAATACCACAACAACATTAGTACATGAAATACTCAATATTTCAACCAAGAACGAATGAACAGACTTCCCTAATACAATGCAAAAAGTGTCCTACAATACATAGTGTACAATATAAAATCATTACTCTACGTAAGGTGATAAGACCACTGTCAGAATGACAAACTTTAGCAGACAGATAAAATTATTCGTATTGAAAAACAATGTGTACTGTCAGAAAGCGCCACAGAAATATAATTATCCATGTTGAAATGTATTAATAATTTAATAAAGTAATAAATTTTACTTTGTTTAATCACCACCTTCTAAAATTATTTATTAATTAATTGAGAGCATTACTTTAAACTAGCACTCATATTCAAAATAACACACATTTATTACCGTTAAAAACAAAATGAATGAAACTACAGACTTAGGTGAGCGTCTTTTTTTGATCTGTAAGTATTCCTTGTGGCACATTTCAATTTTATTAACAGTTGTAAAATATTTAAAAAAATTAGACACCTTTCGTGAACAACAAAACTAACGATAGAACTTAAAAATTACAATCTAATTAGTAGCGTAAATACAATTAAATAGGAAAGAACGCTCTCACAAGTGTAGAATAATATACAGAGTAACACAAAGCACTACACAAACGACGGTCAAGTCACTTCTGGATCTGACCTACGGGAAATTTGAACATCCACCGTAGCTCCAGCCCGAGAATAAAACAAAAGTATCACAGTTATATAATAGGAAAATATACAAATCAGAAAATTCAACTCTTTAGCATATAAAATAGGGAAACAATAAATAATCTCCTGTACTGAGTAAAATATTCTTACGCCGATTCCTAAAACATCTGTAATTATTAACGATCTACTCGTCTCGATAAAAATTAATATTATATAAAAATATCCCAGCATGGTGAATTCTTTTCTGAAGTGCTGTCAGATCTTAATAGCTGATTTCTAGTGGTATATTCGTAGATTTCATTGGATATATTTCTTAAAACACTAATCGCTACACATGTGATAAATTTCCTAGTGATTGTGAAACATTAAATAACTTATTATTATCTCCCTTCCTGTTGTTGAGCCTAGAACTCTGATACTTTTAAAGATACTCCTTCGGTACATGAAATTATAGTTTAATTATGTCTGAAGTTACAGTATTTGATTAAGAGAAGTGTCACAGTTGAAGAGTAGAGATAGAAACGAAGGAATAATAGTTTACAGTTCTGAAAAAATATTATTTTTGCACTATACGCTTATCGGATAATGTATTCTTTAATTTTAGTTTATTTTATATTTTCCGAGTCTTGGTTCACGAGTCCCTCGTGAAAAGTTAATTCCAATTGTATTACAGTCTCTCTTAAACCAATTATGGGTACATTCGTGTAATGTTTCCTCACACAAAACCCAACATGCTAATTATGAAGGTACCTTTATCAATAAATTTCCCATTTCTCATTTCGTCATACAGACGTTAAATCTGATGTATAGAAAAGTTAAGATACGTTCATGTCTTATTTGAGTATCTCAGTACCGTTTTTGTAAGACAGAAGAAAAGGAGGAATCGTACAAAACGATATCATGAATATCGTGTTAATGATTATCTTCCTCACTCAATTTCCTTACATAACAGATTTTCATTCTAGCCTCACGTACGTTTCTTTTGGGTATACGAACATTTCCTTGAATTATACTTCATTCTCGGAGTGAAGTAAAATCTGATACTTGCATAACTGTCTGTTGTAAAGTAAATATAACACCAACTTGTATATTTAATCCGCTGCTTAAGATCTTCCGCGCACTCTTGAGGTGCAGTCTTCGTCAGGTAGGCGCCGGTGAGTCACTACACTGCGGTAGACCGCTGAAATCTATGCCTGGCCCGCACGCACTTCCGACAGTTTCCGGCGCCCTTCAAGCTAACGACCTTGTACTGTTGGCAGAGAGACGTGGCCGCACGACGTCTGGCGTCCGTGCGTGGAGCGCGTCGCCCAGGGCTTCGCCGACACCGGAGCGTCGATACGCTCCTCCGTCGAGAATGTCAAACCGGGAAGCGTTCTACCACTCATCGAGAACTGGAGGCTACCCAGCTCGTTACAGGTAACATTTCCCACCTTTGTGTTCCTTTCTCATCTTCTCCCCTGTGCCAACTTCTTCGTGTTTGTGCAATGCTTACTAAGTGCATCCCATATGCTAAGTACTGTGTCTATCGATAATACGTATCGCACATGTTGATAATTTCATTGTTACACAAACTACGGAGTCTGCCGTCGTTATTATTTCCAATTATTTTCCTACGTTACTTGTATTACGGAGATTGGGGTAGACTATTTTTTGGATCATGGGAAAGTAATCCAAAAGGCTCTTCTCAGTTTAAGCATCGATTTTCAGCTGATCTGAGATGGAACGTTTCCAGTATGGTGGAAAATTTGGGTATGGTAAGTCTTTATTTTTTACTTTATGTTATGAAAGATGGCCGACCTCCTGTGGTCTTGTGACTAGCGTTGTTGCCTCACAACCTAGGGGTCCCTGGTTCGAATCCTGGCATGGGGTTGGATGTTTAGATTTAGATTTATTGTTGTTTCCATTAGTCCTCGATTGAGGAAATAAGATACGTCATACATAAAAAATTAAAAATGAAGAAAATAAAGTACATAAATAAAGACAAATAATCTTAAAATAAATAAATAAAAGAAAATGTATATTGACAAAAGTCAATATAAACACAACACGGACACACGATGTCACACACACACTGGGAAACACAAACAAGCACACACTGAGGAACACGCAATGGAGTTTTAACTACTTGGAGCTCTGCGACCAGGAAACTGTCCTTCCCTCTGTAGTAGCTCCAGGCAATACATGAACCAAACCAACAAAAGAGCAGAAAAAACTGAATAGAAATTTTAAAGATATGTGATGTGCTATTTTACAAGGCAGCTCATTCAACACTTTTTGCAGGAACCTTGATTTAAATACTAGAAGGAAGATTAAGAAAATCCTGTACCGAGTAAAACGCGCCATTTAAAAGAATAGTTTTACTCTGCTTCACGAAGCTTTTGTAGGTACTATTTTTAACCTCTGGAGGAAGGCTGTTGTATAAAATTATCCCGGTATTGTGAATACTTTTCTGGTGTAGAGCAAGGCGATGCTTGTCCGACCTTAGAGCTGAACGCCATTTGTTTGAAACAAATTAGTGTTCCGCCATCATGGTCGCGAAGACCGGTATTAAGACTGCTGGAGAACCTATACGCTGACCACGTCACTCCAAATTCGGAATGTGTCATGCAAGTTGACAGTCCGCGGTCGACTCGGTAGACACAGGCCTACAATGAGCCGTAGAGCCAAAGAAGAAGTTATGGAGAATGATTTCATGGGAATTGGTGTCCTGCATTTGATTTCCGTCCAGATCTTAAAGGTTGATGGATAAAAGTTCTTATTGATTGGTGATTGTTAGATGACGGACATGGTGGAAATTTAGACGATGATGGTGTTGGAATACGTTGATGAATGGAAAACGAAGTGAAATGAAATACAGATGCCGAAGATACTTCCTTAGAGATTGAAGGTGAAGTGCTGGACATAGAGTTGGAACTATGTGAATATAGATTTTTTTACATATGCAGGATTGATTTAGGATGACAGGAGCCTGCTCTGCAGCGTAGGCATTTGATAAGGTTGCACTCTTTGATGACACGATTTCAGAGCAGTTGGACATTTGGGATTAGACTTAGGTTTAGCTGATTCCCAAGACAGGTAGCTGAAGAGCAGAGAGAAATTACTTGATTTCAGAAAACTATGCGGATGGGGGTTTCCTAGACGTGGGAAGTAGGATAGTTTCAGTGTTGGAATGAAATCGGTTGCCGACTACTGAAGAATATTCATGAACGTGAAGGCACGAAGTAGCATACTATGCCACACAAAAGAAACTAAGGCATAACGCCAACCCAGTGTACTACAACTTTGACATCAAAAGACTCAAAATAAAGGTAAAAAGGTGGCAATAGAAGGAAGGTAAATGACTATCACTGGAACAGATTTCTTCGTCTTAACCAAAAGTTGAGAAAACAGCCCAATAATATTGTTTATAAACCTGCTTGAGGAGCTGGAAACGGAATGGGAAAATTCTACTTGTATATTAGAAGGCGTTGCTCCATCTCTATAGAGCAGGAAACACCACACAGTTATAGCCAGCTACTTTGCCACCTTTTTTGGGGAAAAGATAGAATTTCCAACTTGAGTTACTATGAAGCAACATCAGTGCTAGTAATTTACGTAAAACGTCATGTGGTTCAGGAGAAGCACTAAACATAGGACGGAAATCTATAGTTACTTATTTACTTACCACATGCGCCTATATTAAATATCTATTAATAATTATTAGGTGCCAGACGAATTAAAAATTGTGATTGTAGTTCCTATTTATAAATCGGAAGCTACTTATAATTGGAATATTACCAGGGGAGGTTTTGGTAGGTTTGGTATATAACCGAGAAATCGCCTGATTTACGCTGTTTTATTTTTATAGATTAAGAAAGTTTACAGAATTATGTTGCTGCTGACTACCCGTGGAATGACAAGATACTAGTTTCACTCGAATTGTCTTTTGGTGTTGTAATAGATTTTTGTATCTGTCAGAAATAAGCGGCGGATTTTCACTCTACATTCGTTTTGGCTCACAACAATTCATTGTACTGAATTCTTTCCAAAACTAGTTTAGAGTCTACATCCCTCTTATACGGACGTGTGGTTTAATTTTATTTTGACAAGTTAAATCTCTCATTCTAGGAAAATTTCCTCCATATTACTATTTCTAATATTTATTAATGACTGCCGCTGAACATGAAATCAAACTTAAGACTTTTTGCTGACGATTGCATTGTTTACAGGAGAATAAATAGTATAGACGACGAAGCAAATTTGCAAAATGATTCGAATATACTACATAGTGAGTCAAAAAGTAATAAAATGAAAATAAATGGGAATAAAAGTAAATCAATATCGTTTTCTAGATCGCGATCTGAAACCAGATTAAATTACAATATAGGTGGGGGAAGAGGTACCGAAGAAAACAAATGCAAATATTTAGGAATTTATTTGAGTTCAAATATGGGGTGTGGGGCTCACGTAAATCACATAACACGAAAAGCGTGGAGATCTCTTCACTTTGTTAATAGAACATTAAATCAAAGGAACTGGCATACAAAATGCTAGTGCGTTCGACTATGGAGTATGGCGCATGCTGCTGTGATCCATATAGGAAAACCCATTTGGATGCGTTGGTGAAAGTCCAGAGAAAAGCAGCAAAATTTGTAGTACGGGGACCTGGCCGAGGGTGCGAAAAAGTGAATGCTTTGTGTTGGGAATCGTTAGAAAGAAGGAGGAAATAAGACAGATTTGTTGCCCTTTTCAAATTCAACATATATAGGTAGGGGGATCACCTATTTAAAATTAGAACAAGACAGCAGAAAACAGACAGAGCTAAATATTCGTTTTTAAATATAACCATAGAAGATTGGAATGTTACCTGCAGCGCCGTTCGAGGTAAAATCTCATAGTATCAGGTCATTTCGGGAGAAGATTAAAAGACTGACATAAATTCTGGGACAGAACTTATTCCTATTTTTTTTACTTTTTTATAGTCAATATTTTTTGTCTTTTTTAGTACTCAATGAATTTTTTTACACTGTTGTAACTGCCACCGGACGTATGTCCCATTGTAGTTTTAATAAATACATACATACATTAGAACATATCCCGGCGACTAAAACGTTCTTAGATAAGAGTTTATCATTACTTGCTTGGACACGTTATTTTTTGGCTATCTGTAAAACCAGGCTTTAATTATGTAGTAAGATGTAAATTAGACAAAAGTGGGAATCAAACACAGTCCTCACCACTGAGCTACAGAGTCTTTCTAAATAAGTTACGACTCAAAACACCTTCCTCCTATTTTAAAAATCTACTTTATGTACGTATTATTTACTCTTACTAATCGTTCATTTCCTAATATAAATTAATTAAAACCTGGATGCGAGCAGATTGTGCCTTACATTCTTTTTTAATTTAGTACAAAATTTGATTATATCTTCTCGGAATTGTATTGGGGGCATTGGATATATGTGTATAAATTAGAAAAATAATGGTATTTAACAGGAGTAAATAATGCGATTGGCCGACCTCCTGTGGTCTAGTGGTTAGCGTCGCTGCCTCACAGGTTCGAATCCTGGCAGGGCTTGGATGTTTGTATCGTCACGGTCACTGATACAGGGATTAAGACTGCTGCAGAATCTATTTATGACTATTCATCACTCTAAATTTGGAATGTGTCACGTAAGATGAAAGTCTGCAGTCGACCCGGTAGGCCAAGACCCTGAATGGGCCGTATAGCAAAGGATGAAGACGAAATAATATGATTTATTGGATTTTACAGTTTTTTTCTCTTTCAATGTCCTTAGTGATAGTGATCTACCACTGTGTCCGTACAGCTATCTCGATGACCTATTATTCGCAGACTTGCAGAAATCCACGACGGTCTATCTCGAACCTATGCCAAGGAGAATCGCGGATTGTTCGCTCCAAATGCGAATTCAATAATGTGTGTATGAGGGTTCAGACCGTTGATCTCGGATAGAAACTCCCCAGCTTTCAACCGATGACTAAAATAACTTTCTCCGAGTTTGTACTGATGCATCAAATACAAAAAAGCTATATACCTAAATAAGAAAGATGCTATATATAATAAGTGCTCTTTCACTGCGATGGAGTCGACCTCCTGATAGAATGTAAATCGCATCTTTTACTTCTATCAGAAAATGTCTTGCCTGAAAAATTATCTGATTTCAATGTTTCCCTCTGCTGAGGCATTACAAAATACTTCCATCAACGTAAGTATGATGTTGTTTACCCAAGATAATAATGTCAAATGTCTTTATGATGTTACGGCGTCCACCCTACAATACGGCTACTTATTTTTAAATATAACACAATGAAATAAAGAATTATCTAAACTGACTATAACTGTTCATTACATGATGCTCAGCTATAAATTTAGGTGACTTGTTTTAAATAATCAGTAAGATAGAAAATATTAGACGTAACTTGGAATAGAAACGTTTACAGCTTTATGTGCTTCAGGCTGAAGTAATATCAAAATAGTATCAGACCTGTAATCAATTTTCATTTTACGATCCTTCCTTATGAGTACCAAAAAATTAGGAATGTTTGGTAACAGTAAATTGCGTGAAGAGAAAGTTTCTAAAATAAATAAGATGGAAGGTATTACTGAATTGAGAATGTAATCACCCGTGTATTAGTACAGAAAACGGTAGACCCGGATTCGATTCTCGCCTCCATCTTCGTGTGGACTGGCTCCACAAAATTGTGCCAAACGTATGAAAATTATTTCTTCCACAGTCTGGAATTAAGTATTGTCATAAAGAAAGTAATTTGTGTTTATTTAATCTGGTTGTAACCACTTGCCTTGACGTCTTTGGGGTTTCTAGCTGCCTCTTGGTTGAGGCATGGTGAGAGTAATGCTTCAAACCCACCGCAAACTCGTCTCGCGCTATTCGGAAGGGCGTAACACCCACCTCTTGCAGATGTTCTAAGGTTTTTACTGATCACCCTCGTTTTTGTCCAAAAATGGAAATACGATTTCCATCAGTTAATCATAAATAATTAGGTTCAAGAAGGCACCATTTATTGAGGTCATAAACCTCTGAGAGAAGACACCTTCTTGTGTCTTACCATCGTTTGATGAATACACTCTTTTTATTGAAACACAATGTGATTTCAATCAAACCCGCAGTAAACTCGGTATAATTCAATATCACCAAATTCCTTCAGTAATAGGCACAGTATACTGTTTTTAATTATGTAAGCAGTATAAGGTAAGAATATATTGCTATGATGCATTCTTTTGTGCAGGCGCACTTAGAAAGTGTTGCAGTATTTCAAAATGAGCTTTAACAGACGTCTTCATTGTATAGATTCCAGAAACTGCACAAAACCTTCCTTCACACCTGGTACACACGATTAACAGCTGATGATTGAAGACGGATAAACACAGCTCTACTATTTCGGGCTTCTCTGAAAAATATTGTACAAAAAATTAAATTACTTTATGGTTCCGTATGATTATGAAATATGTGTTTATATATAATTATATACATTTCATTCTGCCGTCCGCGTTTATAGATTCCATACAAGATGTCTGCATTAAATTATACAAAACGAATTCATGAATATACATTATCGTTGATCGAGAATCGACGTCCGTTCAATTCTTAGTACGGGCCCTGACGCAATAGAGACGTGTGAGGAATCCGCCGGAAACGTTTAATGCTAATTAAATTTTACGTTCCTCCTGAAATTCTAATAGGTTAGCAAACTATCAAAGGTGAGAGATTTAACTTCTTTTAAAATTGTTCGTAGCCATAAACCTCTGGGAGAGGAATTCATTTGCACAGCATATCTAGTTTTGAAGGAACTTCTAAAAAGAATTAAGAAATAATCGAATGAAATATGCCAGTGAACATACGTCTGTAATTGAATTTTTTGACGTTCTAATAAGATCTATAAAATTTGCTACAAATATTATTTTTAACTATTAGTGTTTTTATAACAATGATCTTAAGTTATATAATTATACGTAGACACCAAGTAACCCTATATTTATAAACATATATTATTTGGAAAATAATATAGAATAAATTGTATTGAGACCAATAACAGGCAGGTCATTTAAAGAATGGGATTAAAATTGTCTCGTGAATATATTTTCACCTTTTCGGTTGTGACTTGACTAAAGAAAAATATTAAATAAAACCAATTGCTCGTGAATTTTTCATGCTCAGATAATTTGATTGAGATGATGTGTCGTAAAACTAATGAAACTAACTGAGTGAAACGATATTTTAAACGGAATCGTTTGATAACACAAACTACATTTTATCATTTTTAATATAAATATATAGGTGTGTGGGTTGAGATGAATAGCAGAAATATAATTTATTTTATATATTAATGAAACATCGTTATCAATGTAAATTAAATTAGTTTTTATCATTTATTTATTAATAATGTACACTGATTACAAAGAGTTTTAATTTGAATAGCCGGCCGTTCTTTGTAATAAACAAAACTTATATTTGCATAAAAACGATACAAATTAATTTGTTATAACTATGAATTCTAAATCTCTACACTTGGAGTCGTATATTATTGACCTTCTTATAGAGCGGACATATTTTACACAAAAACTACTCGCACCTGGCAGCAAAAAGGTTACAGGAGTAATTACCGTGTCAGCACAATGGACCTTTCAGTGTCTTCTCTCGCTGTTATTCCCTCCTAATCGGGTCGTCCTCGATAACACCTCGCAACCGCTCCTATTGTCCCTGGTTCAGGACAATTTCCCAGTTTTCGCCTCGTCTCCTCAGATTGTCTGTCCGATAATGTGATCATCTGCACTGTAATCTCACAATCTGCCACCAATATCACCTGATCAACCGCTCTCGTCTCCTCAATCTCCTTTCTCTCCCCGACTGCAAGGGTTTTTAATACCTATTCTCCAATTCTTTAATTCATTTCCAAAAGATGGCAGGGATGGATATTAACAAATCAGACTTATAGTTACTCTTCCCTGGGAAGAATATTTGCCCCTCTCCCACAAGGTTTTTGGGGAAATGCATGGTTATTCCCAACCTCCGTGTCCACATTCCAGATGTCGCGGGACAATCCCCGCTGGTTCCGAAAGTCTGGGTTTTATTATCCCTGTTTGTCGAATAATGTTTCTTTTTTTACTTCTAAACTGCCAAAGTCCCAGTAGATGTGTTTGACTGTAACAATGAACTTTCCAACTCGGAATCGGCAGTAAGAGGAAATTTAAATAAAGTTACAAACAGATCAATTTTTGACAATACCGGTTGTGTCGTTCTCTAGATGGCCGCTGGTCATCAGGTTTCGCTCAGATAGATGCTCACAAAGATTCCTCTGGACTTCCCACTAGAAACTGAGCACATTGCTCATTAAATATTCTAAAACGTCACGGAGACCAAGAGAATTCCATTCTGGAATATCCAAGTCGGGAACATGTAACAAATCATAAACGTTTATCTCTCTTGCAATCGTCCACTAATCTCCATCTCTAACTATCTATTTATGTATCTCGGTCCTGAATCTGTTGAATTACAGTTTCCACTGTCTCTCACCTAAATCACACTCTACGCCTATCTCAATCCATAATGCCTTTTCTTAACAACTTTTTCCCACTCCAATATATAATTTCCCTCGCGTAGAGGGACAAATTTCTCCCCAATCAAAATTATTTTCCTCGAGAATCTGGCAGGAGCCTTCACCACACCAACCACCAACCACTTGATCAACAGCAAATATTTAATAGAATCCTATTGCCTCATAAATCCATGGTAGGTGTCTCGGAATTATTATCATGTCATTCACCTCCTTCAGTTTCCCTCACTTTGACTTCATATTTACCAATTTACATATTTAATTGTGTTTTACCAATACTTCAAAACTTGCTTTTCAAACAAAATGTTGAAAGGTTTCAAGTTTATTATAATTTTTGTACGACATATAATACGCTAATGTTTAAATAACAAATTTGTGTTTCTTGTTCGTGTGATTTGTTTAAAGAACTTATTTTGATCAGTTCTGTAAAACACAAACGCAAAAGTTTCAGTTTATTTAAGACATTCCTTCGCAATCTTTATACAGAACTTCTACACACACGTGGCGCAAACACGGTTGGTAAATGAAGAGAACAGAATCGCATACAAACCGAATTTACTAGCTTTTTCTGAAGGTTGTATGTTACATAAGTTTCGGTAGAATACAATAATTCGTACCCTACGTGCGGTAAACAAACGAATATGTTTGATAAAATGTATGTATAAATAATTTACTTTGTGTGTTTGTTTTAAGTGCAAACAGAGTGAATAATAGTATTAAAATTAATATAACTTATAATCAATGTTAATAAAGGAAGCTGGGATCAAACACGCGATAAGAAATTTAAGAAAACTCGAATAGCGGCTGTTTGAGGTTATCGAAAAAATGTAAACAAGCTTTGTAGACTGAGAGAAAGCATTGTTCATATCAATATAGAGACGCTAAATAACTTCGGTATTGCCTGGAAGGATAATATACTGACCATGGACGTATGCTAAGGTCAGAGGGTGAAAATAAAAGTAGACGGCGGAAAAAACAGAATATGAATCCTCTTCTTTTACACTGGGATGATATGATTCAGAAATCTACAGTGAAAATGAAATCAATCTTAGTTTTTGGGTACAAAATAAAGTATTTTAAATTTGTAGACAATCAGGATATCTTAGCAAGTACGATACACCAACTATATATGTAATTGAATGGAAATGGAGCAGTAGAAATAGATTTTAGAATGAAATAAAGGTGGGGAAAACGAATCGAGTAAACATGGTAATGTACAGATTTGACTGAAACCAAATAAAATAGAAGAAGAAAGACTTTCAAATATTTAGTGGTTGCTGTACTAAAAAAATAGGCGTTTGGAAAAATTAGAGGACATTATTGGACATAATAAAAATTTTTATCAAATGTTTTGTATGGATTATTTTCTATAAGATTCGGAGAGAAATAATAAAGAAAAATAATGTAGAAAATTTTGAAATGTTGCTGTAGCGGAGAATGGAGAATATAAAATGGTCGGAGTGAATAAGAAATGAGGAAGTACTGAGAAGAGTTGCGGAGAAGAAAAACATTAAAAAGGTAGGGTAAATTGGGAAACAGTGGAAATATCAACAGTTAGAATATCGTCTAGTGTGAAGAGAGGAAGGATAAGAAACACATGAAGGACGGTGCTCAGGAGAGAGAGGAATGGACGACTAACAAATTCATGCCTACTTACAGATTTACTAAAGAAGAAGAAATCTACGGTAATGACACAATACTTACCTCATCAGTTTGTACGATGGCCATTATTAGCTTTCGATTCCGCAAAATATCATTTCCTATTGTGTAAATTGTCTGATTATTTTAATGCGATCATTCTTCACTTTATAAGTAGAAACTAATGCGTATGGAATATTTATGAATCTAATTTGGCGATATTCCATCATCAAACTCTGAAAACCAATTTTGTAGGACAATATATAGGGATCTTCAAGGAATTTACAATTTTAGTCATTTCTAACTCTGCGTGCAAGCAAACAATTACATCGTCTGTGTGACTTCAGAGTTGGTGAAAGTTGTATAAAATAATTTGCTACAAGAAAATTCAAATGTTTTTATAAATACTTAATATATTCCAGAATATAACTATAATTATTGTAAGTTCTCCATTTATTTTAATTCAATTATTCCAGATTATAACTATAATTATTGTAAAATGATTCAAAGCTTGTTCGTTCTCCATTTATTTTAATTCAATTACATAAATACCAGATTACACGGAACCAATATGAATTGTATCCCGGAATGAGCAGTATTAACTGGAATATCTGTATGAATGTACGCATGTTTTCTCGTTTCATACAGATATAATTGCTTTTTATAAGATTATCATGAGGTCTAAACTAGTAAAACTTGTTAGTAAATAAATTAAAATACGGCACATTAAGTCAGCTAATTTTCCTAAAGAAAGATATGGTTTATAATTCGGTAGATAAGACTGTCAAATTGTCACATCACAAAAACCACAGTGAAAATATAAATAAAGTATCAGGTACAAAGATCTGTATTATACTCAAGGTATAAATAATCAGAAAAATCACCAAACTTCAGTCCACACAATTTATTTATTATTGCGAAAAATTCGCAAAATAAATAATTATTGCGAAAAATTGGCTTTCGATCTAGACATCTGTAAAAATTGTAGTTAACACAATCATCACTTCACCATAACTTAACATGGCATCTCTAGAGATAAAATGCTATATGTTATGGTGAAGTGGTAATTCTGTTAACCACCGGAGTTTTCAGATGACTATGACCGGGATAGATCGAAAGCTATTGGTGTAAGATGATGGAATTTCGCTCAATAATAAATAAATAGTGTGGAATGAACTTTCGTAATGTTCTTAATTTAAATAAAGTTACTAATGTTCTGTTAATAAATTGTTGCCCAATTATTTTCATCAATAAACATGTCAAAATTAGGTTGAATAAAATGAAGAACATCATCAAGTTCAGTCCACACATTTTATACTCTCGCCTTACACTAGTAGCTTTCGACCTATCCCGGTCACAGCCATCTGAAAACTCTGTGGTTAACAAAATTACCACTTCACCATAACATATAACATGACATTTTATCTCTAGACAACAAATTATCCGTTAAAAAGGATAATAAGAGAAAAATGAATTTCATAATTTTACCTTATATTGCTAACATGCAATATAAACTGATTTGTTTCATAATTACGGTATTAATGCTGTTTTTAAATAAATAAATAATTACAATTTAATTAAAAATATTGAAGACAAAATTAACTTTCTGGAAAGATATAATGTTATCTAAAAAAATTAATAGTTTAGATCACAGGTGGTCAAACCGTGGCGCTTTCCACGATTAAAAGTGGCCCATTGTATCCTTGAGAGTGTTTTTATTTCCAACGAGAAGTCCGTTTACATTGTAAAAATCATACTACAGTTAAACATGTATTATACACATTACTATATATAAATAAAATGAATGGCCAAAATTCGGAAATTGAAGAATTTAATAACAGTTATTCTGAGAAACGAAGAGAACAGACAATTCCAAGTTCCAAGCTGATATCGCTCTCAGTGCCAACAACTGTAGTACCGAGTTAACTTCTCCAAACGAGTACCATGAAGTTATCAGCCTCTCGTACAGGAACATCATTCTTGAGTTTTCTAAATTGGTGCGAAAATTAATTAATTTAACTGCGTCAATGTTATTCCTTGTCGTCTCCCAAGCGAAGCAGATACTATCCTCATATTATTTACCAACCCCTAACCATGATCGTTTGACGCTATAAAATGTGCTCGTGTTATATGGCGAATCTACACTAGTCTGTCAAAAAATTGGCGCTTGGTGTACTAAAGGTAGGTAGGTAATGCACTGTATATAGGACAAACTAAAAGAGCATTAATAACTCGCATAAAACAACAAAAAAGCAGGATGGAATTATATATTCAAAAGTGCACAGTTGTGTCCGAACACATTTGTCTCAATAATCATAATTTCTATTGTCAAAATGTTGAAATTTTATATGAAGGAAATAATTACTTCTCGAGAATAATGACTGAAATGTTATACATCAGGTGCAACCCTCATTCAATGTAAAAAATGTTGCGAGTAATTTGCACCTGATATACGATGCTCTTTTGTTATAATTGTTTAATTTTGTATAAATTGATTTTCCATTCATTATATCGTAAAGCACTCACTCATTATTACTCATCATTTCGGCCGTAAGCACCGCGGACACACCAAATTTATAACTATGTAAATAGTAACAAAGATCGCAGGTTTTCCCGGTGTATTGTTGCATAAGGAGCTCTTGGGCTTCCGACCGAGTGAGAGCAGGCATTAGCCATGACGTTTCGATGACGTTCACTTCCTGTCCTAATGCTATGTAAATAATTTTTTATAAATGTCTTTTTATGTATATAAAATTAATTTTATATTTGTTTGGTGAAAAATATTGATTAAATTTATTTGACCGTAAAAATGATTTTTGAGTACAGCTTATTGTTTTGTCCATAATGTTTTCAGTTTTGTTTGAGCAAATCTCATTGCAAATGACAACTTACAAGCTGCGTACTGCTTGATATAGTAGCTCTAACGACGTGAACATGCAACTAATGTTACTAATTTCCGTTGTGTTATTTGCAAGTCATGACTCAATTAAACGTAGGTAGTAAATGTAGTATTTGTATTGGGAATAAGCAGCTGGTATTTTCACGTTATTTGAATTTGTGACAATAGCTTTGTTTCTTCTTTCCAGAAACGGAAATCCTGAAACGGAAGTGGATGATTTGTGTGTGTTTGAAGAGAGTTTACCTCCAGTGATGAGCAGCGTAGAGGGGAACGCAGTGGAGCTTTGCGTGCGCTTAGCAGGTGAGTACTCGCTAAAATCCCCTACATCTTCCAAAATATATTCAAAGCGTGTGCATACCAATTTTTATTTGGGTCTTGTTAATGAAGTTTATTTAATTACGTCTTCAGCTGATCACGAACTTTTCCTTACGTTGTTGTAGTTTTCACTCCTTTGACTCTCCTTACTTATAGAGACACTTTGTGTTTCCAAGTATAAACTGTTTCTCCTCGTCCATGTGCTTGGGGACTTCGTACTTAGGTTACTGAAAAAAATATAATTCCCTACGTTCATCCGACAGCGCTACTTGTCCCGTCATTCAATTTAAACTCATGGATTCAAGGTCGCGGGAAATAACGTTTAGGTGAATCCTTGATTCTTCGCAACTATAGAAAGAGTCTTTCTTATCAGAAAATTTGCCATCAACTGCCACAAAGCAAAACCAAATCAACTAAAATCGATGGCAAATATGTTGATACAATATTCTAATTGGCGGGGGGATAATTTTCAAGTTAAATTAGTAGAAATTAAAAAAATATATAAAATGAAATTACGGTAAATATAAATTAGAGTTAATTAATACCACGGCAAGCTAAAATTAACATTTAACGAGAATCTCATTCTATTTGTAGGGTTATTAATATGGGAATTTTTTGTGCAGCAGAAAAGTTGTTATACGGATTTTTAATACATTGGCATTGACACACCTGGTTTTCAGTGTTTGGAAGCGGCTGCTCTATTCGTCGGCACCTGTACCTGGGGCCTTCCTTCCAAAAACTCAAGTTTGATGTCAGCTTCAAGCTTCTTTCCTTTTCTTGGGCGAAGACGTAGTCATGCAATGACACCTGAAATCCGTCTCGCTGCTTTCTCTTCTTTCCTTCCTCTGATGTTATTTGGCCAGTAACATTTTGTCTCAAGAGATATGAAGACCATTTTCTCTCACTGCTGATTCAATGGAGACCAACTATTCTCGCCTCCCTCACTCTGATGCTACGATCTAGACTGACTTTTTGCTTCTCGTGGTCCAACTCTCACACTATTTCCTTACATCCTCTCTCCTCAAAGATTCGCGCCAAACTCTATCTGTCACCCTCTTCTTCCAAATTCCCTTCTCCACTGACCTATCATCACCTATCTCTTCTCTCAGGCCAAATATTCATACGCCCACAATGAGGGTATATGCCAGATTACGTGACCCCTATTCCAAAAAAATTCCAGCTTGGCCCGCGGTGGTCACCTGATTTCGTGTAGGGAGAAACGACCTTCGAAAATTCCTAAGGGCAGTTAAACGTCCGCTAATTTAGGATAGCACGTTCGCGTTGCTCATCCCCGTCTGATCGGCATCTGGCTGATATGTTATCACCGTCTGATTGGCGCCAATAAGGAATTTGTTAACCAGAGTGAGTGCTGAGCATCACCACTGATTAAAAATGACAGCAAACGCCATCTTAATTCATTACAACATCAAAAACTTAAGTGTGTACATTTTCATAATAAGTAAAAAATCATGAAAGTAAATGTTGTGACATTATGAAACAATTTCAAGGTTGTTCAACTATATGACAAACTGACTACCTGCAGAAATCCGTAACAGTTGAAATTGTCATGTAAATTTTTTAATCTGTCCACGGCGACATATTTCATGTCACTGTTGAATATAACTTTCATCAAGAGTAAGAAAATGCGAAAATAACTCACTCAATTGAATTCCGATTATGGATATTTTAACTTAGTTATAACATTAAATTTCAATCGTAAGATTCCCTGAGTATTCATAGATCTCGGAACTGTATAGTTGTATTGTTACTTATAATACAGTTGATATCACTTCACGATATAAGAGAACTACTCGTTGCTAAGATTGTTGGCGTTGCGTTTTGAATTGTTAATTGCAATGGAACGACACAACTATTGCTCGCAGTTTTCTTTTTAAAACAAATAAACGTACTGGAACGAGATAAAAAGAATTTATTCGTCACAATTATAAAATTTAAATTTTTTAAGTTTTTTTTCAATTTATTAGGAAGTAATTTATAATGAATTTCTTTCCTTGACATAAATATTCAAACTTATTTCATATCCTATTAATTACCGTAACCCGGTTTTCTCTGCACTTCTTTCGTAACAACAAGGTAATGATTGATGACAGGTAATTTGACTACTGGAAAATAGTTTTTGCGGCGAAACCATTAATTGGGATTGTGACAAATGACCCCTTAAGCTACTAAAAATTTCAATGATTTATAAACGAAACATTATAAAGGACGAGTTTTATATTATGTTCCGTGAGAATTTACAAGTGCTTTCGAAATATTTATAGCCTTTCTTGTGAAAGAATGTCCTGTATTAGAACCGTATATAATCGTTGTCTTTAAAAGGAAGTAATTAACTATACTTTAAAGTGTCAAGTTAACTGTTCGTAATTATTCAATAAGACGTTGAGTTTTAAGGCGAAACCATTTTTATGCAAATTTATAATTAATTAAAAATTACATGAAATATAATGAATTATTAATTGAATATTAATAATAATAAATTGTTAAAGTTATGTTTAATTGCACAAAAAGGTATGGAGGATTGAATGTGACAAATATTCCAATCAGGTTTTTACAAAAAAATTACAGTGACATGTTAAAATAATGTTATTTTCAAAAATGTTTTGAAATATTTTCAACGTAACGTGAAACGAGAAAATGATATTCTAGTACAGTATTTTTTCTAAAACAGGACTGTATAAATACACTAAATATTCTGAAACCTTGAGACCTTTACGTATTATTCTATACTCTATAAGTTATCACAGTCAGTATCGACTAAAATACTGATGAGAGCTGACTAGGAAAATACTTCTTGGAAAGCTCAAATCAGAAAAAACAACTTTGCTCTCTAAATTAGCAAGAAAAATATGAGAAAATACTCCACAATAGTTAGAAAACGAGATGTATTTGAAAAAATTCAAAACACTGGTAAAGGGCAGAAAAACTGGCAACTAATTTATTGAATATAGGTCAAGGAATTGTAAAAGGAATGCTGAAACATTACTAATTGCGCCCAATGACGTTGAGGTTTAGATATGACTTGAAGTGACGTAAATATAGTTCTGTTTATCAATATTTTTCCTTTATCATTTACTAAATATTGATATAAAATGTCATTATTAATATTAATCTGGAGCTGTATTAAACGTATAGTGAATAAATGGAATCATAATAGTTGGGGGTCAGTCATTCACAAATCTACAGTTAAGTACGTAAACACGTCGTAGTGTTTGTAGATAGAAGGATTAGAGAAGAGGAAACCCATAATGAACAATAGATCATGTACCCAAAATACGTCTGTGTGCTTATTAGATGACACTGAGAAAAATGGGTGTTCATAAAGTTACTTAGAAATTGATAGAATTTACTTGTTGAAGTTCCAGAACCTTTGTACACAATGATAAAACTGGAGCTTTTGGTTAACGCTAGAGCAATATTCATTGTAATGAATTGTAAAATTGAAAATAATATTTTTCTACCCGATTATGAATTTGCAGTCATATGAATTAGAATTACACTTAGTACATTTTCGTAACTGTAATGGATCACTTATAAATATACTTAATATATACACATTAATACATTGTCAAAATAAAATCATCTGCTGTCATTCGGAAGGACGTGAGAATAATACCCAATAGCACAACCTACCTGATTGTAGATATTCTCTCGCAGGCATTTCTTCCCTAAATTGACTGCTCGGCTCACCTGACTCCGTCGGGAATGCCTCGTACTCTAGTTTTTACAAAGTTCTCACATGCCGAGGCATCTTCACCTATTTTAGGAGGTGTATGTACTGAGGTCTAATGCCTTGGGCATGCGGTAAGAGTTGTTTGTTGATCCCATTGGATCATCCGGCCAGCTGGTGAAGATACCAAGAAGGGAATGCTACAACCCCACAGCAAACTCGTCTCCTGTCTTTCGGAAGAGTGTGAGAATAGTACCCAATGCCGGGCCTACCAGATGCAGGTTTTCTAGGGTTTTCCCTGCATCTCTTTAGGTGAAACACCGGGTATTATCCTTTAACTATAGCCTGGGATCCCTATTCAACCCTTAGCTACCTTGCTCTACCTTCCCCATCTCCGTTTTCAATTTCCTTCCTATGTTTTTAAAGGGGAGTTACCTGTTTCAGGGTCATCCTAATGAAGCCTGTTAACCAAAAAAGAATACTTAAACTATAACCCGGAGACCCTAGTCAACCCTTGAATACCTTGCTCTACCTTCCTATGCTATTAACGGGGAGTTGGCTGCTTCAGGATCATGCTACGCAAAAAGAAAAATACAAATGAATGTAGCTCTAGATTGAGACGAAAGTTCCTGTTTAAACCTTGTTTGCAAAGAGGAGTTTTTTGAACTTTAACAATTTACTTCCAATAGCATGTTATAAGTTATGTATATGGGATTGGAAGTCAGAATGTGTTTGCTTTAACGTTGACAATTCACTGGAGGCAAGTGTTTTAGATTGCTTCATGCGAACATGTTACGTAGAAAGTAATAGAAGTGGGACTATGAATTTACACTATAAAGAACAAGTGACACAAATAAGTGTAAGTTGCATCGTGAAGGAAACTTTGGAGAGCTGTAAACTGGTAGCTTACTGAGAGGTTGTAAAGTAATCTCCTTCGTAACCATCACGGGAATCTGAGAAATTGTCACCCGGTTTACGAGTATATTCAAAAAATGTTATTAAAAAATCCTGACCACAGACTTTTGAGCCCAAGAATTCCATGTTGAAACAGAGTATTATCAACGTTGAGCATGAAAATAATAACATGAATTATCAATGTCAATGAAATACCACTACATTTATTTAAATATACCCTAAAAATAATTATGTTCCTAAGCCAAATTCTTGAAGTGACTCTGATAATTCCGCAGCGGACTTTGAGGATCTGCTGGTGTCGTGGTCACGTGACGGCCAGGCGCTGCCCAACTGCGAGGACTTCCAGCAGACGGACCTCGGCGACGGGCGTCGGCGTCTTGTGGTCAACGACGTCTTCCCCCAGGACGCAGGGCTCTTCCGCTGCGACGTCCTGGCTCCCGACGGCTCCATCCTGGCTGCGTCCACCACTCTCCTTTCAGTCATACCAGGTCAGCACAATCTATCAAGAAATCATTAAAATATTTTATAACTCATTAATGAACGTATGCTTTTCCGGTGTATAATTGGGATAAAATATTCACGGTTAACCAACTGGGTCAGGCTTATAAAATCGCTCAACGTTTCCGCGGAAATTCTCTGCCGCCGCAATGAGGCTCATTAGCTTGATGGCTGCGGAAACGTTGAGCGATTTTATGAGCCTGACCCGATTGGTTAATCGTGAATATTTTATCCGAATTTTACAACTCCTCTCTTTTTTACATACTTTGAATATGTACATTTTGCAGTAATTGCTGATTCTAGGAAAGGCTTCTTTATGGACGCGCTCAGGACCCAATATCCTGATTATCTTCTACAGCTTATAACTATTTTAATATTATTAATCTTCCTTTATTAGTGACGAAACTAGGACCCCATCGTTTTCTCGAAATATCTACCCACTCCAAGTGATCTCCTATACGTCCTCAAAGGGTAAACGTTAGTTGTCATACCATACGATCAATCATGATACCTTTTAGGCGAGTTTCCCATACAGTAATAATTCTCAAAAAGTGAAATTGTACGGATCATCAAATGGAAAAATAATTTGTAAATTTGGCCAAAAATGAATAGGTGAGATAAATAACAAGAGAAGAAAAGAGGTGGTAAGAAGCAAGACTAACAAAACGTCAACGCATACATTCCAACTTTGTCTACAATTAAAAATAAAAATATAAGAGATTTATGTAATTCGTATTTATAAGTGTCTGATATACGCCTTTCAAATTAATCTGAAACATAAAAAATTAAGTATTTTAAAAGCGAGATGTAGAGATATGTTTGGGAAACAAAACCGAATGCGATCCTGTTTTTAAGATGAATACATTCATCGTGTTGTTGTGGTATTCAGTCCTAAGACTGGTCTGATGAAATGCTAACCTATACTGCGCATCCAACATCGTTCCTTATCTGCTTAGCGTATTCCATCCTTCGCCTCCCTCTTCTCTTTTTACCTCATAAACCTCTCTCTAATGCTAATTTTACAATACACCCAAAACGTGGCCTCCTCTTGGTCAAAGTCCTCCAAATTGTTCTCTCTTCGTCAATTCTGCTCAGAACTTCCTGGTTAGTTACCCTATCCACCCTGATTTTCAGCATTCTCCTATGATAGTACATTTAGAAAGTTTCTATTCTTTTCCTTTCGGCAACCCCTGTCGTTCATGTTTTGTATTTAACGCCAAACTCCATACAAAAATTTTGTTGTTATTATTTCCTAATATTCATAGTTATATTACTTGCAAGTAAATTCTTTTTATTAGCGACAGCCTTCCTTGCCTGTGCTATCCTACTCTTTATGTTTACTATACTTCTTCTATCACTAGTTATTATGCTTTCCAAGTAGCAGAATTCCTTAACTTCCTTAAAAATATCCCTTCCTAATGTTCCACTATTTCCCTTACTTCACTCCATCACATTGGTTTACCCTCAAGTAATCCCCATGTTTTACTCTTCCTCCAGGATCACGTTCATGTCGTTTATTATGGTTTATAAGTCATTTTCTGATCGTCAGCAAACCTTATGGTTTTTATTTTTCGCCTTGCGCGTTGATTCCCCTACCATACTTATTTTTAACTTTCTTCAACGCATGTTTTATATATAAGTTAAAGGATGACTAACACCAAGAAATTTACCTTCCTAGGTATTTAAACATAAACATTCTTGTTAAAATATTCTATTTCTTTGGACATTCTCAATTTGATACTCCGCGTACTCTTCGAAATTTCTTTTTCCAGGAAGAAATTTCTCTTCAACTTTTTCGAAAGATAAGACTACAATTTCAACTCGTACAACATAATTGTGTCACAGACGGGTTGTTTGTGGTGTTTTAGTATTGTCACAAATGATGTGAACATTAATATGACCTTGAGAATTTGAGGAAGTTCCATCCTTTTCTAAATAATGTTCTTAGAGTTCCTAAATGATAAAGGCACTCTAAATTTGTTGGCATAATCCAACTTCTGAGTCTTTCACGTACCGAGTTAACACCATTTATGTGAATGAATTAATTTTCGTGATTAAACTATAAGCTAGTTTCTAAGAGTCACGAATTGAGAAAAAATTGATTAAAAACAGCGTTTATAATGTTATTTATTTACATAATTTGATTTATAAGTGGGTAATTTAAGAGAATTGCTGTTATCCATATTACGTGCCAATGGAGAATAGATTTGGTATTTTAAGTGGTTGCAGTAAACGCCTGCTGAGTTGCCTTTGTGTAGTGTTGAAAGCTTTTCCAGAGGCTCGCACATGCTGACAGATGACAGAATCTTGCACAGCCAAGTTTCTCGTGACGTCAGAGCTATTTGGTTACCAGTGGCGAAGACTTCGAGGTCACGCCAAGCGGATCTGAACATAAAGACTGCACTGAAATATGACTTCTTCACTTAACAAATACTCTCATTGTTTAACGGAACTCAACGCGCTAATATCCCATTCCACTTACTTTTTAAAAGAAGACTCATCGAAAAGATCTCGTCATTTCCTAGTCCGTATCAATTCATGTTTATAATAATAAAGTGAATTATTTAAAGAAACCAGTTCATGTCAAGCTGCGATATGTTTCGGTTTATAAATATCTGGCCCTGCGGTTTATTGGTTTAAGCACTGACCTTCAAAATACTCGGGATCAAATTCCGTCTTGGAGAGCGATCACGTCAAACATCAAACATTATAGAAACAGATGTTTTTATTGTTCAACAACTCTAGATTTACGCTCAGCCTAAAGTAAAATATTTAATTGTTTCTTTAAAATTGTTTTTGAAAATATTCGTCAGTAAAAATATAAAAAAGAAAGAAGAGCAAATAGAGATATTTGTTTGGATATGTATAGTTGTCCAGTAGGTTGACATCCCACTCTTAATCAAGGCACACGGTATCAGCCTCAGAAATCCTTTAGTTAGTAATGGATGAACAGCTGTTATGATGGATCAACCAATTAAATATTAAACGGCCACGTTGGTAGCATTTCTTAAAATGCACGCGCCATGTTTGGTAGTGCATCATGCAATGAATAGGACTTAACAAACGGTATAAATAATGAAACTGCATATTCAACATTCTTGATCGGTACGACTGACGTTTCATGCGTCGTGGTATCAACTAATAAAATATTTTCATCCATCAAGACTGAGCCACATTTCATACAGTACGCGATATATATTTTTTCTAGATGGAAGGACTTGCCGATCATGTCTTTGTATGTCACCCCTTCGGATTCTTCCTGTAGAAGTTTTTGAGAAAAATCCAAGAATGATCCGAATAATTCAAGAAAAATCAATTTCACTACGCTACGTATATGCAGTGATCAGAAATTGAGCCTGAATAATTTATTCAATAAATCAAATCATTTAAATGACAATATTTTCTTAAGGATTTTAAGGATTTTGAAGATGAGAGGAAATATAGAAAGCAGTTAGCAGGAATTAGAATGGAATGGCAACAGCAGATAGGAGAAATCAATAAAGGAGTAAGGCAGGGATTTAGTCTGTCAACCATGTTCTTTAACTTATGTATTGAACAGGCAATGAATATGGGAAAGGGAATCAAAATGCAAGGAGTAGAAAACCCCCCGGTTTTCCGATGATATTTTGGGATTAGAGGAGTCAGAAAAAGACTTGGAAGCCGTAATGGCATGAAAGTGATCTTGGAGAAAGAGTACAACATGAGGAATAATAGAGGGAAAACCAAGGTGATAGAGTGTAGTGTAGGCGTTAGATTGGGAAGAGATATTTTGAAGGAACTTAAGGAATAGTGCTACTTGGGCAGAATAATAACTAGGGATGCTATAAGTATAGTAGACAAAAAGAGTAGGATAGCACAGGCAATGAAGGCTTTCGCAAAAAAAGAGGAAGTTAATAATGGGTAATATACGTGCGAATATTAGAAAATCATTGCTAAAAATGTTCATGTGGAGTGTGGCGTTGCATGGGCATGAAACGTGGACGATAGGAGTTGCAGAATTGAAAAGAATAGAAGCTTTCGAAATGTGATGCTATAGAAGAATGCTGAAATGAAATGGATGGATAGAATCACTAACCAGGGTGTTCTAGTACACTAAGAGAATAGAGAACAATACGAAGGACTTTGACTTAGTAGATTAGGGAGCTGTGTGGTAATGAAAAGGCTTTCGCATAATATGCTAGTATGAAGGACTGCATAAGACGAGTCTTAGGATTGAATACCACCACATCAACAAAACGTAAAGTCAAAGTTGATTTTTTATTATATGTAAGAAATAAATGTTAATCATTGTGTCGCATTTTAAGGTATCTCGAGATCGATGATATTTCTGGGACATGGTTTCAGGCTGGACATGGAAATATGAGTCAATGACAAACGTGTTAATTTACTCCACCTTCGTAATACTCATTTATTTGCCAAAAAAAGTAATTCTGTGGCTTGCTCTTTCTAGGTAGAAAAAGACTTAATCTGGGGGATACTTAACAAGAAATACTTAAATCTCTAGGTCACGTCTTTTGAATCTGTTGTTGATGACCGGTTCTAAAATTTGAATCCGTAACGGTTTAGGATGAATTTCTAGATCTGAGTGATGGATTTTTGGTGTCTTGAGGACATCTTCCTGTAGTGTAGGTGCGTGCAAATTTATATGAAGTATGGTTCGTCCCGACAATTGAGTTGCAAAAGCTTTGCTATACTTAGAACCTTAGTGTATTATGTAAGTGGTTCGTCCTGAAGATGAGATTTTCTGAGTCCATAGTGGTATACGAGGTATGCTCAGAAAAATGCGACTTCTTAAATTTCGTGGGCTACGTATATTAGATACTCCAATTCGTTTTGTTTCTCATGTTGGTACACATGTTACCCAACATGATCAGTCATTTTACATTTGTAGTTTGATTTTTACACATATAAAGGTTATATGTTTTGGTGTGCTTGTTGATTTTTTGAAATTGAATAAATGAATCAAAGAATCTGTATTAACTTTAGTGTGAAAAATATAACTAAGTGCTCCAACGCAATTGAAATGTTGACTGTGACATTTATCGAGTCTACTTTGAGCAAAAAAAATATATAAGTGGTACACAGACGGCCGAGAAGACGTTAATAACGATGTCCGCCTAGGTTTGCAACAGCACGTCAACAACCGATCAAAACGTTAAAACAGTGAAGAAATTTGTTTCAGAAAATCATCGGAGAAGTTTCTGGGAATGTATGTAATGTATGTTACTCAAGTCGAAGTTGCGTCAGTTAAAATTCTTATTATTTGGGATGCTTCTAATGACTTGAGTATTGCGTCTTCTCTTTTGTGCGTTTCAGAGAATGCCTTCTTTCCTTAATATTAATCGCCGCTGCCTCATTTTAAGTACTTGATGAATGTTATCTGATGTAATGTAATCGTCTGTTGTGCTTGTGGAGTTGCAGAGGGAGGTGTTGCGGGGGCTTGCGGCTTCACGAAGACTCCCGCGTCCGTGCAGGTTCGCGCCGGCAGCAGCGCCACTTTCTGCGCGAGACTCACTCATCCAGACGAAGCCGCAAACGTCTGGTGGACCGTGAACGGTCGACTCGCCGCCAGCTGCCCTCGCTGCCAGGTCGGTACCAACTACGAGTAGTTACGGTTTCTGATGCTTCAGTAATATTTATAATGTAGTTCATTCGAATTTCCATTGTCTAGATGTAGGAAATAACTCAACGTTTCGAACCGTGAAAAGCGGTCGTCATCAGGAAAAACAATATTAAAACCCAAAGCTAGGAAGCCCTCGTTATCCCGCCACTCTAAAATAAACTAGTTGTTAAATTAATTTATCTTTATAGAGTAATCGGATTGATGGTTTCCCTGAAAACAAACAGAGTTTTCTGTGTTAAAAACATCGAATTTTTATTTCTTTTATATTGAAAATAAAGCACACTTGATTTATGTACTAGCACATTACATCTATAAATATAATATTCACCAAAGTCATTATATTTTTCGTCCTTCTGACTTCTTTTGTAGTACAATATAACATGTTATCTATCTTTCCGTATTTTCTGATAAGATTGAAGTTGTTCTGTGCGTTTACAGCAGTGATTGCAATATTGACATTGAAGACAATCGTAGTGTTAGTTTAATTGTTGATAGTGCTGGTGTTTCCGATGTAGATAATTTTATTAGTAATGATTGTATCAGAAATGACACTTAATATGGATAGTTTTTAAATGTTACACGTATTATATTATGGTTTGCAGCTTTTCAATATGCGGCTCCTCTTTAGTTTGATGGAGCGTTGAGAATAAAGCACACTCGATTTATGTACTAGCACATTACATCTATACATATAATGTTCATCAAAATCATTATATTTTTCGTCCTTCTGACATCAACGAATCTTTTGTGGTACAATATAACATGTTATCTATTTTTCCGTATTTTCTGGATATATACTATGTACATTATTTTGAAACTTTAAAAGTTCCCTACTTAGAAAATTATCTTTACACTATCCTATGTTTCGCATAATTTTATTATGCCCCTTACTTTTAAACCTTGCTTCCTGGAAACAATAATATATACAATAAATAAAATTTAAGTGTCTGCCGGTCTGTCTACCTGTCCGTATGTTTGTCTCGAATAGGCTCAACGGATTTCTATGAAAATTTGAGAGTTTAAAAGAAGGAGATTTAATTAAAATATTCGTGCATATATAATTTCGATATATTTCAGAACATATTAATATGTGAATATAAATAAAAATAATAGTTCTACGGGAACATTTCTTGAAATTGCTTCCGAAAGCCGGCGTGTAAACCCGCTGCGAGTTATAAGTCCTATTACGTTTTCCTATATCATTCATCCCACTTACTATCTATTGTTGCAGCAGGCTGAGAAAAGTTGAACTTCTTAGAATCATCGATACGATGTATACATAAATTAATAAATTGGTTTTCTTTCTCACGTCAGGTAAAATTAATAAATAAAAAGGAAACTATCGAGTTTGGTGTCGAAACCGGTGTAATGCGAGTCGCTGTGTTACATTATGACCTATAATATGCGATTATAGTAAAAATTTAGTCATGTAGTAGAATAATATTTTTGTTAGAATACAGAAAATATATTTATTCCTTCTATTGTACCGGGGGTATTTTGGACTTTCTAGAGATACTGGGAGTATTTTAAGGTTTATATTGCGATGTTTTTAATGTCGGTTTAGTTATGTGTTGAACAATAATTATGTAATGTACCGGAATAATAAAAATAAATACCCGGGAAACGCCGGGCCCCCAACAAGTCTTTAATATTTTAGACCATATGAAACAAACTGTACTATTAAGCCGGTTGAGAATTGAAAAGGACCAGTAGTTTGTTGTACACATATTTAATTTTTTTTATTGACTTTTTAAATTCTTTTTATTTGGGTGATCCTGAATCAGGTAACTCCCCTTTAATAGCATAGAAAGGGAATTGAAAAAGGAGGGATGCGGAAGGTACAGCAAGGTAGCCAAGGGTTAACTAAGGCCCCGGGCTATGGTTTAAGGATCCATATCCGGTGTTTAACCTAAAGAGATGCAGGGAAACCCCTAGAAAACCTGCATCAGGTAGGTCGGGCATTGGGTACTATTTTCACGCCCTTCCGAATGACGGGAGACGAGTTTACTGTGAGGTCTCAACATTCCCTTTTCCATGTCTCCACCAGTTTCAGGAGGCAGTTGGCCGACTGATCCAATGGGATCAGCGGGCAACTCTTGCCATATGCCCAAGGTCTTTGACCACAGTACATATACCACCTAATATAGAAGAAGGTGTCTGATAGCAGTTTTTTCCGTTTCATTTAGTTTTTAATCTGCGACAAAGAGAGAGATATGAAATTCATAGACAATGCCCTTACTGTTTTCCTAATTGCTCTTCATTGAAGTTTCGCAATATGTTTCTTTGACATTGTTTCATCACATATATATTAAGGTTGAAACACAAAATTTCTGTTCAAGTTTTAATTGTAAGTAACCATATCATACAAAGCTTATTTATTTGTTTGTATTCAACTATATAATTGTAATTATATTAATTTTTCTAGAAAGAACAGAAGATTTCCCGAAAGTTAGGGACAAAACGTCTTGTTTTGATAGAGCATCAAAATTGCATCAATTAAAATTTTGAAAACAATTATTTCAAAATCCATCAACAAGAAATGTCATTAACGACTATTTTTCCATATTTGGGGACCTTATATTCATTTTAAGGTTTACTCAGTTTGGGAGCACAAAGACGCACACAAACACCCAAGCCCTTGGCAGGAATTGATCCCGGGACTCTGTGTAACGAGGCAGTGACACTAGACTCTAGACCAGTGGCAACGGCTAATTTTTATCTGTCATAATTTATTTACAAAGAACGGCCAAAAAGTCAGAAATGGAATAATTCAATATGAAAACGATTCGTGCCTCAATTTTCAGGATCTCCTCATTCTTTAATTAAAATATTACAAAATTTCATGACGCTGATGCAACGTCCGAGGTGAGGAGGTCTCGAAAGTTGGGAGACGAATCGTTTTCAAATTAAGTTATTCCTTTTATGGCCTTTTATTTTAAGTCAGATTAATTCAATTGCTTTATTCACATATCAATCAGAATCAGATTAGTTGATATAAAGTGTCCAATTACTAACGTTCCCGTTATAAAGCATTGTAACAAAAAATTATTTCTTAGCTTTACCTTTTTTTGCCTACTAGTAAACAAAAATTGAATTATCTATTTAATAATAATGGAGTCAGAGTCATTTTTAAGACATTTTAATTTATTAATTTAGTAGATATTATAAGAAACAAACTTTAAGTTTATTAATTTAGAAAAACATAAAGTTAATGTGGATCAGCCAAAAATGCAGTGTACATTATAATTTACACTGTAAAAAAACGTTCCATCCCTATGTTTAAGGACCTCCTCAGTTTTATATAATCAACAAAATGTGAATGATTTTAAATAACTTTTTAAAAAGTAACTTGGACTACTTCCACTAAAATAGTGAGACTTTATTATTCATATGACAATGTCCAAACTAATAAAAGTAATTCAATACTTCACTTGCAACATTACATAAAAAATTCTTTCGTTCTTTCTTACAATAACCATTTTTAATCTACAACAAATGACCAAAGCATAATTGTTACACATAAAGATTGTCCAGAATATATGTGCATACATATTTGTAAGTTAAAGATATATACATATATACTTGCCTCTGCTAATTTACTCACCTTGTTCACATCATAGTAAATATACGTATCAATTGCGTTTGTTTATTACTATCCCTTTCACCTAACTATACAATCATATGTCCGCTAAAGAGTTCGAGTTCTCAGGTAGTGGAAGGAATCATAGTTACTGCTATGCGTACTAGATTCAGTCTGACTGATGAAGCGGGGTATGAAATGCGGGCGAGAATATGACGTTGGCTCCAGGTTAGACATATTTTCGGAACATTTATTTGTCAGTGATAAAGTATCAGGGAAGGAAGAAAAAAAATTTGAAAGGCATTTTTCGAACAATGAACACATTTAATGACCATTTCTGTCATTTCCGCTCTCTTGACATAAATGGAAATCTGAAAAATATCACAGAAGTGCCCCTGTGAAAAAACAGCCATGTTTTGAATTGTTATTGACAATGACCTTAATTCCAAATTTTGTGTAGAATTAAACAACTTCACACAATTTACTGTATAAAAAATGACATTTGTATATACGAGTTGATTTTAGATCAAGACAAGTTTCAAGTTGATGCATAAGTGACAGACAATAACTATTTACAAAACGTGCATGTACACGTCTCGATGTCACTTCATTTGAAGTCGATGTTCAGATAGAAGTGGACGGCACTGACGGAGACTGTTCTACGTTCTTCTTACTCTCCATAGAAGACATTACAATTATCACCGCAAAAGCTGTTGATTTTGAATGATTTTCATTTGATAATCTACATTTCTAATGGAATTGTGATGCCCGTGATACGTGAATCGTGTTGTGTGCAACGTAGACTCGTTAAAAATGAAATACAATAACACGGGTCGGCAGAACGCGATTCATAGATATCATTAATTGAATAGGCTTGAATTCCTTTCAAAATACTATTTCTTCCTTTGAAGTTGAATGTCAATCCTTTTCTCGTCCTTGACGTAATGATAGTTTCTAACTCCAATAGAATAAAAATTATAGTAAACATTGTTAATTAAAAGTCCTTATGGTTAAAGGACGTGTTTCCCATTACCCTATGTTAACGGTTAAGTTTTACTTGTAACTTATAAATTTTAAATCAATCCTTGGAAGGACAAACGCTAAGAGTCTAACATAATCCTATGCATGTGGTCATACTAAGAAATAACAGTAACTATAAAAGTAAAAGAATCACTCTGAGTTACTGCTGTTCCTTAGTGGCTAAAACAGTGTTTCTGTTATGGTTTCTTTGCTAAATGATGTGACATCGATACGTGTACATTCACGTTTAAAAAATATTTACTGTCCTCCTGTCACTTAGGCATCAATTGTATCTATTTTGAAACTTATTATTGACCATGTTTATCAATAAAGGTATTTTAATTTTATTATACATCATAAATGAGTTGTTTTTGAAGAAACAGCAATTGAATAAAGACTGTTTTGGCTTTCTACGAGTATTTTCATATAGGGAAACTCGGTGCAGGAGGGAATAGCGGAAGAGAAAGGGATACCCTTTTTATACTGGATCGTGCTGGAGCTTAATAAATAGGGGTGGAACATTATAACTGGTCAATAAAGAAATCCCGACATGACTGTGTCTTGTAAATGAACTCTTGTTCTGGGGTTTTACATCTGTGGCTTTATATTTTTTGCAGCATTCAGACAGAAAGAAATTCACAAAAATCCTTGTTAGTAACACTTTAATTATGTATATTCGTAAAATAGGTGTCATAATCTGCATATAAGTTATGTACAAGGTTTAAATCTACTTATATTAAGGTTCGGTAAAAAAAAATTAAACTGAAACTAGCGTTCGGGGCGGAATGGGATACTACTGTGTAAGGTAAAATGTAATGTGTTCTCAAGAAGAAAAAGATAGAGCTACAGGATGCTGTACCCAAGCAGAATAGATAAAGGAAGAAAAGGAACAGATAAAAGGAAAAATGTTATCAAAGGCTGTGTTGTTGGCGTTGGCGGGGAGGGGGGAGGAGGTAGAACCTGAAATTTGTATTTTTCTTTTTAAAAATTCATAAAAAAAATTATTTTGTTATTTTAAGTGTTATTAATATTAGACTAAGTAAGTAATAGAATAAAATAATGGCTTATACTTTTATGAAGTCATTTTTATTTTTCCATAATTTTACAAAAATTAATAAAAATAAGTGTCTCGTTCCATCCCGACTTCTACTATATAAGCAAGTGTGAAGGTTGAGAAGAAAAATTAATGCAATCGGATTTGAGTAGATTGAATACTGTTGTTAAATAAATCACATATATGATAATGAAACTAATGGGAACCAATTTTATCAGGTCCGGCTACAATGATTTCTT
Organism: Eucriotettix oculatus; assembly: GCA_034510155.1. Taxonomy (NCBI): domain Eukaryota; kingdom Metazoa; phylum Arthropoda; class Insecta; order Orthoptera; family Tetrigidae; genus Eucriotettix; species Eucriotettix oculatus. The sequence continues at coordinate 241,263,230 of CM067376.1, read as the reverse complement.
TTAACAAAAATTACATTCGGACTATGAAAGTTACATCATACACAGAAATTTAAGTTTATAAATGTTGATGTCAGTGACTAAACGACTTAATACGGATGGCTTTTCATGACATGATTAACATTTTAAAATCAGACGCAAGAACCCCGGTTTCCATATTTAAGCACAAGTTTATTTGAGACGAAGCCGTCGCGGCGCTGTGTTGTTTTGATATTTCATTCCGCGCCGAATTAGTAAACGCATTAGCAGCAATCTGCTAAGTACATTATTTTTCTCCCCTGCTCTTAAAAAGCCGCTACGTATATTTTCGTAAATTACGTGGCCAGAACGTTGTCAAGTTCCAATGTCAGTAACGTCGTTTATTATTCAGGCGACGTGTCATGAATGGCTTCGTTGCCTCCGCTTGCTGCGACGTACGAGGATTTCGTAATTAGCTTAGTTCACATGAAAGACCTCGCAGATGTGGCCGATGCTAAAACCTAAATTCTCTGGAAACAGACGCAATATACTGTACATAACCTCAATCTATTTTCCGTTCTTAAGTTCATTTATTGTTGTCGCGACGACTACCAAAGTCAATGCAACACAGAGAAGATAGATTATATTGATTCCATTAGTCCTCGGTAGATGAAATAGGATACATCATAAACGAAACTATGGTATGAAAACTTAACATAACATAACTATATTACTAACAGTTACAAAAAACATGCAACGAAAAAATAATGCAACAGTCTCACAGAACTATATACAAAATAAAAAGCATAATCTTTTATGTTAGTAACTTTATTCGTTTGGTCAGGTTGATTTAACCTGGATAGCACACTATATTTTCTCAGAAAACAAAAACACAAAGCTCTTATGAGTTTTCTTTGATTCCTTAAAATTCACCATAAAAGGTTTCAAATTTAGGAACAAAACGTCGTGTGTTATTATAGTATATATTAAATTTATTCTGACTTTTAGGCTGATTTACTATTTATTAATTACAAACAGTTAGATAATGTAACTAATTGAAGCTCTTATGTTTTAAAATGAGAGGAATTGTCTGTCTTTTCTTCTACGTTTTTCTGTACCATTACATGGATATGAACTGTAATTACCCTATTCACGTCGTCTTTCAGTTTGGAGTTTATTTTCGAGCTTTTATTACAGAAGCTTAATTCTACAATAATATAATTTTAAAACGTATATATATTAAACGGTCATTTACCAGTCCGGGACCTACAGCCTATCCGAGTTGACTCCTAGTCAGGTACGAAATTTCTCTATCCATTGTATACACCAGGCCTCAGGCATACCTAAAAATTACTAAATCACATTATTCACAGTCTAAATTTTGGAGGTCGATGAATAAGGGATGTTGTACGAAAACATATTATTTGTGAAATGATTACAATTCGATTTCAATCACATTCTTAAACTCAGTTTTATACATTATTTGCTACATTCGAAACATTATTTCAGATCCGTTATATGAAAATCTAATTTACATCTTTTTTTTGCTCATTTACTTATTTCAATACTAAATCAATAAAAATTCATAATAAATTTCACATTTAAGTAATGATATTAGAAACCAACATTCCTACATCATTTTTCGTATTCCTCACCCTATCCAAGTTCTTGTATATAAACGTACCCTCGATTTAAGTCTTGTTTCTAGCGGTAAAATTTCACATTCTACCAATTATTCAAATTTAATTTAGTTTTTGGCTTTATATTAGGTATACGACAATAATGCTTCTATTTATGTATGTTAGTATTTCCTACTTAAAATTTAAATATATATAGTTCTATAAACCCCATTGTTACACATATATGTCACTATTAAATTTTATAATGTCTTTACATTTAACTAATTTTGTCAATCATATAAATATATATTAAATGATCATTAACCTTTTTAAAATATATTTACCAGAACAGCAAAGTTTTCGTACAAATTTCACTCTGCCCTCTTGGAAATCGAGACAACAATCATAAGAGAAAAATACAAAATGTAGAAAGGTGAATTCAGGAGGCGCTTAAAGACTCATGTACAAAATCCTAGTTAGTACGTTTTTAACGACTCCAATTGTTCTCAGGAAGATAAATATCTAACATATTGCCCAGCGTTTCACCTAAAGAGAAAACCCTAGAAAATCTGCATCAGGTAGGTCGGGCATTGGGAACTATTCTCACGCCGTTCCGAATGACGGGAAACGAGTTTGCTGTGGGGTCGCAGCATTCCCTTCTCCATACCTACCACCAGTTCTTGGAAGCAGATAGCCGACTGATCTAATGGGATCAGCGGACATCTCTTGCCATATGCCGAAGGACTTCGACCCCAGTACCTCCTAAAATAGGTGAAGGTGTCTCGGTTTGTGAGAACTTTGATAATAAAACCCAGAGAGAGTACGAGGCATTCCCGACATAATCAGGTGAGGAAATGCCTGCGAGAAACTCTCACAGGCACCTGGTATTCAAGTGTATTAAGATTTTTATTGGATAACAGGCTGCATGAGGGTGATTCTGAAACAGGCAACTCCCCTTTAATAGTATAGGAAGGGAATTGAAAAGGGGGGATGCGGAAGGTAGAGCAAGGTAGCCAAGGGTTGACTAGGGCCCCCGGGCTATGGTTTAAGGATCCTACCCAGTGTTTCACCTAAAGAGATGAAAACCCTAGAAAACCTGCATCAGGTAGGTCGGGCATTGGGTGCTGTACAAAGCTCGTACTGCGTAAGACTGACTCCGATTTGGAATCCAGTCCCATTTATACATACATGGAATATTCTAGAAGCAGAAAATTCTCGAAACAGAAAATACTAGGAAGTAAAGGCAAACAATGCAAATAAAGTAAAAAATAAAAATGGTTGCGTGGGGTGAGACTCAAACCCGAGTCTACGTTTCTGCAGCCCTGCTCTATGCCCCTCTGCCATCACTGCAGGTCTTGAGACGTGGCAATATTGTGACCACGTTTAACACGGGAGATATCCAGAACACCCAAATAAAACTAGTTCTTGTCACGCTCACGTGGATGACTGGTGCCTGGCAGTAGTTGAAGAATCTCAAGATGGCATGTACTAGCGTGTTGCACGCACATCACTGAGTTCCTGCACGATACGAAACGTTCTAAACAAGTAAAGGAAATTTCATTGAATACATGTATTTAAAAATGACTGAGGACTTTGTCACTGTCCTCCTAATACACGTTTTTGTTCCTTCGTCTAGAAAAGCGGGAGCTGTGCCTCACATTCAAAAACTACGTCAAAGATATTTTTCATGATCTCCGTTCATGTGTATCTTAAAACCATATAGGGGTTTAACTTCCTTTTTTTATAAGAACTTAAGGAAGATAAGTATTGTATTTTGTTTTACTGCGAAAACTTTTATCCGAAGATAGTACAGTTTTTATTACAGATTATACAGATATTTATTCACTGAATAAATAATTGACATGAATGCTTGAAGAAATTATAAAGTCCATTGGCAATCAGTTTAAAAGGGAGAGGATCGAAAAAGCTGTGAACATATTTATGTTATTGTAGTTGATAATATTTGTTTGGCTTAGTGTTTGCGGTAAATATTGATAGAGTTTAGGACAATTGTGTGACACTTTATTCCAGCGCCGTCAAGACAAAGGACTTTAAGATGAAATTATGTGAAAACCTTGCACATCCTTAAAGAAGCGAACTCTGGCGTCATCTGCCCTCGTCTCGCAACTACTGACTCATGTGTTTGGCCTCTAGTACTATGCGGTCTGTGGTAAGCGATTCGATGAAAGAAGAAAGATGCAATGAGTGCGTCTCAGTGAGGAAGATCAGCGAAGCGTAACTGCGGTTGCTATGGTTTTCATCTTAAAGATGTGGTTATAATGGATATTAAATGTTTGAATGAATTCTGTAACCTACAGACAAGGAGAGAAAGGAGTATGATGCACGAACCTACCTCACAAAATAGTGTAATAGATAAAGGATATGAACCAACATTCTCAATCATTTAGAACATAAACTGCGGACAGTATTGAGAAATAATAATACTGTTTTAAACATTGAATAATTATAAACTCATTCTCGTACACCGATCTATTGATTATTTGGGTTTAAATTTACAGACAAGTAATATAAAACGAGCAGTTCAAAATATCTTGTGTTTATTTCCGCATTTCCTTTTAGTCTTCTTAAAATAGATTTGAGAGCTTTGAGTTGGTTAAAAATGCTGATGTAATTTCCAGAAATGTATCAACTAGGATTGTTAAGCTACTATTTGTTTTCCTATCCGATTGTCCAGAATATAGTCGCAGAAAATGTATCTGTAATCCTCCGAACACCACTCGTCCATGAATTCTCGTTAAAAGTTATCCAACACTTTCCACTTAAACCTTCACTTCTTTTATTCAAAAAAGCTTTATACTCTGTTTTTTATTAATAATACTGATACAATTCACATTGGGGTAGAAAGTTTCTTCGACTGGCTTCTGTAAATTAATATAGTAATTTTCATTCTCAGACATAATAATTACAATATAATTGTACGTATATACATATTGCATATATGCATATTTATAGAAAAGTATAATTTTATTTTAATTTTTATATTTTACTTTCTCCCACAACGGAGAAGCTAATTTAATGTAATAATAAGGAAAGTCTTTCATAAATAAATAAAATTCAATATTTTTTACAACCATAAAATACTCAATTTTGAAAGTGGAAAAAAATTTGAATTTGCATCTTTAAGCATTCTGTGAAATTAGAAAATTAAAAATTATCTTTCAGTATCTTATTCTTACTGTTGGTATATTATTAAATTAATAGAGTAATTTTGATTAACTGAAATTAAATGGAGCATATATTTGCACTGTATAAAAGTCATTATATTTTAATACTTTTATTAAAGCTCCGACTATTGTTGTGCCTTTAAATAATCCTGGATACTACTTCTAAATTCACACTAACCGTATATTTAGTTAAATTCTTATAATATGAAAACGCAAAACTGAACTTAAAATTGAATTAAAATTTTAAATATTCCTAACTGAAGCCACACTTAAAATCCAATGATAGTAATTCATGACCATAACATTACACTTGATATTTATTTTCATGAAACTTTCCAGAAAAATACACATGAGTTTACAATCTTTATACATAAATTTCCGGTACGCATGTGTTCGTAATTCTTCTCCTCGTAAACGGCTTGACCGATTTTGATTAAATTTTTGTTGTCACTTGTATTGTTCTTATAAAGGTAGACCCGGTAGGTGGTGCTGTTACCGGGATCCAAAATTGTTGTTTTTCTTTTAATTTTCCAACCAACGTTTTTTATATATAATGGATTTTTCATAAAGAAACACATAATCCTGGCCGTTTGAATAATCTGTGACATTTGACCTAAGCATTAATTAATATTCACGCGTCGTCAATTAGGATTGCTTTACATTTCGATTTCTCATTGCTGAGCTCAGATATATTCTGTGTATTGTCATTTCTTGCATGCCGAGTATATTTTTTATCGATTAATTCGACAAATAACAATAAAAGAGTGCAAATGTGAAAGGTACATTATTTTAATTTACTATTTATAAACGTCTTCATTCATGGGCATTCTATCTAACCTAATTAAAATATTTTAGTTTCAGCGTTCATTTGTGTGATTTTGATGATAGAGGTATTAATTCCGGGCAACGCCGGGCACCCAGATAAATTTAATATAAAAGTTCACATACCTCATCAAATCTCTATGACGTTTTGTAGTTGTGATAAAGTACTTCAAACACTTTCTCCACCTGGATGGCATTTTCCTTTTCTTGGCCTTGTCGAAGCCTTTGAACTACCAGCATTTTGTGTATTAAACTTATTTTTCTTTAAATTTCCAGCCATCAACATTGATGACTACTATATGAATACATAATAATTTACAAATTCTCGGATACCCTTGCACTGTGCACAACACTTTGTTCCCTTTTAACAGAATTCGAACTCATACAAATCCTTCGTTTGTAAAAATAAACTTAATGACTATAGGAACTTTCTATAGTTATTATTGAATACTAAAAATTTGTATTGTTTGTATGAAGCCAAATTCACTTAAAAAAACAAGTGACAAATTATGTAAACAATGTAAGATTAATTTCGGTGAAATGGGAGAAGTGAGTATATATTGAAATTGCGGCGAGTCAGTCTTTCGATGGAGTGAGTGATTTCGATCATATCACTAAAAGGAACGGTTTCCCAATCTCTAATATCAACAAATTTGTAATTTTTATCAATGTCAAATCGTAATAACTATCTACTGCGTGAAATATCACAGAGTAACTATTTGTGAGCACTGAATATTTCATCAGTGTCATAGAACTTAAGCCGTTGCATTTTGGTGAGAAAAAAGAGAGCTTTTGAGAGTCATTTTACTTTTGGTGGTCTAGGAAAGAAAGAAGCGAATGTGGATGGCTGAAGAAATGCGAAGAACGACGGAGTAATCAAGGCATTTTAGTCTGTAGATTAAAGAAAATACATTGCAAACTGCCTTGGGGGAATGAGATCCAGTAGAGAATTAACACTAGTTCATCTGTTTGGACAGTAACTTCTCTTCGTTCTAAAATATAAAAGAATCATAGCTAGTTCAGTACTAGAGCAGAGGTGGCCAAACCAAGCGCGTGCCAAAGTTGGTACTTTGAATGATTAAAAGTGGCGAATTGCAGCCTGTTCAATTTCGGATGAGAAGTCCCGTTACATAGTTAGAAAGTTTTATACAACATGTATTATAAATAAATCCATTGAATAGTCATGAGTCAGAAATGCAATAATTTAATGACTGTTCTTCTGGGAAACAGGTAGAACAGACAATTCCAAGTTTCAAACCGATCTCGTTCTCAGTGCCAACAACTGTAGTCTATACTTAACTTCACCAAACGAGCATCATGAAGCTATCACCCTCTCGCACAGGAACGTTATTCTTGAGTTTTGTAAGTTCGTGCTTCATTAAACTGACGTAAATTAACTATTTTAAGTCTGTCAAAGTTATTCCTTTTATGTCCCCAAATCGGAGCAGATACTATCCTCATATCTATTAACCAACTCCTAACCAAGAATGTATGACGCTATAAAATGCGCTCGAGTCATATAAACTCGTCTATCAAAAATTGGCGCTTGGTATGCAAAAAGTTGTACATCCCTATACTAGAATTGTATAATTATTACAAGTAAAATACTATAATACCTTACGGCGGTCAAAGTTTTTCTTGTTCATTATTAGTCATAATTGACAAATGATATATTAAGGTAAGTATTTCAATCAATTTATATAGTGTTCAACAAAACATTGAGAAATAGGTTAACCCATTGGACAACCATTAATCTGATGATAAAGTTTACCATTAAATCGAAAAAACCAAAAATTTAATATGATTAAACTTAAAATTTCGCATATGGAAAAAATATTTAATTTAGAAAATATGTGCCATCTATTATTAAAACCTTCAATTGCTAAATTGAATAATGATATAGCATTTAAAGGTATTGAAATGAAGTTATTTGGTAAATTTAAGTTGTATAATTTATTAATAAATTAAACAAAAATTTTAACAGTAAAAACAGTTTAATCATTCGAATCTTTCCTAAATAAATTGTAAATATGATGAAGTTCACTTTATTAAAAACAAAATTGTGTATAAAATTCAGTGTTTTAGACTGCACATATTGTTATATCGATCAGAACAAACACTAGGTTCTAGCTCTACTTTTTATAATATGTTGTTGTTGCTGTGCTCCACTGGTCAGATGCAATCTTACATGTTAACCTATTTGACGGAAGCCTTTTCATTTGAACATACCTACTACATCCTCCTTACCGTGCTTAGGATATTCCATCCTTGACCTCCCTCTTTTGTTCCTACAGCACACACTTCCCTCTAATGCTAATTATTACAAGACCCTCATGTCTCAAAACGTGGCCTATTAATCTATCCCTTCTCTTGGTCAAAGTCCTCCAAATTGTTCTCTCTTCCTCTATTCTGCTTAGAACTTTCTAGTTACCTTATCGACGTATCTGATTATCAGCGTTATCCTATGGCACCTCATTTCGAAATCTTCTATTCTTTTCTTGTCTGCAACTCCTATCGGCCACGTTTCGCGCCCATATGAACATTTTTAGTAATATTTCCTAATTTCATTAGCCGTAAGTAAATTCCTCTTTTTTGTGAAGTCTTTCTCGCCTGTGTTATCCTACTCTTTCCTTCCACTATCACTGGTTATTATGCTTCCGAAGTAGCAGAGTTCCTTAACTTTCTTCAAAATATGTTTACCAAGTCTTCTTCTGTCTCCTCTAATACCACAAAACCATCTTCAAACCTTGGGGTTTTTATTTCTTCTCCTTGCAGTATGTTTCCCTTTCCAATTTCATTTTTAACTGTATGAAATTGTCACCATTTTTAAAGGCAACATTTAATAATATATTGACCTCTAATGACATGCTTGTTGGTGTTATATGATGCCAGGTGGAGACGACGGGTGACGAGAGCATCCTGCGCATCGAGGACGTGGACGCCGAGGAGGACGCGGGTCCTGTGGAGTGCCACATGGCGGGCGGCCCCCGGGCCTCCGCGACGCTGGGGGTGGAGGAGGCGGCGGCCGTGCTGCAGGGCCCCGCAGACGCCACCGCCCTGCGCGGGGAGACGGTCTCCCTCAGCGCCGTCTTCCAGGGACAACCCTCGCCTCGAGTCCGCTGGCTCAAAGCGGTCAGTCAAATGTCAAATCTCATAATAAACGTCGGCCATTTCATGGAAATCACATTGGCATGTGGACAAAACCAGTCTGCTTTTTGAGAAAAAAAAATGAATTAAACCAAAATGGGTTTAATATACTTTACCTTAAGAATACTTCGGAATAGAGAGTAAAATAAGTTTGTCAAACATTACACACTCAATTTGAAACTGTTTTGGAAAACCTTTTTCATTTCCTATTCATAAGTTTCAAACGGTAGACGAGACTTTAAAGGCGTTGACGCAAAAAAGACAGTTTCCATATGCGTGCAGATGCTTTATACAATACTGCCGTAACTAGACTCGAAATTGAGCGGGTAACGATTACAATTCATTTAAACATTACGATTATGATTTAAAAACCGTCTAGATCATTAAGAACAGAGCATTGTCGTTAAATTTTCTGTTTCCAAGAATTGTAGTAGCCGAATTGATATTTCGATAAATCATGTCCCGTTGTTATTGTACCCTTCAAGTACCTGCGCTTCTCGTATGCTTATCTTGCAGTGTTGTCCGATTATCAAATGTAAGAATAGACAATCATTATAAATGTTTCCAAGTAACCAGCAAGTGTCACAAAATGGATAACTTAACGAAGAATTTTTATACTCGATTTTCAGGGAATTATTCTAATATAATTTTATGACTTTAAAATAAATAAAAGACGGCCAATAAGTCAGCATATTATTTCCAATTGCCTTACAACACAGGGGTCCCAAGTTTGAATCCTCGCATGGTCTTGGATGTTTGTGTCGTCATGGTTACGAAAACTGGGATTAAGACAGCAGGAGAATCGATACGCTGACCACGTATCACTCGAAATTCCTCTAATGTAAATAGTTCATCCTTTTAATAATTTACCTGAAGAAGTCCAGAAAGTTGGATAAAACGTAGTATTTCTATTAATTAAATAGTAATAACATTATTTGCTGACTTATTGGTCGTCTTTTATTTATTTTCAGCGAATAATCTCCTGTCTTTAAACCCAGGTGGACTTCACTTAAAAATACATTATTAATTAATAAAATTTATATAATATTAGTTTTATTGAAATAAAACATTGATATCGCATTACATAAAAGATTTTATTGGCAGTAACACTGTTCAGGACCTCAATTTCAATGTCACTGAACCCTACAAAATCGATTTTTACCGTAGAAATGCACGCTCTCCTCTTAGCCGTCAAACATATCAACAAATCATTTGGTGCTTACAGAAAATAACACATACTGAAACCTTTATCGAACACAAAATATCACGAAATAGCCGAAACGAGAAAAAAGTAATTATAACATGGATCCCCTAGCATCAATTCAAGGACGCCACAAATAATTGAAACAACACAACAGCAAGGCAAATAAATACCATCCCAGTTATCTGGAAACATACACAAGCCAAACTTCAGCAGCACTAGAGAGCCATACGGAGGGAAACTCCTAAATTACCTACCTTCACCTAAACATCAAGGATCAGCCCCCTTCTGCTTCCAATTCAACACCGTCATCACCATCAAATACATCACGTATGAATGCAGCAGATTCCATCAAGAAAGGTACCACAATTTTGGAAGCCTCAACGAGATGGACTACTCCAGGCAACATTAAGACGTTCTTAAAATTATAAATTTATGCAAGTTGACAACGGTAGCTCATTAAAACTGTACATAGTCACGTGGGGGATACTAAAGCAAGTTCAATTAGATTACTTGAGATACTTGTTCCCCCTTACCCCACGTCACTGTGAACGGCTTTAAACAGTTACCGTCCTTATTCTGTATATTGAAATACAACGTAACATGCTTTTAGGTACAGTCGCTAATTGTTTAAAAATATTTGTTAACTCATTTAGCATTTTCGTCAGTTGGACGGTACTTATATATTTACAAATTAAAATATCCACGAAACGTTAAAAATGAATTTTTAAAATGATTTAAACAATAAATCGAATCACCTGTACATCGTTTTAAATGGATAATTGTAGGATAAATGACAAATCGGGTAGGCACAATAACGACAGGACACGATTTACCTCCTGTGGTGTAGTGTTTGGCGTTGCTGCCTCGCATCACACAGGTCCTGGGTCGAATCGTGGCTTGTGCATGGATGTTTGTGTGTGTGTGTGATTACACACTGTAAAACTAGAGAAAACGAGTTCCCCTACCGTAGTCGCTAATAAGCAATGTAGTTGATGCTACTTTAAATAATGACTATAAGTTCATATATAAATATGCGCCAGGAAATGGCATTGTCATGTTAATTAAAACAATTAATAAGGAAAGGGAATGGAGATAGAAAGTAGGTGACTTACCTGTGGTTCATAGATGGTAGGCACCTTGTGAGGTTTTGAGTTCTTTAAATTGTCAAAGGCATCGCCCCCTTCATCAGAAAGTTGGGAAGACATTTCCAAACCTACTTTGAAATAACGGTCAAAATCAATGAAGTCGTTTACAAAAAAAATATTCATACCATCAAAATCTACGTAAAAAAGCATTTATATTTCACTTACATTATTCAGTTTTTAAAAATGACGTTATTTAGGTGGCGTTCTTCTCTCACAAGGCAAGGCGCCGATGAAAACAGCTCACGACGTCTCGTACCATTTGTTACGGAATTCTTTAAATCACTCGATGAATGTTTTCTTTGTTTATCCAATGTCGTCGGCCGTTGCTGGAGACTTTACTTTTCAGGTATCTCCACAAATAAAATCGCATGTTAAGAGGGGGGCCATGGAATCGCTGAAGTCGGCGTCATTTTTAAAAATTGAATAATGTTGTAAGTGAAATATAAATGTTTTTAACGTAGATTATGATATTATTAATATTTTTCTTATAAACGACTCCATTTAATTTTGAATTATTTCAAAATCGACCGATTCGCATTCCATTGATAGAAAAGACGGATACTTCAGCGAATCATATAGTGCACGGTCACTTAACAAAGGATGTAGATGTAGACTTCTATGAATACATCTCTGCGGTCAACCGAAGATAGCAGCTCAAGGATAATTTGTGCTGTAACTTTATGTTTCAAAATGCCTAAATTTAAACAATGTTATAATTCTCCTTGACGTACAAGTATCTTAATGTGTTATCCGCCTCGCCCAGTTCTCGCCTCACCAACCTCTCAAATTCAAGGTCGAGGGTACCAACCGGGGCAGATTTTACGGTGGTTCAAGTTAATGTCAAATCCACGCCAACAAAGAATATATCAATTTAAGGTCAATATTTTGCCAAAAAATTGTATGAGGTTAAATGCTATTTCCTGAATGTGATCCACCACTTCTTATACTTACAGGGACGAAAGTTTTGGCTTTTGATAAATAGGTGTGTAGGTGAATATAAGCGCTAAATAAAGACACCTTTCTTAATATTAATGGAAACGAATTTTCTTTAAAATGTAAAATTGATTAATGGATAGCGTGCCAAATAGACAAATATACGAATAAATAATGAAAAGCATTACGTTTACAATGTCTTTCAATTTTAATCCTCTCGGATTTGTATTTTATATAATCCTAGCACCACGCAAACTCTGGCTGATCATCTTTGACGCAACTAAAACTGTGAGAAATTTAGTATGTTCTAAAAATATGAGTAAAGGTCCATGTTCATCTGTTCCCATGTGCTGCAACAAGTAAATAATTGTAGTAATACTTTTGATTTACATTTCAGCTAATTTATATGCAATTATAATATAATATTATATAATTACTTCTCGATTTCACGTATTTTAAACTGCTTCCTTTTCGGATTATACACCCTCTCTAATGCAATTAGATAGATTTCTGTCTGGCATGAAAAATTCGCATGGGCAATACTCTGTTCAAACCACTGAACCACCATAAATTCTCTCCTGTCAATGTTGCGGCTTACTGAGCATATAGAATACTGTCAACCTGTGGGAATTTTTCCTGTAACTAACTTTACTTAAAATATGTACGAAGGAAATATAAAAATATGTCATTTATATGCTACATTCATTCTGCTACTGGAAACTACTATGTAGACGGAACATTATTACAAATTTTACTCAGAGTATTGTAGTATTACATAGTCATCCTCGTAAAACGTGTTGTTCCATGGTGTGACGTACGTCACATCTTACAAATCTCAAGATCCGACTGTGGATTGAATCTGTCAAGGGCCTTTCACAACTTGCGCACAATCTATCCTTATAGAGTGAATAATCCGCACAATTCCTATAAGCTTACCGACACCACAATTCAGCCAAAGTCTGAGTAACCTTGGACGCTAAATTGTCTATATAAGGGGACGACAAGTCAAGGTCCAGCCACGAAAATGCTCGGAGTTCGCGAGCGATACCGTGACAAACGCGCTGTGACAGTTTTAGATAATGACAGCCAAACGAAGACGTGTCTACTTAATGAGCCATAAATTTGTGCGTTCAAGATTGGGCCAAGAAAGTACAAGCTTTTGTATCAATTGGATTGTAAACGTGAATATCTCCATGGAAGGTACATATAATTACATGAAAATATAAAGAAAACAATAATATCCACTTCCACAGTACAAATTTCCACAAAGGTTTCATAAAATATAATATAACTCACTAACAACATTTTTTGGATTAAGTAACCCTTCATTTATTGCCACTTTCATCTTTAACCCTTACTTCACTTGTCGGCTGTTTAAAAATACTACTAAAAGTAATAGTCTAAAGAGAATTCTCGGTAACCTGACTCACATCTAAATTGTTCTATTTAGGAAAAAATAACATACCCAAACCTGTTTTGTGGTTTCAGTTTTATATTTATGGTTCCCGCTGACTATGTATGTAACGTTACACGTACCTTAACCATGATTTGGGACCAGTGTAATACTTATATAACTCACAGAGCCTGTCTATTTTTTGACCTCATTTCCAACAGTTTCCATCCTAATGCGCTGACTTTTTCATCTACATGCCCTAGCCCGTCAATTTAGCTGCTTTCCGCTTTCCATTTGGGGTTTCCTTCAGGCCTACGGAGCCCAACAATGTGCACCATATTCTATTATAGAACTCACACTTCAAAGACAAGTTTTTTAAAATTCTATTAGTAAAATGAAGGAGGTTCAGACATTTAGAATAACTTTATTAACTTACTCTTTCCACCGTAGATTTTAACTTAAATAAATCCCCGCATACCTACACGTATTTTCTTGTAGGAAGTGTATGCTATAATTGAATCAATTTTCAGAACTTCCTCTTGAAAACTGAATTCATCTTCTTAGTGTTCTCATTTTAGATCAAATGTAAATATGTAAAAACAGATTACCGTACCAAATATAATGCAATCATTGACATGAGTTTAACAGTTGATTTAATACTATGCGCTATTTCTTGAATAAAAATTACAAACAAGTGTGGTCCTGTCAGCAATCTCTGAGGAACCCCCAACGTTACTACTTCTTATTCCGGGTACTGTGCTCCTATTCTGGCTTCCTCAGGTTGGCTGCTTATAAATATGACCCCTATGCCAATCCTGTCCTGCCTAATTCTTCAAATAAATCATACAACACGACATCGTCAACTGTCGGAAAGTTAATATTATTCCGTTATACGCTCCTAAATATCTACTTGATCTGATATTTCCTGATATAAGGAGACGCCTGAATTTTGCAAGAGAAACTCTCACCATATCCGTTGCCCATCAAGTAACCTTTTTTTGCTTTCAGTAAAATTTTTATGTATGAAGTTATGGGTTCAGGCGGTTTGCAGATGACTGACGTCATACTAACTTGTCTATTGTTACTTCAGTTTTATTTTGTCCTTTAAATATAGGTATATTGCTGTCTTCCAATTATTCGGGGAAGATAAAATATTTATTGAAATATTAAATAACTTCATTAGGCATATTATAATGAAATAGAGGGTTGGATATTTAATTTGAATATAAATAAATTATTGGGTTCGATTAAATAAAAAACAAATTAAATTTATTAACAAAAAACAACAATTATATAAAACTTAGAGTCCAATTTAAAAATTTACCACGACTACATCAGTTTATTATCAATCTCATAAGGGTCATTTTGTGGGGATTTTTGTAGCAGAACGACAGTTATGACACATTTCAGATAGTGGCACAGACACGCACCTGTTTTTCCTTTGTAAAACGGTGGCTTCGTCCTTCCTTTTCGTAATTCAGCTTCCGCGTTCGTCAGGCGACTCTTTCCAGTGTTGAATTCTGCCGTTGGTACCTGGCCTTCTATCTAGGAGTTCAGGGGTCAGGATTACCTTCCCTCACTCTCAAGCGACTTTTTACTCATTTCTGATTTTCATCGCCAAACTATATCTCTCATCTCATCTCCACCTTCCTACTTCCAATTTCATTCCCGACTGCATCAATTTCTGTTCCACGACTGCCCAACTTCTTCCTCCTTTATAATGTTATATTCATGCCAAACTGCAGACTCTCCAGACTTCTTCCTTCTACAAATCTCCATGCCCAACTGCCCAAATTTCCACCATCCATCCTCGCAGGTCATATCGTTCGTTCACCCCACCATGAGATACATGGCGGATCACATGAAACCCCAGACTCCAATTAAAACCCAACATGACCCGCGGTTTCTCTCCTTAATTTCTGGAAAGGGACACGCCTTCCAAAATTCCCGAGGTCAATAAACTGGACTCGGGTACCAGATTTTTAAGTCGCCAAACGGTGGTTCTAATGTCTCGTCTCTTTGACACCTTGGTGTTTGCTGGTACTGAGTGTCTCCAATATGGAAAATTCTTCACCCAGTGACCAAATAAAACTTATTACAATACGACAATTGACTTTTCTCTGAATTTAAATTTGTATGAATCTTGTCAATCTCATAAAATTTCCGATAATTCAATTTCACGATCTTTGTTATCGCTATCCTTTCGATCTAGTTAGGGTTGCGTTCTCATATTAATTACACACTGCCGAGTGAAGCGATAGTTTTTTGTTTCTTGAGTTAATAATGAAATATTGATTTGTGAATTGTGCTGACTTGTGCTGTTACCATGTTACGCCTTAATCGTCCTGAAACCGAAGTATGCTACCTAGTAGGACTACTTATACCGCGAAAACCGACACATCTGCGGCTGAGTCACTGCCTCTGAGGCGTGTAATGTTACTTTCTCGTGCGGACGACACGTCAAATCTCGGCGCCAGTCTCTCTTCCAGCTACTTACACAAGGCCAACGACGAAGGACAGAGCCATTATTGGAACACGTAAAAGTTAAAACGGCTCTTACCAAACAATAACTTCTTTTTACAGTACAACCTTCACGTTATTCTTAATATCGAAAATCTTATGAAGCATAAACTGATCAGTAAATGGGAACTGCCTCACATTCGATTGTAAAACAACAAAAATGGTTAAACCTAATTATCTGTCTTCCATATATAATATTTCGAAGCTATTTTAAGTGAAACTCAACCGTTAGGCCTATATAAAATGTGTAAAAATTCTTAAGCTAATGAGAGAAACATAGAATGTATGGGAAATGGAAGCGGAAGGGGCACTTATTGTTTAAATTCAGGAAAACGAAAAATGGCTTTATAAAGGTATAAAACATTGGTATATACTATTATTTAGTTAACCAAATATCAAGATAACTTAAAACGACGAATTTAGATTTTTCGTGATTTTTTTTAAACTTACAAATTTCCCGATAAAGCCCCCTTCTCCGGGGCAGAACGAAATAGGATGTTTTATAATTACTATTTATCAAAAAAAATTAAATTAAGAAAAATCTCAGTACCTTTTGTGTTTGCTTTTTCATATTTATTTAGCTTATGGTTGATTCCTTTATCGATTTATTCTTTCGCAGAGAGATTTTATTGCAACTGCACAATCTTTTCTAACATTTAGCCCTTTTTCCCAATCCATTTGTTTAGTTATACATTCTTTTTGAACACAGTATCTTTAAACTCATACTTATAAAGTAAGGAACACGTTACATTTTGCCTTATACAGTAGTAACCCGTTCCACATCGCACGCAAGTTTTAGTTTAAGGTTTTTCACCATGCCTTAATACAAGCAGATTTAAACTTATTCGTAAATTATATGCATCTTAAAACATTCAAATATATAAAATTAAAGTGTTAAAAGTAAGCAATTTTGTAGCTTATCTTCTGTTAAAAGATGAAAAAATTATAAATTCACAGATTTAAGACGCCCAAACAAGAGTTCATTCATAAGGCGTAGTCATAACTTGGTTAAGTCAGCTGCCACCCCTATTTACTAAGCTTCAGCACTATCCAGCCAAATATAGTGAGGTATCTCATTCTATCTCATCCCTACAAAAACAAAGTATTCCTTTGAAAAGATGCTTCATCTAAAGAATAAGAAACCGATTTAATGAATCAGGAAAATAAATATAGGCCGATCAGGGAATCTAACTCGTCTTCGTTCTTACTCCACACACTTTTTTACAATATCATGTTTCAAAACGTGGACTGTTAATCTACATTCTCGTGTTCAACGTTCTTCATATTGTTCGCTCTTCTCGTATTGCTTAGAACTTCCTCGTTAGTAACTCTAACCACCCATCAGATTTTCAGCATTCTCCCTTAGCTGCCTTCTTTTCCTTTCAGCAACTCCAACCGTCCACGTTTCGCACCCATATAACGTCACACTCCAAACAAACACTTTTAGCAATGATTTCCAAATAATCACACAATAATATTACCCGTAAGTAAATTCCTTTTTTTTTGCGAAAACCTTCCTTGCCTGTTAAATCCTACTCTTTATTTCTACTAATCTTTAACCATCCTTAGTTCTTATGCTGCCCAAGCAGCAGAATTCCTTAACTTCCTTCAAAATATATCTTTCGAAATCTAACACCCTTTCTTATTCCACAATTTCCTATACTATACTCTATTATCTTAGTTTTCCCTCTATTAATTCTCATATTGAACTCTTTCTCCAGGACCACATTCATGCCATTTATTATTGTTTCCAAGTCTTCTTCTGACTCCCTTAATACTATAATATCATCGGCAAACCGTAGGGTTTTTATTTCTTCTCCTTGCAGTATGTTTACTTTTCTATATTACGTTTTAATTGTCTTCATATATACGTTAAAGAGCATGGGTGGCAGAATGTATCCTTGCCTTACTCTTTTCTTGATTTCTACTTTATTTTCTTTATCTTCAACTCTAATTACAGCTGGCTGCCTTCTGTAGAGGTTACGGAGGAATCTTCTTTTTTGATATTTTATTCCGGTCTTCTTTAAAATCTTTAATAGTATGTTCCAGTTCTCATTATCAAAAGCTTTTTCTAAATCTATAATGCCGCGAACGGAGGCATGTCTTTTCTTATTCTGTCTTCTGAAATTAGATTCAGCACTGAATTTAGTAAGTCAATGTATGCAACAGTTAAACTCTGACTCCTGTTCATATGACTAAACGTAACTCTCCCAAATCACTAATAGGTAAAATTCAAATGTTAAATCTTTTTATAATAAAATGTCCTTATGTACACATAATCCTAAACCCAGACAACCGGAAATAAAAGAGAACATAAGTAAGAAAATTTTTTGATATCAATATGAAGAATCCGCTTTCATTGGTATGAATTAATACTTATAAAACACTCAGCAAATGAGAAACAAGGTCTAGTCCTGTGCGTTTTAGAACAAAAGTTTATGAAATGTTATTGCATACTTGAGAAGAAAGATTCGAGATCAAGTGACTCTCATTTGATAAAAGTCCCTTACTGTCTAAATCATAAGGAGGAGAGTCGGATTCTTCTTATTGTGTCAGATCTATTTCAGTCTTGTTGTTTCTGTTTACGTGGCTAGCTGGCGTTCTGTAATGCTGGATATATTATCTTCGTAAAGGGGTAGTCTCTTTGCTGGAAGACGAGATTCTATAAAACAAATATTTTCCGTGTCAGTTGATCTATATGAAATCTTAAGCTGAGTACTGAAACAAGCTTTACTTACAGTTTTTCGTTACGCAAAAAAACTTCATATAATTCGTATTAAGTCAAACAAAATGTTTTATTATTAATTCACTGTCAGTTTCTTTATTAATTTAAATGACTTCAGAAGTGTTTCATGCATTCGTAACAACAGATACAAATCTAGATCAGAGACCTACGATTTCTCCAGCGATTTCCATGTGGATCTAGAACACGTATTGCCCGACAAGACGAACATGGAAAACTCATTCAAGGCACAAACAAGGTAACTGTTATCCTTCAGCGTAGGAATGCTTATCGTGCCTTACTCCCTGTACAAAAAAAAAGAACGACGACCTTTTACTGTGTACCGGATATGTTCGTACATTTGATGGATCAACAATAGAGGTCGGTTAACGGGAAGCGTATTTCTTTAACTCAATTTCGCAACCAATAAATAGTTGTTTTTTATTTAAAATATTTAGTTCTAATGAAACACTTCTTACATAGTCTCTATTACAATTTTGTTAATATCAGAGGGACCTAATTACAAATTACACTTTTATGGATTTTATATGCATGTAAGAAAATAATTGAAGACGGGAGGAAATTCTTTCAAAGAAAGCTCAGTCATATAGGCGAGGAAACGGAATTAGATGAGTGTGAGCTGAGATCAATTCAATGGACAGAGAAGGCCGGCAACTGACAAAGAGTCAACAGAGGTAGCTCACATGAGAGTCACCGCGTACCACGTTGTGGTCCCGGGCTCGATTCCTAATCCGGCAATAAAAGTATTAAAGTACGATATAGTAACTGAATGATTTTCAACGTACGTAATAGCTCCAGTAAATGTATTGTCTGTAGGTCCTCAGTTAAACATTACAACTTTGTTAATTCCAGACATGGTACTCATTGTACATCTATACACCATTATGGCGACACGTTTCAGACAAAGCAGCAATTCTTTAAGACAAACTGTACTTATATTCATGGCTTAATTTGATTTTGGAATTGCGGAAACTTTCTAAATATTTCCAATTTAATCTTAAGTGTCGCAACATTTTATTTCCTCATATTTATTACGTAATCGACTCTATTAATTACAGACATTACTACCTTTAATAATTATTTCTCTTTCAATGCACTTTTCTCTCTTTATTCTAAAACAATAAGTAGTTGAACATAGTAGATGAATTATTTTCTTTTCTTAAAGCTATATTCACCATTTAATTGTTGTATTGTATGTATGTATGTGTATTTATTAAATCTACAAATGGGCAGATGCCCGGTGGCAGATACATAGAACTTAAACAATAATTAATAAATTGGTCGTAAGGACCTATAGTTGAATGTATAATTATATTCAATATAAATAAATAAGTGTGGAATCATATTATTAGAAATGATTTTTTTTAAAAAAAGAATACTGCTGTTTTTGCCTGAAATAAAAGAAACAAAACAAAAAAACTGGAAATATATTTCACTGTAGTATATTTTTAGAGATTTTGCAGCACTGATCACTTCACTAACTGCACTACACTACACTAAACTTAGATTGAGTCGAAATTTTCTTTCTGTTAGCGGAAGTTCCCCAAACACTCCTGCAGGCAGATTGTTCCAGTCATTAATTGTCCTATTTAGCAATGAGTATTTTCCAACGTCTGTTTTTTGGTTCCTTGCTTGTAATTTAAACAGGTGATCACTCCTCCCGTTCCGAGTCGATTCTTTCATTCTATCTCGGATTCCCTGCCAAGGTTTTTGACCTGCGAAAGCTCTGTAGAAAATGTGTAGCTTAGCTCTTTCTCTTCTTGTTTGTAGCGTATCCCATCCTAGTCGCTTTACATTTTCGTTCCCATGCTCAGGTCCTATTTGTACGAATTTTGCGGCCCTTCTTTGCACCCTTTCTAAGGATTCTATTTGACCTATCCTGTACGGATCCCAGCATGCTGCACCATATTCCATAAGTGGGCAAGTGTACTAATGACAAATATGCCAACTCTTTAGATTTCGCATTCCCCTCCTTGTCTACTTAGTTCTTAGAAAGTCCTCGACTTCAATAGATTTTACACCCTGTTATTAGCTCATACACAAATTTCCTGATCACTTGTACCTTTCCCAAGAATAGACTTTCACGACAAATGTGACTAATTTTCACCGTGAAAGAAAAAGTGAGAGAATGAAGAATGAAGCGATGTTTATATGTAAAAACTATTTCAAAAACAAAACGTATTAAGTTGGAAGTCTGTTTTTTTACAAACAAAAAATAGTGTGACCATATCAGTGTACACGTTGAATTATCAAACGATTACCTTAATATTCTAGATTGTACGGATTAGCACTAATAGTCCTACATATTTTTTAAATAAAACACTTGTAGGATATTAATGATTTTACCACTAGCGAAAGGCCGTGATTTGTAAGGAAATCCTTGAATTTATTTTGAATGTTCACGTGTGCAGTTCTTGCTCGTGCAGGCGTGTCAACTTGACAGGAATAATGCTTAAACTATAAATTTAACTTACACGTTTTAAATTAACTGTCAGAAGGTGGTAATTCTCAAAAATTTGTGTATGTTGATGTTACCATATTAATGCCATTACTACTAATAATAAGTTATTATTATTCGTTCTTTTAAATAATTAAGAGATTCAATAGAAAGATGACGTATAACAGTGTTGTAAATTAAATTTTTATATGTTTTCAGGACATAAATAATGGTAAAAAGTCAGAAATAAAATAATTTAATTTGAAAACGTTTCTTTCCCCAACTTTCGGGGCATATTCAGTTGTTTGTACAAAAATATTTAAAGATCTGTGGTTTTCAATTTGGTAGACAAGGCTATTAAACTATCTTCCCACAGATTCCACTAGGACGATTTATAAAAAAACATTCAATATTCTATATTTTTATCTTGATAGTTTCATTAGTAATTTTTTTTAAAGAAATTAAATTCTTTGACTTATAAAAATAATTCACTCACGACCAATAATAGTAAAAAATTGGTGAGCTTCATTGGTTTACCATATTTATATAAAATACAATTCAAATTATTTAACTTGTTTGCCAACTACGGTGTTAGGGTAATATTTAGATCCCTTAATAATTTAAATTTGGTAAAAACTGAAAACAATGTAGAAATAATTTTGGTAAGGACTGCAACCATTGTTATATTGGTAAGACTAAGATCAAGATTCAAACAAAAATTAAATAACACATCACAAACTTGAAACAACCAATAGATAAACAAACATTTATATTTAATAAAACCACTTGCTTTATTGGAATAATGTTAAATTTTAGTCGTAGAAAGTAATTAGGATTATTGTACACTGTTGAGCGAAATGCTCAAATAAGATCAAGTATTAATTCTTGAATTCAGAAAAGCAAACTCATAATTAATGTGATTTACTTGTGTATTCCGGAATCTTTAATTTAAATCTGTTAAATAAAACACAAAGAATGGCCAAAAGTCATGAATGGAATAACTTAATTTGAAAACGTTTCGTCTGCCAACTACCGGAACTTCCTCAGCTATTTAATTAAAATATAAGAGGCAGAAATTATAAATAATTTTTGACTGATTGTTAAAACACAAAGAATGGCTAAAAGTGAGAAATTGAATAATTTAATTTAACTGTTAAACTTGTAGTTTAAAAATATTCCGTTAAAACGATGTGATCTTGCTTCCTTGCCATTGTTTTACTCATTTCGGCCTCAGACTTTGCAGCAGCAACATTAAATTTTGTAATATTTTAATTTTAAGCAACTACGACATACGTTGGACGAGACAGCAAGGGCCTGTGGGAGTTTTCTCTCGCAGGTATTTCTCCCCACATTAATTTCGGGGCCCATATGACTGCGTTGGGAATGCCTCGTACTCTCTCTGTTTTTTTCTGGTGCTCACATCCCGAGGCAACTTAATCTATTTTAGGAGATGTATGCACTGGGATCGAAGACCTTGGGCATGCTGTACAAGTTGTCCACTGATCCCGTTGGATCAGTCGGTCAACTTCCTCCTAAAACTGATGGAAACACAGAGAGGGGGAATGCTGCGATCCCACAGCAAACTCATCTCCTGTCATTGGGAAAGGCGTGAGAATAATAGCCCATAGCCCGACCTACCTGATGCAAGTTTTCTAGAGTTTATCCCGTATGTCTTTTAGATGAAACATCGGGTATGATTCGGAGGCCGTAGTCAACCATACCTTGCTCTACCTTACACATCCCTGATTTTCAGTTCTCTTCCTATGCTATTGAAGGGAAGTTGCCTGTTTCAGGATCACCCTCATTAGCCTGTTATGCAAAAAATACCACGTTTATCTATATTCATTATATTTAATTATATATATTTATATGTTAATAATATTTTCCTAATACATCTATTTACATTTAATTATATAATTTTTTGTAGATGAACTAGGAGGTCCCGAAAGTTGGAGGTCAGATCGTTTTCAAATTAAATTCTTCTATTTCTGACTTTTGGTCATTCTTTTTATTTTACTAATAATATTAAGTCACATAAATTTAATTGTTTATTGATTTATTTAAGTGGCTTTAAATAGTTCATTGTTTATCTTCAAGCTATTTTTTAAGTTAACGCACATATAGGAGTTATTTTCCACATTATTGTATCTAAACTTGAGAGTGAATGCAGCAAATAGCGTTTTTTTTCTAGAGTTCTAAAATCATGACACGTGGATAATATTTAGTGTCTACATAGTCTGTACATACAGATGATGCAAGAAGTTATAAATTTAATGTGCATTGTCCGGTTAGAGCTATTTTTTAAATTATTTAGATTCAAGTTAAAAGACGGAATTTAATTACAACTAATCCATTACCGTAGATTTGTTTCGCCTGCTTTTCAGGGTCGGGAACTACGACCTGAGGGGAGAATAAGCATTTGCACTGAAGATGGCGTGTCGACGCTTACCGTGGGGAACATCACAGCCGACGACAGCGGCAAGTACGTGGTGTGGGTGGACAACGCCCTGGGGGAGGATTGTCACTTCGCGTCGCTGGCTGTCGAGGGTGAGTATACATAATTCAACAACCATAATTACGCAACCACTCTGGGTCAGTCTGTTGCAAAATACTTCAGTTCAGCGCTTATTAGCGATTCGAAAGCTTTTTACTAGATGATTTTCAGACATTGAGGGTTGTTGTAGGGTATGGAAGATCTGAGAACGTTTTACAATATTCAGCTACACTCGATAATATTTTCCATCTCACTAACGTTCATTGCATAATTTTCTATATTTAAAGGTGTGAACTCAAGCGGTAAATTGAAACGGCTCAAATATCTAACATTCAAGGAGTCAACGTTAATTTGTTTAGATCCGCATATAAAAGAAACTCTCAGGAAATTTTACTATTCACAATACTGAGACGGTTTCTTGTGTAACCTTAACTTCAATATTTTTAAAAGTAATAATTGATCTGCAAATTAATTAATAAATTTCAGTTCCACAACCTGTAATGAAGGATCAAGATATAAATATCTCGACCAGTCAGGGAATCTAACTAAAGGACTTCCAATTCCATTTCATAGCTGAACTTTTTGATTGAAATATTGTTATCTGTGCCTTACATACAACTTGTTTTGTGACGCACAAAGATGTTAAAATTTTCTTATCAGAGAGCTTAATCAGATTTACATTTTCGGCGAGTTACATCAAAGATTGTTGTAATATAGCTTAACAAAAAAAGTCATTATGAATGTTACAATTTTTCATTAATAATACAGCATATATACGTTGAAAATCCTGTAAGATAATATTATTACACATCTGTTGTTCTGATATACATCTGACGACAGATTAGATCGTTGTCAAACTAATCATAACAATCCAGAACGTCAATTTACCTTACAGGATTTCCCGTAACATAGTCACGTATCCTGCTGGAAACCGATACACTGACAAAATTGACGATTTCCAAGTGGATAAATATTAAAGTTGACAAATTGAAGACGAATGTAGTAATAGTGGACCAAAGTTCTGGTTTCTGTAATTTTTTAAAAATTATTCTGTTGATTCTTATTATTTTTGGGACTTAAGGTGCAACATATTTAAGGATAAAATATAAATATCTCATAATTAATTTCTTGTTTTATAATATCGTGAAATGGGATATTGTTCAAATAATCCACATTATGTTTCAATTGGTGTGAATTAATATTCCATTCAAATTTTCTATATATTTGAAAATCTGTTTTGGTAATATCAGTGGATTTACTGTTAAGCAAACATGTTAAATATTCTACACTTACGTTATAAAGCTGAGTTACAGAAGGCAACAAAAATATTAAATTGAGAATTAAATTCTAAATTCACGTATGTTGAACAATAGTAAAACATGGATAACACACGAAATAATGAAAATGATTGATGAAAAAAATATATATAAAAACGCGTGACATGAAAATGGTAAAGAGCAGTACGGACGCCTGAAGAATGACATACCTGCAAAGCATTCAAAGAGACTTAGATCCAAGGAAAATGTAAAGCGGCTGAAGATGTCATGGTGAAAGGGAAAATAGACGCAGGTAATGGGAAAATCAAATAAACATTAGGAGAGAGGAAAAATATTAGCAAGAACATCAGGAGAGCAGATGGGCAGACAGTTCTAGATAAATACAGAAGGCGGAAAGATGGAAGGAATATCTAGAAGAGCTGTATCACAGTGGAAATCTAGATCAATTAGTAATAGAAGAAGAAGAGGATGGTGGATTACGAAGAGTTGAGGGACAAAATTTTAAAGTCTGAATGTGGCTTGGCGCTGACAGTAAAACGCCAGAAATTAATAACATGCCGGCCGAGTTGATTAGATCATCGGGCGGAGAAGCAATATCATGGCTGTTCAGGACAGTTTGCGAAATCAAAGAAACAGGAAGATAACCAGAAGATTTTAGGAATAACATAATTATCCCTATACCGAAGAGGACTAGGGCTGATAGATGCTAACAGCACAGGACAATTAATTTAGTATCTTATGCGTACAAAATATTAACGAAAATAGAATATAGGAGAGTGGAATGACAAAAAGAATGTTAATTAGGAGATCAGTTTGCTTTTAAGAAGCAAAATTGGCTTTCTAATTTTAGTAGACTGGATAAGAAAAAACAGGCCCACGTTCATGGCATTTGTAGATTTAGAAAACGCCTTTGATACTGTGAACTGTAACACACTATTAAGGATTTGGAATAGGACAGGAAAGTAGACTTACACATAACCTATACAGAAGGCAGTCAGTTGTAATTAGAATTGAAAATAAATAAAAGAAAGCAGAAATCAAGAAAGGAGTAAGAGAAGCATTCAGTTTGTCGCCCATGATGTATATATATAGAACAGACGACGAAAAAAGTTAAAACGGAATATGGCAAAGAATTATACTGTAAGGAGAAGAAATAAAAACCCTACGATTTCCCGATGATATTGTAGTATTAGGAGAGTCAGAAGATGAAGTGGAAAACATAATAAATAGCATGAACAAGGTCCCGGAGAAAGAGTTCAACAAGAGGATCAATAGAAGGAAAACCAAGGTAATGGAGTATAGTATGGGAAACAGTGGAATAACAAGGATGTTCATGCTACTTGAGCAGCATAATAACTAGGGAAGGTAGAAGTATAGTAGACATACAGTGTAGGATAGCACGGGCGAGGAAGGCTTTCGCAAAAAAAAAGAGGAACATACTTATGGCTAATATAAGGAATATTAGGAAATCATTACTAAAAATGTTCGTACGGAATGTGACGTTATATGTGTTCGAAACGTGGGAAATAAGGCTTGCTAGAAGAAAACGAAAAAAAAATTCGAAATGTTGTGCTACAGAAGAATTTTGAAAACCATTTGGATGGATAGAGTTATTAACCATGAAGTTATATTCAGAATAGGGAAGAGAACAATATGGAGGACTTTGAGCAAGAAACATAAGGGTCTGGTTAGATTGTAGTGTGTGGGGTAAGAATTTGGTAATTTCGTGTAAATAATAGCACTTGCGCAGAATAGTTTAACATGGAGGGTTGCGTCATATTTGAGTACAACAACAACATTGACTAATATTCTTTCTTATAGATTGGGGTAGAAATAGAGACGGACAAGTGATAAAAAATTAAGATATGTATTCTGGGAGCATTGATTTAACTTGTATACTAATGTTGTGACGTGTATTGTAGAGCAAACACGGTCAAACGAGAAATTTCAAGGTCTCGAATGCCATGCATCGTGCTTTACCAACACAAATTTAAATTATCTGTGAATCAGCTTTGCAGTGTCCTTACTTCAAACACCCGAAATTGATTGAACTTAGAGATATGTAGGAATAATTTTCATACTAATCTCATAACCACTAGAGCGGCAGTCCTTTATTTCAACGCCTGGGTGTGCTATCAGAGGAGATATAACAACATGATAACGACAAGATTTAGGGTTCCATAAGAGTTCTTGTGAAAGCGGATAGCCTTTATTCAAAACGGCTCCGTGTTTGTCTTTCTTTGATGTTCGCTGCGATAACTGTGGTGAGAATGTGAACGCAGCCGCTGCATTCGTTTAATATTTTTGGCACACACATGCCTGTTCCAATAGTTGCAGCTGACGAGTGGCGTGTTTGTAAATCAAAATTTTAGCTGTTGGTAACCCATGTTTCAAAAACGACTGCTAACACGATATTAACATTTTATTGCCAGTCGCTGTAACGACATACGAACATTAGTAATGTTAACCTCATAAGATACCAGAAGATTTTGCTACAAAATAATTATACCCATACCGAAGAGGATCGGGGATGATAGAAGCAAACAGCGCAAGAAAATAAGTTTAGTATCGCATGCGTGCAAAATATTAACGAATATAATATAAGGATGGAACGTCAAATAGAATGCGCGTTAAGGTTTTAGGAAGAATGTAGGGACAAGAGGAGCAATATTGACTTTGCGGCTAATTTTAGAAGACAGAATAAGAAGAAACCGTCCTACGTTTTTGACATTTGTAGACTTATAAAATGCGTTTGATAACGTGAACTGGAACACACTATTAAGGATTTTGGAGAGTACTGTAATAAAGTATCGAGAAAGGAGGCTTATACATAACCTCTACAGAAGGCAGTACCCTGTAATTAAAATAGAAGATTAAGAAAAGAAAGCATAAATCAAGAAAGGAGTAAGACAAGGATGCAGTCTGTCGCCCATGCTGTTTAATTTATATATAGAACAGGCGATGAAGAAAGTTAAAACTGAATGTGGAAAAGGAATCATACTGAAAGGAGAAGAAATAAAAACCATACTCTTTGCCTATGATATTGTAGTATTAGGGAAGTCAGAAGAAGACTTTGAAACCATAATAAATTACATGAACGGGGTCCTGGAGAAAGTATACAATATGAGAATTAATAGAGCGAGAACAAAGGCGATGGAGTGTATTATGTAAAATAGTGGAATAACAAAGGGTGTTAGATTGGAAAATTTTGACGGAAGTTAAGGAATTCTGCTACTTGGGAAGCGTAATAACTAGGGATGGTAGCAGTATAGTAGACATAAAGAGTAGGATAGAACAGGCAAGAAAGGCTTTCGCTAAAAATAGGAATTTGCTTACGGGTAATATAAGTGGGAATATTATAAAATCGTTGCTAAAAATATTCGTATGAAGTGTGGCGTTATATAAGTGCGAAACGTGGACGAGCTGCGTAAAGAAAAAGAATAGAAGCCTTTGAAATGTGGTGCTATAGGAGAAAGCTGAAAATCATATGGGTGGATAGAATCACTAACGAAAAAGTTCTTGGCGGTATAGTGAAAAAGCGACCAAATGGAGGACGTTGACCAAGAGAAGGGATAAAGTTAAGAGGCCACGTTTTCAAACATGAAGGTATTTTAAATAAGCATTAGAGGGAAGTGTGTGTGTGGTTAGAACAGCTGAGGGAAGCCAAGGATGGAATTCGCTTAGCATATTATGGAGGATGTGGAACGGGGTAGTTATGCGGAAATGAAAAGTCTTGCACAAGATAGGTTAGCATAAGAGCAGTCTTGGGACTGAATACCACAACAACAACAAACTCATTCTGTAATCATGAACCACGCTACTGTAGTTATGGAGGCTCTTTCACCTCAATCTTTCGGAGTAATGAACTCGTGTATGTTTTGAAAATATTCAGGAACTTATACTTCGCTGTAGTTATTGTCACATATTTTGGTGTTTCCCTTTGCAACGTTTCGATTTATGAGAATCTCAGCAGGACAACCAATTCTCCAGTATAGTCGACACGAAACTCTTTCCGAGTGTTCTCTAAAACAGCCACTTCTTCCTTGACATAATCTTAACGTGAGGCTCCCATCACGTTCCTGCTGATTTAAAAATTTGGTTTAAGATCCTAATTAATACAATAGCTTTCTCAAGGTATGAAAATCTTTTACAGTATATTTTTGTGGTGTATTATGTGCCAGGCGATATTTTGGTAGATTGCAAGTATTTCCTTTTCGCCGCGACCCTGAGTATCGGATGTCGGCCAGCTCTGCGAGATAAAGCGACCCTGACTCACGGGCTCCGAGGCTATTTCTGCGCGCTGCGGGGAGCTCCAAGAATTTGCGGTTGGTTCCCCCTCATTGCGTCATCTCAGTTATGAAACTCATCCCGAGTCCCAGTGCACACTCGTCTTACATAACTGACCCAATTGCAGGCCAGAGGAAAAGAGAATGCATTAAATAGTTTTGCTTGAAAAATAGCTCTTATTTTCTAGATAAAGATTTTTGCCATGTATTGACTCAATTATCTTGTGTTCACCAAAATACGGATCAATCTCTTTGAAATTTTGTCCCTTTTATTGATTGATACTTTAATATCTACATTTAATAGTAGAGGGTGGGCGGAACGTCCCTTTTCACTGAATTTGAAACTATAAAGTTATTTACAGCGTACCTCGTATGCGTTCAAACAGTCTGCGTGGGTTCCTCCATATTCGTAGCATAATTGAATGCGTTTCCCTGTCTGATTATTCATCTGCAACAGCATATTAGGGGGTGCTGTTTTTAAACGCCGCAGAAACTGCATTTTTCAGCTTCTCATCGTTTAGGTATTGGCGTTTTCTCACAATACAGGGTGTGGTGAGGTCCGGACTTCTTGTAGGCATTAAGTTATGCTACGAACATGAAGGAACCCACACAGACGTTTTGGACCCATATCTATATTTAGTGTAAAGGGACTTTCCGTTCACTCTGTAAGTGACCAACCTGACTTGAAGAAATAAACAATATAATAATAATTTTCTTTGTTTCGAGGAACTAAGGAACACTCATTTCTATTTCATTCTGTGTGTTTGGGTGTTCACCCAGCACACCAACCTTCGTTGATTTAGGTGCTCCTTTCTCTCCTTACTGTACACAATCCGTGTCCATATTCTTTAAAAATTTCATTCTTCTGACCGCACTTACGTTGTCTTGTTTTACTCCTTTATAACAGACTATATTTAGACTTATTGTTATTTTCATTAGTCCTCGGTTGGGAAAACAGGATACGTCATCAAGAAACAAATAATTATAAGACCAAAATAAAATAGCAGACAATTAAATATCACAAATTTCTTTAATATAATACTTACTATAAAATAACTGCAAACATGACAGGCACAAGCATAAACAATAGAAATGTCACTTCATGGAGTTGCATGACGAGGATTCTAGGCAATACATTAAACAAAAGAGCAGATAGAGTATGCAGAAAGGGAAATTAATCAGATAAATAAAAACAACCACTTAAACAGTCTCAAAATTTGTTAGTTAACAAGTTGAAATATTTCGCCATAATCATTCTGTAAAAATAAGTGAAACAAACTTTTATAGTAATTACATGAAAGTGAAAAATTCTTATGTCATTAATTTTGTACGATACAATACATCTATTTTTATATAGGATTTTTATATCATCAAATTTGAATACATTGTTAATGTTTCTGACGTGGGTGGATAGTGCCGTGTTATTCCTAGATGTTGGTTTGAGGCTTATTTTATGGTGGTTAGCCTTGTCTTTAGGCAGGACATGGTGTATCCAATGTAATTTTTGTCGCAGTGAGCACAATCGATTCTATAAGCGTGATATTTTCAAAAGTATCCGTTTTTTTCTTTTAAATTTGTGAGGAGGTTATTATAAAACTTAGATTTACTGAAGCAATGTATATTAAAATAAATACAAGTAAGGTAATGAATTATAAAGTTGAAGGTGCTGTTATAATAAAAAAGTTAGCACACTATTATTGTAAAACCTAAGCAGCTTCAGTATATTATAATGTCTATATATTATCGATCATTTTATACTTATCTTGTCGATTTATCTATGACGTTTAAGGAAACACTTTAAAGGTCAGTGTGGCGTGAGCATTTAGACAACTTAGGAAAGACAAGTATGATTGTTTTTACTTTTTGACTACTGCTTGTCATTATCTATATTCCGTTTTTGAAAGGTGTGTAACACATAATTATTGTATCGTACAAAATTAATGACTTAAGACCATTAACTTTCATGTTGTTATAAAAATTATCCAGGTATGATGAATACATTTCTTGTAAAGATCTAAGAGCTGAGCCGTTTCTGGTCGCGTATTCGTGACATTCGCCATTCGTTTCAAACAGATTAATGTTCCATTTTACAGACATTATGATTTTATGAATGTATACGCTAGGTAAAGTTAGTATTTGGAAGCTTTTGAAGAACGGCTTGCACCTCGATTTAAACTCCGAACAGGAAAGTATTCTAATGTCTCCTGCAAACCCGACTCTCATGTCTTAAAACGTGGCCTATTAATCTATCCCTTCTCTTGGTCAACGTCCTTCATATTGTTCGCTCTTCCCTTATTCTGTTTAGAACTTCGTCGTTAGTTACTCTATCCACCCATCTGATTTTCAGCATTCACCTATAGCACCACATTTCAAAGGCTTCTATTCTTTTCCTTTCCACAACTCCTATCGTCCACGTTTCGCACCCATCTAGCGCCACGCTCCTTACCAACATATTTAGCAACGATTTCTTAATATTCACACTTATATTACTTGTAAGTAAATTCTTCTTTTTCGCGAAAGCCTTCCTCGCCTGTGCTATTCTACTCTTTATGTCTACTATACATCTACCATCCCTAATTCTTACGCTACCCAAGTAGCAGAATTCTTTAACTTCCGTCAAAATATGTCTTCCCAATCTAACACCCTTTGTTATTCCAATGTTTCCCATACTACACTCTATTTCCTTGGTTTTTCCTCATATCGAACTCTTCCTCCAGGACCACGTTCATGCCATTTATCATGGTTTCCAAGTCTCCTACTGTCTCTCCTAATACTAAAATGTCATCGGCAAAGCGTAGGGATTTTATTTCTTCTCCTTGCAATATGATTAATTTTCCATATTCCGTTTTAACTTTCTTTATTCTGAATACCATGGAAAAGTGGTCACCGTTGAAGTCTCCGTGGGTTGAGTTCCCACAGAAATCACCTGAACGTGGGTATAAGAGCAATGAACGTAAACGATAGTGCTATTGAATGGAACATCCAATTTAATGTAATAAACCTATCGTATTTATAAATTTTTGACTGCAAGATAAATTCACAGGATATTTAAGACTGGGAAACAACCGTGACCTTTAGTCGCAGGGAGGAACATTGACGAAAAGCACCAGTGTTTTGACAAGCGAAAAATATTTGATTGATCGGCGAAAGTGGCTGTTGATTCGACTGACTAGGGATACGTGTGATTCGACAAGCGTGATGAAAGTTATCTGCGCGGAAGCAGTCCACATCAGGACAGAAATCACTTAAGACTGCCCGTCGGTCAATAGCTATTAGGGATATCACAGTTAAATTTGTTATGTAATAGAATTAATATTAATAAATTTCTTTTTAATTTTGGAGTAGTTCAGCAGGTACCACCAAACACATACATACGGAGGTAAAAACCAAATGCAGGTATGATTTAATCCAAATTGTGCAACAACACAAGTGTATTAGAAAAATACTCATGTCTAAAATATCTCTGATATGATATCATAACTATAAAAGACCGGATTTATATCTAAATAAAATAGGGGGAGGAGAGATAAACCCCGCGTACATACGTGGAAGGAATTACAGTTGAAAAATAGGCCAATGTGCCAGCATGGGAAGGTCATTGACGGTACCGAAATCCGCCATATTTAATTGCGCGCAATACGGTTACGTACAAATTTGATTAATTACTCGTACAACTGTGTGGGAACCCGGCGTTGCCCGGGTATTTATATATATTATACCGGTACATTATTTAAATCTTGGTGAACACACAACTAAACTGACCTCGAAGACGTCACAATACGAACCTCAATATACAGACAGACACGTTAAAATCCGCATGTAGTTTTGTTTTACCATTACAATATGTTAAATTAAATGATAAAAATATTTTGCAATAACTATAAGCATTTTTGATAACCGAACTGTTTGAACTTATGTTTTTATATTGAAATATTGAAATTAACCTGTCATTTGCAAAATTAATAACTAAACATCAAAACGGCAAATAAGAAAAATTGGTAAATTATTCAACACATTACATATAATGTTTCGTACACAAGTTTGGACTACTTCAGTCAAAATAAAATATATGAAAAAAATTCCTTTTTGTGTAAATTTTTTAAATGGATGCCTTCTGTACTGTTTAAAATGAATGATAATTTTTAACTTTTTCTCAATCAAAATTGTGCTGGTTGGGACACGATTTATTTTTAACACTCAATTTCATATTGTTTATATGCTTATTAAGTCGAGTTTTCAATGTATCTTTTGTATGTATGTAGTGACTCAACTAAAGAGAAAATTTATTATTTTTAAAGTTACTCTTTACTTAATATTCTCTGTTTGTTTCAAAGTTGTAGAAACTTATTGAATATTATAGTCAGATTTAAATGCTTCTTTCTTCTAATTTTGGTTAAGACACAGGAAATACAGAATGATACATTCGAATTTCGATAGACAGTTAATATTTTCGCGTAAATAGATTAAATAAATTAAATTAAAATTTTCTTATCAAAAACTTACTTTATTTTTGAAACATTGCCACATTATATTTGTTAATATGATTGTAGTTATGATGACAATTATTTTAGACCAAAATACATATATTTTCAAAGTATACCAATCTTTAATATTAAAAATTATCTATATCTGTGAAAAATATTTACTGCAAATAGGTTGCTTATATTTACAACCTGTTAAAATATATTATTTTTCATATTTGTTATTTAAGTTTCCATTAAGAGAAAAAATATACATAACGAAGGACATAAATATAATTGATAAATTAGGAAATCATCAGACCCTCACTGAATGTATGTTATTTGTTATTAATTGGTCATATATAAAGTAATAAGACTTTAAAATTTTAAAGCTCCGATGAAAAACTCAGCTAAGAATTATATTCCCGCGAAATTTCCTGACCTGTTCCGTTTACGGCTTCCAGCAATTAAAAATCAATCTTGGCAAGGCTAATAAAAGTTGCTGCGTAAGAGTTGATTAAAATTATTATGGATTCTGTAATCTCAGCTAAAATTACGAAACACATTAAGTAGTTACCTATTCTGCTAAATGAACTGTGGTAGAAAATACGGAGATTTACTTTCAGAAATTATCACATTAAGTTGATACACAAAATTTTTATGAAGGAATAGATGATACTCCCATTATGTTAGTTTTCTGTCACTATAAATCGAGCAACAATATATCCTGTGGTCACATTACATGTTCAAAATGAGCTCAATCAATATGAAGTCGGTAACTCAGGACTAATTCTATTATAGTTATAAATAGGTGTTATTTACTGTACTGTAAATCATTAAATAAATTCGGCTAGAGCAATTAAAAAATTTATTTTCCTGAAAAATACTGAATTTAAGCTTAGCAACTTATTCCGTGTGACCATAGTTAAATTAAATAACTGTATTTTACAACTGTTTATCAATCACAGTTTCAGATTCTCTAATTGTACTTGTTTTAAACATAATATTGTGTAAATATTTGTCAGATACATTGATCATTCATTTATGTTTTGCAGAATGAGGTGTATAACTGTATCATGTACAGAGATTTCCGTTCACTGATGAAAATGTTATACTTGTAGCTTGTGCTGTGGTTCAATAGGATGTTGTAATAGAAATATATTATATATATTATATAACAATTGTTTAACATTTTGCAATGGTTGTCATGGAAGGAAGAGGGTCGATATTTTTCTTTTAGTCTTTCTTCTAAATTAACTATACGCATTTCTACTTACTTTGACTTGAATATTTTTCATGTAAATCTAATCCCGCTGTTAGCTATTCAAATTTCACCAACATGTCTGTCATTACCGTTTCGTAACATTATTATTCTCTTTTAAATATTATGCGTCAGTGGAAGTGATACTTTTTAACAACAATTGAACCTCATCATCTATAACAACGACAGTTTATTCATGCAGAAGTACACGTCGAAACGTAGGCTAAACTCTCTATTGGCCACAGAATTTCCATTTAAACCAAAATAAATTACTTTCTTTGTGATTAAAATACCTTTGGGTAACTATAGTTCGGCGCAGCTCCAAGTGCGGTCGTCTGCAGGAACTACGTAGAGGCGAAAACATAAATAACGACGTTGTCTCACACTCACCAGTTAAACGGCCTTCAGACGCAAAATGTGGATAAGTCGTATGAAAAATTGAAATCTTTTGTACTATTCGACCTTTTTTTTAGTAATATTCAGTACAGTGTCCTTAATACAGCGCTATACGCTATATTTTGGTGGGGACGGTATTGTAGGGAGTTGGAGTGGGCAACGTAGCTTGTGGTACACGTATTATTTCTTGTTTGCTAGATCTATTCTCAATTTTTTACAACTTAAAATAGTTTCTTAGACATCACTTCTCTTGTCCCGTAATTCGTAACTGTATTCTACACTCACGCTACCTCCTGTGGTTAATGGCTGTCGTCGCTGCACACAAAAGAGGTCCCGCTTTTAAATCCTGACATGGGTTTATTGGTTTGTGTCGTCTTGGTCACGGAGACTGGGATTAAGACTCTTGGAGCCTCGATATGCTGACCACGCATCACTCACTCATGCACGATAACAGTTAGCAGTCAACCTGGTAGGCCAAGGCCCTAAATGGGCTGTAGTGCCATGTAAGAAGCAGAAGATCCTACACTTACAGCGTGCAGTATTCGTATATTACAGTCATTTATTTCCTAATTTTAGGTACAAATATTTTCAGAACATTATTGCAAACATTTTTCAGGGCAATATATTATGATGGACCAATATTATGGCTCTCACTTTTAAAATCTTTTAGGTTGGAAATTACAATCATACCGTGTTTGCCTGAAAAGTATCATATATTCACCTAGTGTATGTCACGTTCTTATATTTATGATGTATATGGGACGTTACCCTTCCTGGAGTCCATAACTAGCTGTTAACCACTTCCCTGACTCGGATGAGTTATCTCGTCCTGAGTGGTCGAGCAAAAACGCGGCCGACTTAACTCGTCCAGTTCTTCCTGGTCTTCGTCTGGCAGTCGTCATTCCTACATCTTCGTCCCCGTAAAATTCCGCGTCGTCGTTGGGTAGCGTTTGGTCTTCAACCTCCTTTTGAGCGTCGGGTTCGTGGTACGGCTTCATCCTCAGTACGTGGACGGTGTCACGGCTCTTTCTGTGTCTCTAATTAGAATCGTAATCCTCGACTCATATGTGACGTCGGATAAACGTCGTAAGACACGGTACGGACCAAAGTACGGTTTGAGGAGCTTTTCCGAGAGGCCGACTTTGCGAATAGGAATAAAGATCCAGACTAGATCCCCTGGCTGGTACAAAACTGGACGATGTCTTGCGTCGTACCGTTGTCGGTCCTTTTCTTGAGCTTGAAGCGTACGTAAGCGGGCTAGTTGTCGGGATTCTTCAGCCCTCGTTAGGACCAATTTTAGGGTCGTTCACATCGTCGGGATTGAAAGGTAATATCGTGTCCATTGTCGTTTCTGCCTCGCGACCGTGAAACAGGAAAAATGGTGTGAATCCCGTTGTTTCTTGCTTGACTGTGTTGTAGGAGAACGTCACGAATGGAAGTACGGCGTCCCAGTTCTTCTGATCGACGTCGGTGTACATGGACAATATGTCGGCCAATACTTTGTTTAACCTCTCGGTAAGCCCGTTTGTTTGAGGATGGTAAGCAGTCGTCATTCGGTGCGTTATTTCACACAGTCTATTTATCTCATGTATTAGTCTAGACTGAAATACCGTTCCCCGGTCTGTGATTATGGTTCTTGGAGCTCCATGCCTAAGTATTATTTCTTCAACGACGAAGGTGGCGATCTCGAAAGCTTCCGCCGATGCTACGGCTTTTGTGACGCAAACCGAGTTAAGTAATCGGTGCAGACAATAATCCACTTGTTTCCTCGGGATGATGTTGGAAATCTTCCGAGCAGTTAATTCCGATGCGTTGCAATGGTGCGTCGGCCGGAGGAATCGGCAGTAGTCGTCCAGGTGGTCGTCGGGGAATCGTCTTTCTTCTCCGACACTCTCTGAAGTGGCTTACATAGTCTCTGACGTCCTAAAGTTGTCGCGGTCAATAAAATCGTTGACGGATTCTATCATACGTCCTGACGACTCCTAGATGACCAACGGTGGGTGGATCGTGGAATTGCCGCAGAATTTCTAGACGCAGTTGCTTGGGGATGACTAGAAACAATCTTCTTCCCTATGAGTCGTAATTTTTCTTGTGTAGTACGTTATTATTTATTTCGAAGTCCCCTTTCACACCTTGAGAAGAGTTCGAAGTGACGTGTAGATTTATTGGCTCGTGAGACTATATGGCCAAGGATCTTTATTTCCTTTCCACCGAATAGGCACTTCTTTGGATTCAGTCTCAGCTCTGCTGTACTCAGACACTCCAAGAACAGTTCGTAGTCTGTGCAGATGGTCGCTGAACGTTTCCGAGAAAACTATTATGTCGTCCAAATAACAGAGGCACATATTCCATTTCAAGTGGCGCAGCAAGTTGTCCATCATTCGTTCGAAAGTTGCCGCTGCATTACACAACCCAAACTGCATAACTTTGAATTTGTAGAGTCCATCAGGTGTAATGAAAGCGGTTTTCTCTTGATCGGCTTCGTCCACTTCTATCTTCCAGTACCCTGCGACTCCACCAGAAATGTCACATTTCTGAGGGATCGTGAGATTCAATAACACACGTAGATGTTATAAGCGTTTATTTAACGGCGAAGTGCTGTACAAAGCTCGTACTTCGTAAGGATGACCCCGATTTGGAATCCAGTCCCATTTATACATACATGGTATATTCCAGAAGCAGAACATTCTCGAAACAGAAAATACTAGAAAGTAAAGGCAAACAAAGTAAATAAAAATTGTTGCTTCGGGTGTGACTCGAACCCGAGTCTACGTCTCTTCAGTTTGGCTCTATACCCCTCTGCCATCACTGCAGGTCTTGAGATATAGCAATATATTTTTATATGTACCTGTTGGTAATAAAAATTCGTAATAAACTAATTTGACATTTTTGTCATATTTGTTGAAAAATATTCGTCGGTGAAGTGGCTAATACCAACGAATATTGTAAACAGCTACTAATGTTTGCTTCACGCTGTGAACTATTAGGAAAAATGTCTACACAACCCATTTGGTGCTGTCAGGTTGGCTAATAAATCATAGCAAGTGAAAACAAAGAATGTATGTCATACATTTGTATTACACTGCTACTGCTAAACTGAAAAGTTCTCACGTAGTACTGCCACAGCCCGTAGCCTTGAGACACTGCTCTAAGGTTTGGCATTGATGGTGGGATGATTAGTGTAACGCAATTCTGTACAAAGCGCTCGTGGCTCTGTATTATGAATACCTGGAATAAGCTTGCACAATATAGCGCTCTATACATTTTCCACGAGTGACTTTCTCATATCGCTCCTTGGAAATTAATGGCGAATTATTCTAAATTTACATACTCAAGTATAAGATTGATAAACAAACCATACCTGCATGTGCCACTTAAAAATTGTCTGTTCACTTTGAAGCAATGAAATTATTATTTTACACTTGGGTTTACTTTGTTCGTATATTTAGAGATATATAAATGGCAGTTCAGGTAAATAAAATACCATTTTTAATTAAATGATCAAGGCAGAAAAATCTCGACCGGACTATTTTAGAATTTTCTTCGTTCACCGGCCATCTGTCATTACAAAAGCTATTTCTTTTCTTCTTCTCCAACGTTGTTCATTTCTGATAAATGTATCTCTGGTACCAACGTTTCGGAAACCTATCACTACTTCCACCGCCTCAACAGATATAATTGCATGTTTGATATGTACATTGTTGGATTTCTTCCAAACGTTCATTCAAGATATTATTGACCTCTAGTATTGCAATTTGTCGTCCATTGATCCGTTTTCTATTGTTCTGGCTTTCCGTGATATATATATATATATATATATATATACATTTGTATATATATATATATACATCTGCATTGATTCGGTGCTAATCAACTTTCCTTTGTTCCTTATTCTTCTTACTGTTTTCAGTTTTTTTAATACTTGTTGTATCGATACGATCGTTGGTGATGCCGCCATTGTCAATTAAAGTTCAGTCTCCGTTGTTCTTCCCGCGATTTCTAAACACTCTCCTGGAGTGTGACTGTAAAGAATCTTGCTGAATCGATTTCCCTTGCCTGGCGCCTCTACTCGTGGCATAAATAGGCTATGAGTACCTCAATTACAGGCGACAATGCGAACGAATGCTTTCTCAAAGTGTATGAATACAATCCTATATCCATTTACCAGACTCATTATTTCTCTAATTTACTTTGGAATGGTCATTTGTCCTATACTTCCTTCGTAAATCTGCTTGATCTCCTGATTGGCTTACATAGATATTGTTTGCCACAAAATATTTGGACTTCTTAGCTATCAATAACTTCTAAGAAATAAAAGGGAATAAATATTAGTCTATATTAAGAAAAATGTTGATTGACCCAGGAATCGAATCCGCTTACGGATGCTCCGCCGTTTACCTTCTAAAACTAGTTTCACGACCTTTGTCTTAGCTTCAATTGAACAATTTATTCTCTTTAGATTGAAATGCATGCACCTTTCATCGATTTACACAATGTATATCATACACTGATTTCATAGCTAAGGTTGTGAAGAATGTGATTAGTAAATTGTAGGTGAGTCGACCTTAGGTTTACAAGAGTGCAGGAATCTGGCAGTCGACTAGGACTAGATCAGCGGTAGAGCATCCGCCAGGTAAGCGGTAGGTCCTAGATACTATTCCTAGGTCTGGCCGACATTTTTCCATTTAAACTTCTAAATTTAGCTTCATGGCCTGTGTGAGCTTCAACTGACGCATTTAATATCACTTTGTATTAATCTATATTTAAAGGGGTCTTATTAAAGTGATGAATTATTTATGATTACAACTTATATTATTAATTATTCACAGGCATTTAAATTTACGTTATCTAGGGCGACTAGCTTCACTCAGGGCAAATTTAAAACTAACATGAGACACTGTGCATGTTATAATATTACAAAAAGGGTCCTACCGTGGGCGGATCGTGTAGCAGAATTCAAATATACGATCGAATTGCGAAAACATTCACATACCTGTTTGTCTCGTGTTCTGCGACAGGATTCATATGTACGAGCTAGTTCGTCTGTGAGCGCTGGTTTCATGGAAGACTGTCACCGAGTTTCTTGAAAGCAAATTTGTTTCGTTCGGCAACGCTGCAGTATATCCTTTCACGGTGGCGTCAGAAGGCTCTCACTCTTGGCGGTAGTGGTAAATGAAATCCTAATTATTTACTCATCGGTTTTCTTGAATGGTGATAGGCAAACGCAAATCTTATCATTGAGGACTAGAAAGCACCTATTATATCAATTTTCTTCTTATAGTACAGAATTTCAACTGTTGTCTCTGATAGATCTCTTTTTTTCATTTTTTCTCCTACGACTGGAAAATGGCTAACTATTTCACAGCTCGTCCGCGTCCGAGCTCGACAATTTTTCTCCCACCACGAGGGTAGAAATGAAAACTGTAATGTGGCTACGCTAACCTACTCTAATCTTAGAGTTTTCCTTAGGGAATGTACCTTCATGATATGTATAGGGTTCATGGCCCCCGGTCAGATATTCTTTCCGAACATTGTTAATCTGTAACTATTGTCCTTCTGCACGTCTGTGGTGTCTCTCACCCGTCAACCCGCTAGGTTCGCGTTCGGCGTACTTTGATTTTGAAAACCATAAAATAATTAAATAAATAATGGTGCTCTATACACGTAAAGTAACGACCCAAGAGTTCCAGCTGAGGTGAGACGCAAATAAATCAGTGGAATATTGTATGTATACCCATTAATACACTGGAAAATTAATAAGATTCATAAAGAATATTCTAAAAATTTTAGCAGAAGAAGTTTCAGCAAGGAAATAAATACATAATGGCTATTTTTTAATTATATGAGATGCCGTTAGGGAGAAAAGCTGCGTTATAATATACATACGGGTCTGGAAACGATTTATGTATTAATTATGCATAGTTTTTAAGGTTCTTTTCAAAACTATAATTACCCAGAATAGAAGTCGTGTTTATTTTTTAACTTGAACAGAATTTATAATTATGCATATAAATTAGCTATCGAATTTTTTTATTAGATTTTTAAGAGTATAAAATAATTTTTTGCTGCAAGACTTTTATTTTAACAAATTTACAACCGTCTCAAAAGGATAAATTTTCAACCGCGTTGATTTGTTTTTGTATATATATATATTAATAGTCTTAAGCAAGTAATAGGTTATGTGAAAAGATAAATTATTTAATGATCATTGTTAAACAAACTGGAAATGTGATTTTTCTGCTTAATAACAGTTACGGATTAATTTTCACTTTATGCCAATTTTCAATCTTAACGTTCTTAAGATCGTCATTTTGTTTAGTTTTTAGTATATGGTATGGCTTTATATATTCAATACATTTACATTTCACTTACATGCAATACTCTGCTCCTTACTTATCAATATAGAAACCTTTATTTCATAATGTGAATTCTATAGGAAAACGAATAGATTTATCTTTTTAAAGTTTTTTATCTTTATTTGAGCTACAATACTAGTAATTTTAAAGTTTATTCCTCTTCATGATTTGAAACAAATTTGATATAAAAGACGGAATGGATTCCTCATATTCAGATAAGGAAAAAATGTAATTTACTGTCTGTGCACACCATTTGCATATCATTACACCAGGTATTTTTGATAGTGTTTGAAACTCAATGAGAAGAAGAACAGCTTCCAGTATTCAGTAAATATTAAAACACTTTGAATATTTAATCTGATACTAAACCAGTTCGCTCCATCTATTCGGTTGAACTTCATATAAACCGATTCAGATACGGATAAGTAACTTGGACATGACAGGTAATCATTTTTGGATGCTAAGAAGTATAACATAATTTTTTGCGGAGCTTTTTAGTCCAGGCAATAGAGCGTGTCATCATGCAGTAGCATTCATAAAAGTTCGGATAACTCTCCAATTACACATTTCCGGACCCATTTAAAAATACACTATTTTTCTTCTCTAAATATGAAGAAGTCATTCCTGTTACACGCTGTATAATTTATTAATGTTTAACATACATTACTAAGCAAAATCTTCCACGAAACAATGTCAGGTGGTTCTTCTTTCTTTCGGAAACATTTCTTCACTTTGAATATTAGCATCTATATTCTATTACTTTACGTATTATAGCCATTATATTTTCATATTTTACTACCAGCTTAATGATAACTATCATTAAAATGAGATAACACACACACAGTCACCTCGTATGTATTTGATGAATATCAATTCTTCCTGTTTTCTTTTTGCTCTTCCTTAAGCGTTAAACACTTTCTTAAAACCTGCTTTCCAGTTGTTGTTTTATCGGTGTCTATATTTCTTTTCCATTTTCCCGCATTTATTTTCTTGAGAAATTGTATACATTATTCTGTTATTAAACAGTTTTTTATGCTCCCCTGCTTTTTCCTCCTCCTTGGTTTCAGTTCAAGGATTTTAAATGAAGTCTCTCACCGACTCAGACGACCTTGGTCAGTTTTGAGGGGTCACAAATTCGCGCATACGGTAAGAGTTGTTCGCTAAATCCATTGGACCAGTCGACCAGCTGCCTCCCAAATTTAGTTGAAGTATGGTGTTCCCTACAAAATTCGCTGTTTCCCGTTATCGACGTGTGAGTAGTACCAAATGACAGACCTACCTGATCCTTAAACTACAGCCCGGGGAACCTAGTCAAACCCTTGGCTAACTTGCTCTTCCTTCCACATCCCCTATTTCTATACTTTCCTATGATATTTATGGGGGAGAATCACCAAAACGGATAAATGTCAAGTACCCTTCTTTCTAAAAATACAGGTGAGCCAAAGGTCGCAGTACACCCTGTTATTCCAGTTAAGGATGGGTGAGGTAATCTACCTTTTATGGTATGTACTGAACATGGGCGCCATTTTGAAATTGGCCATCTGGAATCTAAGTCAATTAATGGAAAGGGGTCGAGTGATATATCAAAAACATCAACATTTTCTAACAAATTCATTCCTGTAAAGAGATTTGAAGTAGCATTTATGGTTCAAAAGATAAATGGCGTTACCCACACTTAACTGCAACATTCATGCTTCCCAATTCTTGTAGAGTCCTTTAAATAACAGGATGTACTGCGACTTTGGACTAATCCTGAACAGTTTAGTATGC
Organism: Eucriotettix oculatus; assembly: GCA_034510155.1. Taxonomy (NCBI): domain Eukaryota; kingdom Metazoa; phylum Arthropoda; class Insecta; order Orthoptera; family Tetrigidae; genus Eucriotettix; species Eucriotettix oculatus. The sequence continues at coordinate 241,219,827 of CM067376.1, read as the reverse complement.
CTTCAATACACTTTACCCTTTCGGTGGTTAATTTCTTTTTAGGTTAGTTCTCCTTTCCACTAACTTAATTATTGTAAATACAAATACGCCTGTATCGGATGCAATTTAACAAGTAGACAAAACTGTCCGTCATGTCGGTTTAAGTGTTCGTTTGTCGAGAGGAGCTCCGGTAAGCTTTATAACTTGTAAAACAGTTTAACATTTGGTGGTAATTATTTGTATTCTATTCTTCGTTCTAACTACATTACTGTAAACCCATGTTTAATGTCAGTAACACATAGTTTGCTATGATTTACCCCAGTGGTGGCCAACATTTTGCATTTCAAGTGCCAATGTTTTGCCATATGACTCGAGCTCATTTTATAGTCATACGTTAATGTTTTGGGTTTGGTAAATAGAAATGACGATAGAATCGGTCTCGCTTTTGGAACGAAAATGAATAGCTTTGACTCAGTTAAATTAATTAATTTACGCCAATTTAATGAAGCACCAATTTACAAAACTCAAGAATGATGTTCCTGTACGGCTGATAGCTTAATGATGCTCGTTTGGTGAAGATAATTCGGGACCACAGTTGTTGACACTGAGATCGGCTTGGAGCTTGGAATTGACTGTTCTCTCTCTTTTTCAGAAGAACTGTCATTAAATTCATATATTTATGAGTTTTGGCCATTAAGTGTATGTATTTATAATACATGCCCAACTTTACAATGCTTTCTAACAAAGAAAAGGGCTTTTCTTCCGAAACACAAACAGGCTCAAGGATGCAATGCACCACTTTTAATCGTCCAAAGCGCCACGTTTTTCGCCTGCGCCATGCTTTGGCCACCTGTGATTTATCCGCTTATAAAATTCTGAAGAAAGTACAAATGCGTACCGAAACATTGGTTTTTTAATTTATCAAATAACTGTCTGAAACTGCTCATTAACCACAATATATTGCCGACCTTGTGTGGTGTAATGACCAGCTTTGCTGCATCACATTAAACAAGTCCTGGGTCCGAATCCTCGCCCAGGCATGGTGTTTTGTCTTTGTTTTGACACAGTGAGACTAATACAGTTGAGAAGAAAACGAGCCGCTAATAACCATAGTAGTTTAAGCGTCTCTTAATAGAGATAATAAAACTATATTATATTTTTCTTGAATACCAAATGTTTCGTGAAGTTGTGGAACGCTCTGCAAATATGCGAGTCACATAAACGACCTGTTTGAATTGTATCACAATTGATAAGTTGAATGAGACAGCTGTCTTGTCAGTTGCGTGTAGACCTGATGTACATTTAAGGCATTCAGCGTGTCACTTGTGGAATACTAAAACCAAACATTTCGTTTACTTATATCAAAAGACGGTATACTTTAATGTTTATTGGGTTTTGTCCGCATACACAAGTATAAAGCCGGTTTCCAACATTCGAGTTTCATTGGAAAGTAAAAACAAAAACATATTTGTGTTTAATTTAATAAGCGATAAGGTAAAGGAAACAGTTATCTGATCAACAGTTAAGATAATTAAATGTGCAATTGTTTCGGTTTGTTAAAGAGTTTCAGCGTTGCCGTTCTCGTGTACTGCGTAGAACTATCGGAGATGATTAGCGTATCACTTACGAAGTTTTGAAAGCGACGTGCGAAACGTGTTAGGCGGATGCGGCGTGAGCACACAGAAGTAGAATTGGAAAGGAGATAGCTCGTGGAGATACATCACGGACGCCGCGTGACGTCAGAAGCCACGCCGTGACGCTCGCGGATTCTGTCCCATTTCGCAAACATACATCGTACTAAATTAACATCGACACCGTTAGTGCGTGCTAAATAGGAGAGCGCTACTAAACGTTATCGTTTCGTAAGTGTTCTCTGTAATCTAAGATTTCCTCAATACAAGAAGACCGTTGACTGCTATTGTTTCATAGTAGCTTACAAAATAACGAGCTATTTTGCTCAGATTTTACTTTTGCCAAGTGTGGCAACTTGAAGTTAAATAATAACTCATTCGGTTAACTGAACTCATTTTATATCAACAAACTCAAGGGAACCTGTTTCTTTGTTCATCAGGCATGTTGATCTATATCCACTGTACACATATTTGTTCTATCATCCATTAACCCACAGCAAGATGTTTATTAAATTATGACTACGTAATAAATAAAGATAGTTTTTAAATTGTTAAACGTTTAGGACAGATGAATATGGCCAGCGTCGTAAGATCCTGATGGAAATTTAAATAAAGTAATATGAGTTTCTTGAAGTTAAACAATTGAAGTAGCATTGATAAAAATAAGAAGATGAGAATAAATGATTTTGCACCTAAGGAGAGATAATATTAATGAACGGTTCCGTTTATAAACAGATATAAATCCATTAATCCCTAATTGAAAGAAAAATTGAGAAAACTGCATACTACAATATATGACATCGCTTTGTAAAGTACCGTTCACGTTATCAATGAGATGTAAACTATTTCTTCCATATTTATAGGCAATTATCTTCTCGGGAAATAATATAGTCAATTATAATTAATAATCAACTCAAACTGCTGCTATTTTACTGGATAAACATTTCAGCTACAATTTCTATATTCCAGTTTCAAATAAATGACAGATGTGCACGTTGGTCTAACGCTTCATTAACTGCAATTGGGTGGAGTTAATGATGATATACTAAAAATTACGATTAAATGTGACGGCCTATTTTTGGATTAATGTTTGATGACTTTATTGTATCGTTTTTAACGAGGTTAAATCGTGGTTGTTCGAATTGGAGATCAATTTGCTGATTAATGTAAAGCGAATGCGTTATATATAGAGAAAAAAAGTAGATAACCTGTTGTTGAAGTAAGCAGTCCTTAGCCTGATGCAACGTTCCATGATAACTTGGCCAAAGTCCTCCATATTGTTCTCTTTTCTCTTATTCTGCATAAGACTTCCTTGTTAATTATATTATCCGTTCATCTGATTTACAGCATTCTTCTACAGCACCACATTTCATAAGCTTCTATCCTTTTCCTTTCTGCAACTCCTACCGTCCACGTTTCGCACCCATATTACGCCATACCATTTGAAAATTTTTATTAATTTTTTTTCTAATATTAATACTTATATTAACCGTAAGTAAATTCTTCTTTTTTGCGAAAGCCTTTCTTGCCTGTGATATCGTACTCTTTATGTCTAATATACTTCTACCATCCCTAGATATTATGCTGCTCAAGTAGCAGAATTCTTTAACGTTCTTCTCAATATCCCTTCCCAATCTAACACCCTTTGTTATTCGACTATTTTCCATACTACACTCCATCGCCTTTGTTGTCGCTCTATTATCATATTGTACTTTTTCCCCGGGACCCCGTTCAAGCCATTTATAATGTTTTCCAAATCCTCTCCTGATATCCTCTAATACTACAATATCATCGGCAACCCGTGGGGTTTTTATGTCTTCTCCTTGCCGTATGATTAATTTTCCATATTCATTTTCAACTTTGTCCATCGCCAGTTCTCGCTTGGGCGACAGACTGCATCCTTGTCTTACTTCTTTATTGATTTCTGCTTTCTTCTCTTCCCCTTCAGTTCTCACTATGCTGACTTCCTTCTGTAAATGTTATACATAACTCTTCTTTCTCGATATTGTATTCCTGTCCTCTTCAAAATCCTTAGTAATGTTCCAGTTAGCATTACAAAAGACTTTTATAGATCGCAAAGGCCTTGAACGTAGGCCTGTTTTTACTTATTCTCTCTTCTAAAATTAGGCGCAGAGTCAATATTGTTTCTCTTGTTTCCACATTCTTCGTAAAACCAAACATGTCTTCACCTAACTCGCATTCTATCTGACGTTCCATCCTCGTACATACTATTTTGGTCAATATTTTGTTAACCTAAGAATAGGAAATAGGAAAACATTTGTTTCTAATAAAGATGATAAGTCGTTTCTCTTCTGGGTCGAACATTAAATACTATTTGTGTCGTATTACAAGCGCGGACCCATTACATTTTGACAACCGTACCAGAATACGCTAATTATGATCGCAGATTTGGATACAAGCATCATTTGGTACCAAGGAAACTATGTATAGCGGGAAAGAAATTGTTATTCGTTTGAAATACGAATGTGCATTAGTTCACCGACCCAAGTAGAGGTCCATCGGAGCTCAATTTATAATGATTTTTTGTTACGGCAACTTGGTAGTAAAAAGCTATTGTGAAATCACCGACGCAACAATACATTGCACTCATCCTTAGAAGTTTAGGTGTAATAAGTATAAGGAGTGGTAAAAGGACCATCCTTCTGATGTATATAAAATTTTAATAGTTTCTTTTCAACGGTTGTTCCTCCTTGACGACGATACACCTTTTTCCCTTCTCCATTACTTTTACAACACACCTCTCACATCACGCTCGCGAACTATGCATGTTTTGAAATTGATCCTTTTTATTACTGTTATGAATATTGGACTTGTCTGTAATTTTACTTATCCACGTTTCGCTAACCTTGGCCTAGTCACAGAATATCCTGTCATTTCCCCTTTCAAGTCGTTTAGCAACTATACACTTCTTCTACGACCAACAACTGCATCCAGCGGTCCTTCGATAATGTCTTGCAATAAACAATTTCCCCATATAATAGATACTTTTACTGCTAAACTCTGGTAGAACGTTCATGTAAGTGCCAGACGTTTGATGCCGAACTTCGAGCCGGTGTGGGAGTATAATCTAGTAAGACGCAGGATTATTCACCTCAATTTCATGCACCCACCTTCTCTACCTGTAAATATTTGTAGTTGATCTGGATCGAATGCGTGTCTGCTGCTGAGCGTGCTTCGCTGTAAAAAATGATAAGATAAATCTGGAAGTGTTGTGAGACTCACTTTAGTCTGTATAATAAAGATAAGGAGCGTAATTTGGTCCAGAGTTCTCAGATATAATCAAGGTACAGTACGGAGCGTGCAAATTGCAGAATCTGTTGTCCATCGGCGAAAACTCGGAGTACTCGGCATTCCAGCCTGAGTCACACAACGTCGATTTGTAAACATTCTACATTAGTGTCAGCGGAAACGTCTGTAGTTAGGAAAACTTCCTGGAAGGTGGAGGGGGCCTTTGAGACGTGAGGTCGCTCAGAAGCGGAACCGGAGCCATGGGGGAAACACAGGACTGCGACATGACTACTCACAAACCAGGTTAGCTGTGACATCAACCATATCTTGGTTAGCTTTTGGCAGAACTTTAACCATCCGACACTTTTTTTGGCTTTCAATTTGTTAATAATCAGTGCTTTAGTTCCAAAAGTTAAACAATTGTGCGTTGGACCATATCGAAAAAATGGGATATTTTAGTTAGTATTTTTTTATTTACATTTATAATGTAAAAATTAAACACCCAATAGTCAGAATTTTTCACATTTTTCAACACATTATGTAACGTTTCGTCCAGAATTTTGGGACTTCTGGTAAAATGATATGCAAATCAAATCCCTTTTGAATTTAGCTATAGACGAAAAAATATCAGTATGTTAAAAATGAAATTTTACAATATTAAAGCTCAATTTTTAATTATTAAAATATAAATAATGCAGACATACATTTCGTATTGATGTAAATACACATGAACTATATATTAGAGCCCCAAAATGATAAAAAAATTCTTCCCGGACTGCGTACAGTGACTGCTACGGCCAAAATGTGAATTAACAATTGCGTTGGTATTGTAGACCATTAAAACTAAAAAAATTAAATTGAAATAAGGAATGATATGATACGGGAAATTAAATCGTTATAACGACAAGATATCGTAAATTTTGTTAAAAGTATTCCTATAATTTTTGACATTTATTGCAGTAGGATTGCAACGAATTTGTAGTATTTCGGTCGGAAGTCTTTCACCTATTATGTTTAATTTAAATGTACGTTCATAATAATTATATGTTAATAATTTAATTCACAACCGAACAATTTATATTTCAACAAAAATGGCCAATTTATAATTTGTATATTTTTTGTTTGTTCAAAAGAAATTTGATATGCTTTTACTTGAAGAAGTCCCAAAATTGTGGACTAAACGTTGAACTTAAAGTGTTGAAGAACATAAAATCTTCTCACTATTGACTGTTTAATGTTAATTGCATATGGGAAAATGTTTTTATTTCAGCATTTTACTTGTTTTACTTTCACTGTTTGTAGGTTTTATCTGATCTCATATATTAGTGAAATTTCTATGCCTAATTCTAATTGATTTCGATGAAGGGAAATTAGAATTATTAAAATTCTACCTAATCTGTTGCCTTATTGAATAATTTTAATCTTCTTACTAATTAACAATCAGAATACAATAATTGTTAAAGATAAAAATAGGTTTCTTCGTATTATATTTTCCACTAAATCCTAGTAGATCCTTTCGTCTTCATTTAATTTTTTACTTCAAATATCTAAATGCTAATATACATATCCACACTTAATATATAAATTTACACAAAATAATATTATCATTACAGGTTATAATTTGTTACAAATACTCTAATTATTCAACTGTTTTTAATTTTTAATTTTCTTTCAATATGATTCTTAACTCATTACATATTCACCTCTCTTGCTATCTCCTTCCTAATCCTATGGTAATATTTTCATCCTATTTTGCCTAGTAATTGTGGGTTTTTCAAATATCTATGTACGAAATTATTTTCTATTTCATATATGTACAACAACAGATCACACAGCATCTATTTCTTTACACTTAAAAATTTCAACGTGAACTTCAAAGTCCCTTCTAATTCTTCTCCGTCGACCGCATACCTCATTTCAAGCAAAATAAGTATTCTGAATACAACGATCTCATTTAGCAGTACTATTGCACATCAATAATTTTCATTCCATTACGTATTTTTGCTTGATATTAAGGTTGAGTGTAAGATTTCAATTGCTTTTATTTTCTGTATTGGTTAACATAGATTTCCAAGACATTGATATTAATATTATATGATCCAAACACAGTCACTCACATGCATATTTATGTGTAATACGAAATACTTTCCATTACAATTTGACGGAACAGACTAATTTTTCAGTGAACATTCAGCAAGAAGTTTTAAGCTTTATGGCATTATGAGCTTTTGTCTTGTAATTTTATTTATTTTTTCCATAAGGTTTTACAATCCGTATTCTACTCGCTTATAGTGTGTATCATAACATCATTGAATTACTATAATAATTGTTTTGAATTTTTGTAAAAAAATGCAGAGTCCTTAATTTAACCGCAAAACGCTAGTTTCATAACAGATGAATAAAACTTTAATTCGTACAGGGACACAATAAATTAATTAAGCAAGCGATATGAGTAATGATGTAACGCATAGTGGGTGTGCTTTCTATAGATCACAATAGACACTGGGTGGTGTTAATCTTCGTTATCTTAGTCTGGGTCCACCTTTTGCCTCCCCCAAGGTCAGACCTTCCTCCTTCAAATTCTTGGAATAAAAGCTTTTTGTTGTAAAAACACCCTTGACTAAAAGCCAAGCTAGCCGTAGGAGATTCTTCTCACAAAAGCCATTCAGGAATCATATTGTTCCAGTGTTGGTGTCAACCCTCTGATACACTTTGACTTATAGTACTAGGAATTAACTGGATTGCTCAAAATCAACTGTTTATTAAACGTTTGCTACCTGACGCAGAAAATATAATTTCCATTAACTGTTTTGTTGAGTGTGGAATGTTCACCTGTCGGCATTGTTTTTGTCAATTTCAGAATATTTTATAAATTTAAAAAATATCGAAAATTATTAAATAAGAAAATTGACTTTAAAAATCTAATCGAATTACGTAATTGTCATATACCACAGCAACATTATACTATTCCTTTTATATGCATCCCATTTTCATTTCCTAGATCCCTTTCATACCTTCTCACATAGACACTGTGATTTACTGTCATCGTCGTGAACTGTGGTCTCTTGGGTCACCTATTTTATGCTGAAAATAAATTTTAATGTGTACTGCTTGTCCATTAAGTAGGTATATCTAACTCTTGCCGTTCTATAATGAATTGGACAGATCTCAAGAAAGAACTGAAATCGTTTCTATAATTTTTTCTCTAACATTATAAATGTAACATGAAAAGTTACACTTAACAATGCAGGCCAGCTTGCGAGTTGCAATTGTTGAGGAACTGACGCAACTTGGGCCAGCAATGTAGTCTGACGAAACTAGTGAGTCGTCATGGGGTAGTGGAAGGAGCAGGTTGTGCCGGCGGGACGATGAGAGAATGACCACGCCCTGCAGATATAATTTTTTCTCATGCTCGGATTGGAATTAAAACTACTAAAATCCATTTTTGGTGTTTTTTATGAAAAATACCTGGCGCCCTAAAAGAATGAGAAATCCTCGAATACGGAGGAATCTTCTACATTTGGCGCCCAACGTGAGGCGCCAAATGTAGAAGATCCGTCGTTCCTCCGTATTCGAGGATTTCTTAATTCCTTTAGGGCGCCAGGTATTTTTCACAAAAAATACAACCTACTGCTTCCACTACCCCATGACGACTCACTAGTTTCGCTAGACTACATTGTTGGCCCAAGTTGCGTCACTTCCTCAACAATTGCAACTCGCAAGCTGGCCTGCATTGTTAAGTGTAACTTTTCATGTTACAATATATATATATATATATATTGTTAGAGAAAAAATTATATTGTTAGAGAAAAAAATTATAGAAACGATATATATATCTGATCTTTGGACTTACATTTAATTACAAGACTGTTAAAAGTGATCGGTGTCTTTCTTAGACATGATTTTCAAGCTACAAAGGAAGTTTTGTAAATGTAGAATTTTAAATTTTTGTCCATTTTTCCCATTATAAAAATTAATTGTAAATATTACTCCTTTTTTTCAAGAAATGGAATGTTGTAGAAAAGTAAAAAGTATCTACTTTTACATAGCCGTCACCGTAATATGAAAGTATAGGTCGCATGAAGTAACATGACGTGCGAGTTACGTAGTAGACGAAGAGGGGAATATAGTTGTCAGGAAAGTCCAGCCACAGAAGGGAAACTACTACAACTATTTAAAATATTTATTTTATTTTTACGATCGTGATGTACGGACAGTTCCAAGCTCTTTTTACCACACCTTGTACTTATCGTCGTATAATTTATCGGGTGAGATTTTTGACCTTTGACCTGAACACGCGTATCCTTGAGTCAATGTTTTCAAAGTAGTTACAACACAGCCAAGCTACCTTCAACAAACACTTTATTGTTAATGCTTTATTTCCTTCAAGAGATTTCAAAATAGATAGTAATTTTAAGACAAAGGTGATGATGTGCAGTACGGGAAACAGTGGAATAACAAAGGGTGTTAGATTGGGAAGGAATATTTTTACGTAAATTAAGGAATTCTGCTACTAGGGAAGCGTCATAACTAGGGATGGTAAAAGTATAGTAGACATAAAGAGTAGGATAGCACAGGCGAGGAAGAGGGATTTACTTACGGGTAATATAAGTGTAAATAATAGGAAATCGTTGCTAAAAATGTTTGTATGGAGCGTGGCGTTATATGGGTGCGAAACGTGGACGATAGGAGTTGGGGGAAGGAAAAGACTAGAAGGCTTTGAAATGTGGTGCTATAGGCGAATGCTGAAAATCAGATGGGTGGATAGAATCACATACGAGGAAGTTCTACCAGAATAGGGGAAAAGCGAACAATATGGAGGACGTTGACTAAGAGAAGGGATAGATTAATAGGCCACGTTTCAAGACACGAGGGTCTTATAAAATTAGCATTAGAGGGAAGTGTGTGGGGTAAGAACAGAAGAGGGAGGCAAAGGATGGAATACGCTAATTAGATTAGGGAGGATGTTGGGTATGCTAGGTATAACGAAATGAAAAGCTTACGCAAGATAGGTCAGCATGGAAGATTGCATCAGACCAATCTTAGTACTGAATACCACAACAACAGAACAGTCATTTTAACGATCTATTTCTGTGAAATATTATTTTTAATTGGACCCGTTAAGAAGCTGAAAGTCAAAAATATTGTTATATTTTTTAAATCGTAATTCCGTTTCGATTTTATAATTTAATATTTAATTTTGTTTTATATCGACAATAATTGTAAACTAAAAATGCTGGTGTTTAAAGTGTACAAATTACAAAAAAAAATGTTTCCAAAATACAGATAGTAAATTAGTGATAGAATAATTTACACTCTTAGTAGTAGCGGGTCCAGAGAAGTATTTGATTATAATAATAATAATTAAACCAACTTTAAATTATTTCGGTATATTTTATGTTATATTTTACTTTATATTACATATTAATAGATAATAATAGTTTCTGAATAAAGATTTAATTTACAGTAAATAGTATTACGTAATGAACATCGCGTACAAAATTCCAAACATAAAAAATTGTCGACGAAACGTCGTGTATTTGCAACGCCACCCGGCTGCAAACCCAAGAATCCTTTCAACAATTAGTTCACCGGGAAAACCTGCGGAAGTTAATAAAAAACTGTTATCCGAACGTACACATTGCTATTAAATGAAATAAATTAACGACTAGTGTTTACAGGCATAGCTTTGAATTACTTTAAACTGCGTTTCTTATTTTGGTACTTCCACGTGTAATGTTACAATTTGAAATGTAGTTGAAAGAAAATAGACGCCAAGTGCATTAAAGTTCCAAATGTGATGACGAAACGCCGTTTAAATTAAAGAAGAACTCTGGCTGTAAAAACTAGTCGTTAATTTATTTTATTTAATTATTAGAACACAAACGTTAACTGATTAACAAATTACATTATTCATTAAAGGGTAATTCATGGTTGCATGAGAGATCTCATATCATTTATAAATTTAATGGAAAAAGGAACGATATATATATTGAAATACTAACCTTAATACCTCAGTTTTTAGTTGTGACTAATAATAAAACTACGAATTCATTACGGAACCACGAATGTTATTAGTTTTATTTTAAAAATACCAATTTTCTTACTACGAACACTAATTTTTAAAAATTGCATTGCTTTCCTTGGAGGGAAGGGGGGGGAATACTATATCGATGTTTAGCTACTACCATCATCAATATATTTTTGATTTATAATGACTAATGACGCGTGACTGTAAAAATCGCAGCGTTTTTATGTAGAATAATTTCGTTTCCTTTTAAATATAATTCGGAATATTACTATGAAGGTCTTTGTGCATTGTCTTTTTAATAAAACTTAGGTACGTAAAAAACAAAATATGCCATTAGTTAAGTATATGTTTCTCTTGCTGGTAATATAAAGGGTTTTTAACTAAGGGCGGGTCGATGTTCAAGTGAATAAAACAGTCTGTTTGTGAGGTATTAACCAAATTCTTTTCCTATGTGAAAGGCCCGTGTATGCCATTATTATATAACATCGTTTCCGCGGCTTTACACCGAGTGGTCAAAATTTAAATGAGTATGCCAAATAGATTCGGCTGAATTTGAGCGACAGCCTGGGTTATGTTGCCTTTAACCCGGCGTGAATGAGGTGAATAATTGTTACACCAGGTATGAGGCGGATAGGAGATACCCGAAACTTAGACGACTATGATTGTGTAGTTAGCATTTTTTACTTGATATATATTAATAATAGTATCCATTCAACAAGATAAGTAAATGAAATACCAGAATTAAGTACATGAAGTGTTATTTTTTATTGAAATAACAAAGTACCTTAATTTTCCCATAAAAATCTAACAAAATTCCAACTTCTTTGGCAAATCAACGTAACAATAGTATCTTCTAATTATTATAAATGAAAAGGGAACTGAAATGTCTTATGAGATCATGTAACATAGCACCAAAGTTACACCTACAAATCAGCACAATCTGCGCACATAAAAATCGCCTGTTCCGTACTTATCGGCTTCTAATATTTTGAACAGCAATTTTTGGTTTTTCTGTCTAATTATTTTGAGTACAGTCACAGCATCTAACATATTTATCAGCCATTTTTGGGGGATTTGCTAGTGAAAGTTCCAGTAAGTGATCAGCAATCCTCTTTCGTCTTTCCCTAGAAGGATGTACGTTCTGTTGTCTGTTTTGTTGTCTGTGCTAGAGAAGTGGAGATGCAGGAAGGGTGGAGGAAGCGAACATTGAAAGACTGTCTCCTGCCTCCAAAAGGAAGCCCAGGAGACAAGAATAGAGCAATGGCTGACTTCCTGCGTCTCCACACATCTTTTACTGGTAGAACTTATGCAGGGAGAGCGTCTGCATAATACACAGTCTGCTCTACAGACCCCCTGCAAAAAATATACTTCCATATTTGATGTATATATATATATATATATATATAAGTATTATAAAAAAATGTTAAAAAATCTCAGTCTGTAATGTAATGTAAAAGAAGATGGAAGCAGATATGACTTAACATAGTTTTCCTCTCCCTTCAAATTAGAGCGCCCGCTCTTTCTTCCCTTCCATATTCCGCCAGCTGTGATCTTACAGCACTTTCCCTTCAATCCTCCCACTCCCATTCACCCTATACCCTTCTGTTTTTAGTTTTAGTTTATTAGTTTTATTATTGTTTAAGAAAATAATTATTTATAAAATAAAATAGAATAAATCTGTAAGACAAACATTGTAAGAAATTAAAATAAGGCCTGTTATAGATACTCAAGAAAACAGGTTATTAGTGTAATTAGTGAATAAAAAAAATAAAAATGTCTGTTCCGAATACTAGCATTTATTAGATTCAAACCTTACGACTGAAGCCTCGGCACTTCATGCATCTTTTGTCACGTCACCCGTGTTATTTTCCCTGTATATTATGATACCATTTTGGTGGCCATTTTGAGAATACCACAAAAAATGGTCAACGTTTGCTGTTGCGTGGAACATCATTAGTGGCACTCAGCTTATTTATGACGACTGTAGATTTTATTTTATTATTCGCCAACCCAATGCCGTTTCGATGCGATGGTAGCGCCGCTCTATCGGTAAAAGTAGTGGTAGAATTGAAAAGTCCTCTTGCGTTGCGTGTTGTGAGAAGTTTCTTAAATTTGTAAATAAATCAATTAATTTTGATTGATGTCTACAATTATTAAATGTGAGTTTTAAGAAGTAGATGTGAGTGCATCCAGGAAAACCCATTGTGCAGGTATACATTTTAAATAAGATAACAGCAAAGTTAACAAATAATATTTAAGCAAATAAAACTTCATGAATTTTTTTAAATGATTAAGCAATTTTTGAAATTGTAATTAATGTGTAAATAATATTTCTTAAATTTTTATTTATTTCTATTAAGATAATAAAAATTGTAAATATAAAATGTATAGAAATTTACAAAATATACATACAATTGATTGTTATACTAATTGTTGCACTATAGGTTAATGGAAAAAGAAACATTTTTGTTATCAATTTAATAATGCAATCTATCACTTTACGTAATTAAATTATATATTAAAGTTATATTTTATCCCCAATATCTATGCTCCAAAAGTACATAAATTATTAAGGATATGTTTTTTGAGATGTCTAATCGTAAATTAATTTAATTCACTAAATATTAAAGATTGCTCAAAAACATGTGGAATTATATTAATATTATCGAATACCATTGAAGAAAGTTATACTTACGAAGTACGATGTACGCGAACAATACATGTTTTTTTCCGATCGTTTTCCCACAGGCGATTCGGAAAGCTATAGAATTTCAAATCTGGACTTTCATTACAGTAGGCCACTGAGGTACGTAGAAAATTTTTCCAATACTTTCCATCATAGTTTTCCTCATTTTTAATCATTAGTTTCATTTAAAACGTCAAATACGATGTATATTGCATAAATAACCAATAAGCCAATACCTCCCATTTACTTCCACAATTCTCAGCCAGGGGTAGCACGAGTCGCCGTCGGTCTGGCGTAATGTAAGTAATCATTTTCGGCTTTCTTTTATAACCTGTCGATTCGTCTATATTTTTATCATTGTGTAAAGTTGGCATAACCAGCACAACTTTACTTTTTTGGGTACATAAGACGCTAAAGTAATATCGTTCTGGAACCCAAATCGAGAACCATTTACTTATGTTCCGTTTTTGAAGATATCTGGTACAAAACAATTATCGAATGTCAAATTTCTTTTCGTTTTTGTTATTGGTTCCACTAGGCGGTTTGTGATGTCAAGCGCTTTGTTGGTCAGTTAGTAATGACCTAGTGGTTGTTTTCCTGCGTATATTTCCAGTTTGAGAATGTAAAACTTCTCCGCATCTTCAAGAGCTTGGATTTTGATTCCATATCTGGCAGGTTTGTGAGTAATGTATACGTGGAAAGGTCATCGCCCTCGGAAAGATAACATTTCATCATTATAAAGATTCTCGGAAGGCACAATATTTTTGAATATTTCCAACAAAATTCTCCATAATTTCCCTCATTGGAGCGAGATTATCAGTCTTTTTTATTTGGTCCTCGGTGTTTTTAACATCAAATCTCGAACAATTTTCGATGGACGTTCATTTTCTTCATAAGACATCTTGACAAAAGACGTAATTGACAATAAAGAACCTTTTGTGGACGGAATAAAAAGCTCCTTTCTTCGAACATAACTTGGGTCCAATTTCAAATATGTATTTTAATGATTTAGCACTTTGTCAGTGTTGGTTGTGAGTTTGTTTGGTTTTAAGAAAATATAGGTGTTGTTGTTGTGGTATTCAGTCCTAAGATTGGTCTGATTCAACCTTCCATGATAACCTATCTTGCGCAAGCGTTTTTATTTCCTCATAACTAGCACATCCCATATCATCCCTAATCTGCTTAGCCTATTCCATACTTGGCCTCCCTCTTCTGTTCTTACCCCACATACTTCCCTCTTACAAGACCCTCATGTCTTAAAACGTGGCCCATTAATCTAGCCCTTCTCTTGGTCAACGTCCTCCATATTGTTCGCTCTTCCCCTATTCTGTTTGAACTTCCTCGTTAGTGATTCTATCCACCCATTTGATTTTAAGCAATTTCCTATAAAACCACATTTCAAAGACTTCTATTCTTTTTCCTATCGCACCCGTACTACGCCATGCTCTATGCGAACATTTTTAGCAACGATTTCCTAATACTCACACTTATATTACCCGTAAGTAAATTCCTCTTTTTCGCGAAATCCTTCTTTGCCTGTGCTATCCTACTCTTTAAGCAGAATTCCTTCACTTCCGTCAAAATATCCCTTCCCAACACATTTTGTTATTCCACTGTTTCCCAAACTACACTCCTTACCTTGGTTTTCCTCATACTGAAATATAGGATGAATGATAAAGATGGCATCAAGAAGGGTGTAATGAAATAAAACGTCGTTTATAATAGTAAATGGAAGAGCAAATGAAACACCCGACCAGCACTAACCAAATACAGAGTAGCTAGTGTACTGTCGCTGCCATGGTACATTCACATTGTGTCTATTTACCTGCCTGCACAGACACGCACTGTTTGCTACTCAAACAAACGCCTTTGTTACGTAAGTTCGTTTCTGTTTCTAAGACAGCTGTTGAACAGAATTTCACAGTCTGCTGATGGTTGTGAAATATGATCTTAAAATTTACGTTTGCCTTGCATTTTCATGTATTTAGGCTGAACTTTGTCTACAACTCTCATCCCAACAATATTCAGACGAATTCCGTTTTCATGTTGCAATTTTTGTACTTAAATTAATGAAAGCGTGCCAAAAACGTCGTTTAAGAATATTTCTTCCGGTTGATAGTAATAATTATATTGATCTGACATAATTGAAAATAACTGAGTAATCTGGGTAGTAAGTTAGGAAAAAAATTAAATTTAAGAAGAAACATTTAGCACATAGGCTCAATAATTCATTACTACAAATAAATTAACGTGATATAAACTTATCATTCATTATAATATAAAGTTTCATGAGTGCTGTAATAAAACGTTAATGTGATTTTCAATTATATGAACTTTATATACGATTATTAATTGAACAATTTCTATGAGTTTTATTTTTGACTGTTTACATTTGTTTCTAGGGATCATTTCCGTGGTTTTCCTGCCTGTATTCGTAGCTATAGTTTTCTTATATACAGTTTTTAGTGGTAATAGTACGTTAGTTGAATGTTTCTGGTAAATCTGACAGTTGAAATAATTTATATGCCATAACTGTTATGTTTGGTCAATAAATGTTCACTGCAGTGTGCACAAATCACGACTATATTTGAAGATAAATATGAATGGTCTTTCTTTCAGCTTTGATGTGGATAAGCCCTTGTTGATATAGTTCAGTATGACTTGATTTGAACCCTTTATATAATTTCAATATTGTTGTTTCTTACATTTCTACAAAGGTGGATACCACAAGTCCACGTGGGTTTTATCATCACTTGAGAATAGTTGAACTTATCTTATTTTCAAACATAATTTTCTGACTTGAAGTTTAAATAAGTTAAAATACGGCCAATTAGACATTCAAAAGTACACAGTTGTGTGCAAACATTTACATCCTAAGATTCATAATTTCGATTGTCCAAATGTGGGAATTTTAGATGAAGAAAATAATTACTTCTCGAGAATGATGAGTGAAATGTTATATATCAGGTGCAACCCTCATGCACTCGGTGTAAGAAGTGATACGAGTAATTTGAACTAGACATACGATTCTCTTTTGTTATTATAGTAGACTAGTTAAAACTTATTTTTAACTGCCGAAAGTACTTATTGTTACCATATCATTTCGGCCGCGACACCAAATTCCTGTCATGTAAATAGTTCAACAATTTAATAATGTAAGTCTGACTTTTACCTTACTTTATATTGAATATTACATTTCATATTTTAACAAATTTTTATGTATTTGAATTTAATCTTGATATTATATACTTTTTGGTGTAAAATTACCTGAAGAAGTCCTTAAGGTTGGATGAAACTTAGTATTTGTATTAATTAAATAGTAATAAAATAATTGTTGACTTATTGGCTGTCTAAATCTATTTTTGCTATTTTCGATATAATAGTTGAATAAAACTTTAATACAATATCAAAAATTATAATTTAGGGAAAACGTTTAATAATGTTAAGTTGAACAAACTATTAAGGATTTTGAAGACGGCAGGAATAAAATGTGGAGAAAGAAGAATTATCCATAGCCTCTACGGATGGCAGTCAGCAGTAATTAGAATTGAAAGGCAAGAAAGGAAGCAGAAATCAAGAAAAGAGTAAGACAAATTAGCAGTTTGTCGCCAATGCTGTTTAAGTTAATACATATATATATAACAGGCGGTGAAGAAACTTAAAAATAAATATAGAAAGGGAATCAAAATGCAAGAAGAAATAGAAACCCAAAGGTTTGCTGAAGATATTCTGAGAATCTTGTAAAATTAGCATTAGAAGGAAGTGTGTGGGGTAAGAACAGAAGAGGGAGGACAAGGATGGAATACGCTAAACATATTAAGGTGGACATGGTATTTCTGTGGAAATGAAAAGGCTTACACAGAGTGGTAAGAATGGAGGCTTTTATCAGATCAGTCTTAGAACTGATAACCACAACAACATGATTTTTTTCTATTATACCTTCACACTTGAAGAGCTTCCAATTTCAAGTTCTTTATTTATGGCTTACAAAACAGAAAATGACATAAATATACAAGTTGCCTTCAGACTATACATGAATGGCAACAAGGTCAATATATAGTTTATTGATCTTGAAAGGGAATTAGAAAGGTCGAACCAAAACACCTCTGACCATATCAAACCACGCGTTAACGGAAAATGTCTCTTGGAAGTTGTGCTTGTGTATGGCCGGTGGGTTTTCATCAACCCAAAAGCCTGGTAGTGTCTATTGAACAACCCATCGCGTGAAAATCTGCACTCGTCATAAAACAAAATCAAACTTCTGAATTCGGGGTTGTTTCACCTCTTGCTGGAGAAACCATTGGCAGAATTGTGTCGGGCGAAGATGATCAGAGGCGCGCTTTTCCCTATTCTATTTATCGGTTTTATTTTCTCCAATTACACACTAACGAAGCGTTTCTGACAAACATTCCATGTCGTTGATGGTTGCAGACTCGCGTGCCTATACACTGTACTTTCGATCCATAATCCATGAAAACAAACAAATTTTTGCTGTTCGAAACATTGTATTCTCCTTGATACCATCTTCTTCCTTTATTGTATTTTTTGTTTTCTCCTACACTTTGTCTTAAAACCAGAGAATGGGACACCGAACAATTTGTTGGAAACGGTCATTTATTCTTTTCTTCGTCTACGAGACTTTTTTCTCTATAAAAATAGTTAAAAAAGATGCAATATTAAATTTTAACGAAAGGATTATCTAATCCGCATTTGTGCAGCCCTCTCCTCCCCCTGCTATTAGCTGTTATTGAAGTGTAATTTGTTTTTCAGGTCCGCCCGACCCACCCGCGGGCCGCCCTCAGGTGTCAGCCACTTGCGGCGAAGGGGCCGTCGTGGCCTGGAGCAGCGCCCCTTACGACGGAGGGTGTATCATCACGGGATACAGCGTTGAAATGCGACACTTCGCGAGCCAGCAGTGGAACGTCATAGCTGACAGGTATTTCAGCGAGAAAACAATTATCGAAGCATGATAACATTGTCTTGGAATTAAAAGAATTTCAAGGAAAAGTTGTTTAAAACACTCACTTATTAGTTATTACCATCCAAGTTTTGTTCGAATCATTCTCTTTAAAACTTGTTCATATCGGATGTTATATTCTGGATGCATTGTCTATTCATTAATACCAGGACAACCTTCAGCACTGTTTTCAAGTTGGGGAATCATGCTTCATTACTTACTTCTGCACTTAACCCACATATTGGCAACGCATATTACTCTGCTCTCCTCCATTTTTTTTTTGTGTAAACAGTCCCTTCTTTCTTCTTGATACCCTTTAAGCCCCTCTTGTTTTGTTGTGGTCAGCTCGCCAACTATAATGCGTTCAGTCTCTGCTTCCCACCACCTCGAGAAAATACTATATTCAAATCATAAGCAACATAAGTATTCTCTATAACTTAAAGTCCATATTATTCTACTATCCACTAAAGTTTCCAAATCACTTGTTGAATAAATAGGAAGTCTGAAATGTTAACAAATGTATAAGTAAGAAAGTTATTGGACAAAACTTTAAAAACTGACTATGTGTCCCAGAAGATTTCCATACAAAGTGGGATATTGATGACACTGGCTAACTGTGTAAACACAGCCCAACCTAGAAGGAGAAGTATGACTTAAATATGTATGAGTAAAATTGAAATTAAAGTAATGTACATCCTGAAATATGAGTTGAATTTAGTAATGATGACTAAACAATTTTATTGTTGTGAATACGAAGAGCAGTAAATGCAGAGCTGTCTAACACTTTAAAATTGAAAGTTATACTAAATGAAAAACAGCACTAATGAGGACTCCATAAGGTGAAAATAAATCCTCTAAACTAAATATAATATTAATGAAAATATGAAAACTATTTAAAGTTCAATAAAAAACTTTAGATTCTTTTAACTGAAAATATATCAGGGTTACTGTTCATAAAAATCACAAATGAAGGAATCATTTTACTTCAACTGAAATAAAATTATGGACAAAATGCAAAAACAAGTAGAGAAATATTATATATTAAATCTCAAGTGCAATGAACCTATCTGTTGAGTGTCATTGTCACACAACAAAGAGAGGACCAACCAGTGATGCTCTCTTTATTAAACTTATTTGAATTTTATAGGCACCAGGTATACTATTGAGTGAAAGCAATAATCAAATTAATAAATTTGCTTTAATAAATCTAAATATGCTGCCTAACAATAAGTTAAATTATCACTACATAAATAAGGAAAATAATTGTATTACACAATTTGGTTTCTTCTTCAAATCAAGCAACTTTCATGCTCACCTAATTACGTACAAAATGAATATTTAGGAAATCCTGTTGTGCTCAAAGGTTTTCTTTTCAAAGAATTATTAATTTATTGTGTCTATGCAATCACATTGTTTATTGATGTTGTCAGTAATGCAGGAGAAACTTTTCAGTTGCCTATCACTGTCACATGTGGTGACGGGTTTGGCTCCTGGAGAGACGTACCTGTTCAGAGTGCGTGCCCTTAATAGACATGGTGCCAGCAATCCCAGTTCAGAGACACCGCCATTCACACCTCCTCCACACTCTCATGACCATGGTAAGTGATTCATTTAGAAGACTAATCGTGATATGTAATACATAGAATAATGCAGATAGGGTTTCTGTGTCTGAAATAAAAAGCTTTAGATTCTTTTAACTGTAAATATATCAGGGTAACTGTTAATAAATAATAAAAAAAGGAATCATTTTACTTCAACTGAAAGAAAATTGTGTTTCCATTATAACAGTTATAAATAAATAAAATCAAAATTAATCCTATACCATGAACAGAAGGTATAATCTGCGTTAAAACAATTTTTCACTTGATATACTTCACATTGATCTTTCTACAATGATAGTTATGTATAGAGAAATCTTTCAGATCTGTGAGTCATCCTACTTGTTAGATAGCTGCATTTCATTATTATGGAGATGTTTCTGTTTGCTTTAATTTAAATTTATGTTAATTCATATAAATTGCTGTTAGAAAAATTTCAATGAATTATTAAGCACAAATATATTGCATTGATCTAGAAGAATAATTTCAAGTAGACTATTTAGAATGAAAGGACATTTTTTACATACAAATACCTTGAATAACATGTTTTGCTATCACTATTCTATAGGTAATTTAATAACCTTAAACATAAAAATATCATCAGATATATTTTGAATAACTAATTTATTAAATCATTTCTCTTCTTGTTATTAATTAAATGTAATAATTATATCATGTTGTGGAATTGAATTGCAAATTTTTTTATGTAGTCAATTACTCTCTTCTAGTACCAATATTTGTAACACTTGAGTTTTACAGACATGGTATGAGGATTTATTATACATAAACGGATCATTACAATCAGATACAAATGCATATAAGAAATGTTTTAAATTGTTTTATTTGTGACTCCACAATTGATCTCATTATATTGCTCTGATAAAGATATTTTCTTAATGTATTTCCTCATTTACCGCAATGATCTCTTCTAACTTTCTTGAATATCAGTCATCTCATCCCTCAGTGTACCATATTTATTATTTTCTGTTATTTGCATCACTTTTGGAATTTATATAGAGGGAACAAGTTGGTCAAATAATTGTCTTATAAGTTCAAATTTCACATTTGACTTTAAACCATTTATTATAACTCCTCCCAATATATTACTATTAATAGTATTAAATAATCAATTTACTGTTATAAAATTTGGTAACAAGGTTCAAGAATTATTTCAGGATAACCATTTATAATTACAAATTAGAAAGAAATCTAGAAAGAGGTCAACAAAATAAGAATGTACTTGCAGTTAAATTTTGCTATATATTGTGTATCTTAAAACAAAATATGCTACATAAAATCGACACAGCTAATTAACTAAAGAAGAAATTTTATGGTTGTCATTAACTTGGACATGTTACATTTAAAAATTAAATGGTTAATTTGGTGCTTTGAGAATTATCAAGACAAAGTTTTGGCTTACTTGCCATTGAAACTATGCACAGTATACAAGATTGAATTTCATCTTCAGGTTGTAGCTGTTTCAAAAAGTTCTGAAGTTCATGTTAAAATATCGGGCCTGTAAAAATCCTTTCAAAATATACTCTATTCAATATTAGATCTATTGCATCACTTGATTCTTAGCAATCTGCTTCCTTGCTCCATGTGCATGTTTTTATTGTACTCTTCTCTGACTGGTCATTTTAATTTTAATGGACCAGAAAACTCCTGATTTCCTGTACCTTCCTTTGGTATTAACTTATTTGTTTCATTTGTGATCAATGTTAAATATTATGAAAACAAACTTTTATGAGGTATTCTAATTTATTATCAATTATGTGATTATAAACCTCTCAGGGGACTTTTGGCTGTGGGTAACAGATGAATATATCCCCCTCTTGTGCCATACTTTTTTTTTTCATCACATTAAAGGTTAATGCATTTTAATTTATTGGAACATTAATTAAGGGCATTTTTTCCATTTACAATACAGATTGAGTTATTCATCTAGCCATATAAAATATAACGTTGGCAGTTTTACATTTTACATTATGCTTATTTCTTTGCATTCCCAGAAATTTGGTGAACATCAACTGTAAATGGCTCTTGTAAGACATGTCCAGAAATATTGTTCACTACAGAAAAGTACTTATTTAAGAATATTAATGTGAACTATTTAGCTGATAACCAGACACATGGTCTGTAACCCATGTCATAACTGGCATGTGTTTATTAGAGTATCTTCTTAAGGATTTTTAAAAATGTTTTATTACGAGTATGGATCAGTAATTGCCATTACTGCATGTTTTCTTGATTTGTTGATTTTCCAGTATATTTCTGTCATGTTTATTGGAGCATTTTGGCCTGGAAACTACTCTGACTTGTGAAGCGTATTTATATTACAGAGATTTGGTAATTCTCTGCAAGATGTGTTGTGTTAACAATCATTGTCATTTTATTTCTTTTCATCAAGTTTGTATAGCAGTATTATCTGAAGTAGCATTCCTCTTTTTAGAACCATTTGCTTATTTCACTCTAGAAGACAACTCCATTTGTTTAGCTGAGTGGCAGTTGTGTTTTATGTATCCAAATGAAATGTATCTTTCTTTCCTTAAGTCTTGTTTGCACTTCGTAAGTAAATTAGTCGAGTTGCAAGTCACTAAACATGTCTGAACAACCACAATTATGTCACTGACTAAACTACTTAACTAATTAATCAATTCATTTTACTACACTACTACCTCCACCAAGCACTACTAAAAAAGTGTGAACCTGATGATTTTAGTTCAGTTCATTAGTTCATAGCTTCCGATCTGCCAATATGTTGTTTCTTATGTTCAACATGAGTGCCTATGGAATGTTAAAGCCCCACTTCATAAAAGTAAACAAATCAAGCCATCTGTTTATGTTTATTGAATCCTGAAATAATTGATTTTCCAATTCAAAATATGTGTCTGCCTGCAATTTTATTTTTATGGGATTTGCACTTCTACATTACTTACATTGAATTTGTGACTGAACTTTCATGAACACAAAATTAAAAAACTATTTTCAGTTGTTCTCAATGTTTTAAAGTATTCTTTAGGATCTTCTATTGCTATTCCTTTGAGAAGAAAAGTACTACCTCGTAGGTAATTCCTTCTCTGAATCCATTTCTGTACCCATAATCTTTTTTCTTCAGACTTTCATCCACTTCCAAAAGAGACGCTGAAATAAGTTTTATTGATTTATTTAGTTTGTTGTATTGCCTGTTGTTTAATTTCAAAATACACTTGCTATTAATTCATGAAATGCAGTAAACTGTATGTACGAGAATTTTTTGTCGAGTTGCTACTATCTCAGTTATAAACTAAACTACTCGCTTCTCGACTGAATTACTTACCAAGTATGAGCAAGGCTTTAATTCAAATTGGGATTTTGTATTTGTTGCTTTGAAGTGAACACTTACTCGCAAATATATATATATATATATATATATTGTAATATCCTTTTCTTGGGATAGGACATTAATTTATTAATTGAACAAATTTAAATCAATTTGAAAATTTTATATTTATCAATTTACACTGATTACATGAGCCAATATCTCAGGGGATTTTGGGTCCCTCAATAAGTAGAGTATGCAGTTACTGAAAATAGAAAAGAAATAATTGAAATTATTCAATCATCACAATGAGCAAGTTTCACGGCTTTTAAGAACTTACCCACAGTTACTGGGCCTACAAGCATTCAACTTCATGAATGTTTCTGCGTTTCTCTGGCGTCTTGCAGGTTTTTACACCAATGAAGGTAGTATGAACCAGGTCCAACTCATCAACTCTTCTAATGAAATGTCGGACTGACTTCGTCGCCCCTTCTCCCGGACTGATTGCTTCTCCTGTCTCTATTTCGACTCCTCTGAACTCCTAGGCTCATCTGACTTCACAGACTCATCTCATCGATCCGTCGTCCGTCTTCTCCGCAACTCCTCTGCCCTCGACTCATCCTATCAATCCGTCGTCAGTCCTCTCCGCAACTCATCTGTTCTTTCGAGCCTCCCAACGGCTCCCTTTTAAGTTCTCGCTCCGGGAGTTCCCCGCCATCGGTTTTCTCACACACCACCATTTTTTTTTACACACGCCCCAAGGAAGTTTCCGGCGGGGGATCCCCATCGGGGGTTCACCCGCTCTCAGCCAACTTCACATTGTTGTTGGTCTCGCTTGTCGCGCACAAAACTTCTGTTGTTGTAGGCCGAACTGCGCCACACAATGCCACTATGTAACCAAAATCAGCAGGATATATATATACAGCATCGAAATAGTTAATCACTTAATTACCTTCAAAGTTAACAACATCGTTTATTGACTCGGATTTCCTATCGTTTAGAAGGTGGAATTAAAAATGCAAAATAGAAAACTAGGTGGAAACGAATTTTTGTTCTGAAACTATTGATGTCAGAGTGTAAAACGATGACACCAAGAATACAAATGAGAATAATGCCGCCCACGATATTTACTTGTATTGTTTAGTAAGCTACAAATCTTTTGTTTTCCTCTTCAGAATCTGACGACGCGGAGGAGCCCGAGTTCGAACCCGACCCCGAGCCCGAGAACGGCGACTTCTGCGAGCGTTACGAAGTGCTGCAGGAGCTAGGTAAGGGCCGCTACGGCATCGTGCACCTGGCCAAGCACCGCCAGAGCGCGCGCCTGTACGCCGCCAAGTTCGTGCGCTGCGTGAAGGCTGCCGACCGCGCAAAGGCCCGCGCGGAGGTGGAAGTCATGCGCCGCCTCCGGCACCCAAAGCTGTTGCGGCTAGCTGCCGCCTTCGAAGCACCCAGAGAGGTCGTTGTCGTCACGGAATAGTGAGTACTAAATTTCACGATTTTCTTAAAAGACACATTAACAAGTATATATGTAGGCCATTATTCTATCAATCATTCTATTGCATATAAAATGTATATAATCGTTACAATACCATTCATTCTATATCTATGAAACTATGTTGAGTTGTGCGTAAGTCCGCACAGTTTTCTGTCAGCTCCGGAAGCATTCCAAGCTGAGGGGATGGAAAGTTAAAAACATGCCTAGATGGCTTTTGTATTGGATACATATATTTCTGAATTCTGAATAATTACAACCCCATTCAGCTTGAGAAGGGAGAAACCCATAGGGAACTACAGAAAATGGTATCTAATCTGTTTTGGTGGTATTCAGTACTTAAACTGGTCTGATGCAACCCTCCATGCTAACTATCCTGTACAAGCCTTTACATTTCTACATAGCTACCACATCCCACATCCTCCCTAAGCTGCTTAGGGATTATATCCTTGGCCTCCCTCTTATGTTCTTACCCCACACACTTCTCCAATGCTAATTTTAAAAGACCCTCATGCTCAAAAGGTGGCATATTAATCTATCCCTTTTTTTGGTTAACTCCTCCATGTTGTTCTATCTATACTGCTTAGAACTTCCTCATTAGTTATTCTATCCATCCATCTGATTTTCAGAATTCTTCTATAACACCAAACTTCAAAATTTTTTATTATTTTCCTCTCTATAACACATGCTTCTCATCCATATAACGCCACACTCCATATGAACCTTTTTAGTAATGATTTACTACTATTCATATTTATATTAGCTGTAAGCAAATTCAGCTTTTTTGTGATACTCTTTTTTTGCTTGTTCTGTGCTATACTTCCACCATCCCTAGTTATTATACTGCCCAAATAGCAGAATTCCTTAACTTCCTTCAAAATATCCCTTTGTTATTGCACTGTTTCCCATACCTTGGTTTTCTCTCTATTAATCCTCATGTCATACTTTTCTTCCAGGACCACATTCATACCATTTATTATGTTTTTTAAGTCTTCTTCTGACTTCCCCAAATCTACAATATCATTGGAAAACTGTAAGGTTTTTATTTATTTTCCTTGCAGTATGATTCCTTTTCCAAATTCCTTTTTAACTTTCTTCATCACCTGTTGTATATATAAGTTAAACAGCATGCCCAACAACTGCATCCTTATCTAACTCCTTTCTTGATTTCGGCTTTATTTTCTTGTCCTTCAATTCTAATTACTGCTGACTGTCTTCTATATGGGTTATGGATAACTCTTCTTTCTCAATATTTTATGCCAAACCTCTTAAAAATCCTGAGTAGTGTGTTCTAGTTTACATTACAAAAGGCTTATTCTAAATCTACAAACGCCATGAGCGTGGGCCTATTTTTTCTTACTCTCTCTTATAAAATTAGACACAGTCAATATTGCTTCTCTTGTCTCTACGTTTTTCCCAAAACCAAACTTATCTTCTTCAAACTCACATTCTGTTTGTCATTCAATCCTCCTATTATCATAAATATTTTTCACTCATGGGATATAAACATGATAGTTAAGCAGTAGTGTAGTTTCTAGGAGTGGCATGTAAGGAACTGAAACTTTGTGTACATGTTACTTACCTAGTACATACATGGCTTATAGAAGGATTATAGAAGCCACCAAGTTTCATTCTGACATTCATTAAGTTGTAGTTCAGCTCCTTGAGGGAATTGAGAATGGTGTTAGGGTATTGAGAATATTTATTATCATTTACCTGCTACTTTGCTTATGTGAGGTACCAGTTGATTTCTTGGCTTGAATAAGGTATCACATATATCATCACACAATTAATGAGTAAATTCACATTCTGTGATTGTAGGGGGCATGGAAAGATAATTGTTTAAAAATGTAACTCTCTTGGGTTTCATAATTAATTATTGAACCAGGATAATATAAATAGATACAGAGGCAATACACCCTGGTAGTACTTAAGTATAATAAAATTGAGATGAAGTAGTGCAGCTCAAAAGGTTAATGGATCAGTAACTTTATTTCTGTCAATAATAATCAAAACACTCAAGCTAAAATACAATTATTTTAGATTAAGTACTTAACTTTTAATTACAGTTATGTACACATTTTTTTTTTCATTTGGTCAGTTTATTTAGTATGAAGCTGACTGATGAAATATTTGTTGAAATTAAGTTGTTTCTTTGGCACCATTTGAGATCTGTTACTTCTGTTGGCTAACAAGTTGTTTTCTTATCAAAAGTTCATGATATTTAAATATTGACAATCATTATCATATAATTATGTACCAATCATTAAAACTAATTTCATGTTTACAAATTACTTCCATTACTCAATTAATTGAACCAATAATCACTTCCTAGCATTTCTGGTGGTGAACTCTTTGAAAGAGTTGTAGCTGACGACTTCACTCTCACTGAAAGGGATTGTGTCCTTTTCATGCGCCAAATCTGTGAGGGTGTTGCATACATGCATCAAAACTCTGTTGTTCATTTGGATCTTAAGGTAAATTTAAATCATAATAACAGCTTAAAAGCAAACTTATTTGCAAATGTTTGTTTTAAGTTTAATTTCAAAATGTAAGTGTTATGTAATATTTATATAGTTGAATACCATTCATAGTTGTTTAATAAATGTTCATATATGCTATTTCAGCCTGAAAATATCATGTGTCGTACACGCACATCACATCATATAAAACTTATTGATTTTGGGCTGGCTAGAGTCCTAACTCCTGAAAAATCAGAGAGGGTGCTGTTTGGGACACCTGAATTTATTCCACCAGAAATAATAAACTATGAGCCAATTGGCTTTGAGTCTGATATGTGGTCTGTGGGAGTTATTTGTTATGTTTTGTAAGTTCATAACAGGTTTTCTAAATCTTTTTAATAAGTAAATCTGAGTGTATTAATTGTGTTGTTCTTCTTATAGATTGTCTGGCTTGTCACCTTTCATGGGAGACAATGATGTTGAGACATTTGCTAACATAACAAGAGCAGACTATGATTTTGATGACGAGGCATTTGAAGCTATATCTCAGGAAGCCAAAGATTTCATAAGTGCTCTGTTAGTAAAACGGAAAGAGTAAGTTCATACATTACTATCTGTTTTACTTCATGTGTGACACATAGCACCTTACTATTGTGAGTCAACTATAATTATCAAGATAACATGTTGAACTCTAGTTGCACTATGTTCATAAACATGGAGAGGAAATATTTTCCCCTGTTTTAACTCGGGGCAATGATTCTGGTCAGTTGACAACACTGGTAAAGCTTGCTATTTAAATTTTATCAGGAACAGGTTGAAACCCAAGAATTATATTTTTCTGAACTTGTTTGGTGTAATGATTGAAGGACATATCATGACTGCTTTATTTGTTTTGTAGCAAAACCAGGCAATTTAAATAAAGTTCAAATATTGAAATATAAAATTTTGATTATTAAAGATTTTGATTTGTAAAGAAGAAAATGAATACTGATTTTGAAATTTCTTTACAGGAAGCGTTTAACAGCTGAACAATGTCTGCAATGTAGATGGTTGTCACAAAGAGATGACAGTATGAACTGTGTACGGTTATGTACAGACAAACTAAAAAAATTTATCATTAGAAGAAAGTGGCAGGTTAGTATCTTTAACTATGGTTGTACAAAGTTTCACTGCAATTTTTATGTAGAATTAAATTTTAATTCACTTTTTTTGTCACATTATTGAGGATATCAACCAAAATGGTTTTCATCTTAATATGATTGTTTTTATCACCATAAAATTCTGTTTGGACAATATGTCTTTTCAGCAAATGTCAATTTTGTTGTCACCCAACAATTTAAAATTTCCACATGCTTTTACATTTCTTGTAATTAAGATAAATAGTTTAGTAGTTATGAATCCACTCTCTCTGATGGTTCGAGCTAATAAAGGTAATACATATAATAGAAAGGTTATATTTATAATAATAATAATAGTTTTCAAACAATAACAGCATTTTGTGTTCAAGCAAATTTTCTTTTAACTTGCTTAACATATTTTAATGTAATTATTCATTATTTGACTAACTTTTTATCCCTACAGTTAGCTACTTTTTATGTGTGCATGTTTTTATATTTTCATTAAAATGTATTTTATGTTCTGAGATTGAGTACTTGATTTTATTAGTCTTTGGCACATTAGTTCAGTACACAGTTATTTAGAAAATATGAATTCTTATGATTCTGTAGTGTTATTTGGCCTATATAACAAAGCTACTTGCTTTCAATGAATGGAATTAATTGAATATAAAAAAATAATGAAAACTAATTTGAAAGTCATGAGTTTTTGTATAAATCAAAGGCTACATACAATATATTTTGCATTTACATTCAGGTTTATAAACTATAAATCTAAATTAATATAAGTTTTTAAAAATTCTAAAAATGCTTGAAATTTCAATTTTATTTAGACTACTAAAAGAGAAATAAGTGTTATTGGTTCATTCTGAACTATTACAGTACTATAATTGTCACAAAAGCAAGATAAAAATTATGTTTTCATTTAACCTTAGCTATGAGCATGTTTGTTAAGTAGATTACAAGTGTGAACTAATGCATGCAATTTGTGTGGTTTTACAACTCACAGAAAACAGGCAATGCCATAAGAGCTCTAGGACGCATGGCTACTCTGTCTGCTGCTACTAGGAGAAATTCTACAGCCAGTGGAGGTGGGTCACCTCGTCCTAGCCTTTCAGGTTCTGTCACACGTACTTGGGACGAGGAACTGGGACGAAGACCAAGAGCTTGCAGTGAACGAAGCGACAGTGGTATCAGTGATTGTTCTAGTGGAATAACTCCTTCGTCTGGTGGCCATTCGTTAGGTGGCCATTTAGTAATTACTGAGGAGGAATTACAGGATGATATTTCATTGGACAGGCAATTATCAACTGATGAAGTAGAGGGGGAAGATGTGCACGAGACATCTACCACAGACAATGATAGATCTGAGAGTATTTGTATTCATAAATCATCCTCAAATGGATTAAGTGGAATTTCAAATAACGATTTGCAAAAGGGAGTGAATGAACTGATTGAAAATACAGATCCATTTTCTAATTCAGAGGGTTTGGATATTGGTGAATTCAGTGATGGATTAAATAATGGTCATTCTTGTTCTTCTCCCACAGCCAAGTGCATCAAAAAGACAGCCAGCCTAAAGCACCAGGGATCAGCAGATTCAGGAGTCAATCTTGATGTAGGTGTCAGAAGCAAGATCAATGCATATCTGAAGAATACAGGACAGAAAGTTTCGGAAAGTGAAGTCAAGCCAAAGACTGCTCCTGCACTAGCAACTTCAAACGAGCACAGTAGTAACTACCAGAAAGCAATGGCCTTCTGGAAAAGGTAGCATTAATATGAAAAATCTAGAAATTTTACAATTGGACAACTATTTTTATAAACTTTATATTATTAATATGAAAAATTACATATGATTATTTAACTCTGTGATGTAAATGGTTAGAACAAATGTGGTTGTTATTAGAAAACCTCAGTTTCCATTTGTTTATTGCAATTAAGAAATATAGATGAATTGAAGTCATACCTCAACATTATTTAGAACCTGTGGAGTATTCAATATAGATATTTTCTATTAGATGTGATTGTGGAATGAAGCAGTGAACCATTAATATGATGTGATATGTAAATTCTTAAAATATATCAGCTGTAATTTTAGTTTATATTCAGTATATGATTTTTGTGTCTGTAAAGTTGAAATATAGTTTTATGTAAACAACATTTGTGTTTAGTAAATTATAATTAACTAGATTATGAGTCTACATAATTTGTTAATACTTCATATATTGCAACCAAATTGAAACAAAAGCCAAATAAATTGCATGAATTGTCCACCATTATATAATTTGTTGTGGGTATAAAATTGTAACTTGTTATAATGGAATGAAATTTTTAAATAAACAGCTAAAAACTAATTAACCTTTTTTTCCCATTATATTAAATTTTAGATGGAAACATGAAAATTGTTTTACTTGAAATAAGGTAAGAAAAACTACTTTATCTACTTCAAAAATACAAAAAAAATTAGCTTCTTTCACAACTTGAAATAATTGTTTAGATCCCTCTTTTGTTTGTATTTTAGCCATTACTATTTTGTTATGTCTAGTAGAGATAAAAAGATGTTAAAATGGAAACCATTTTGAGAA
The DNA here is from genome assembly GCA_034510155.1 of Eucriotettix oculatus. NCBI lineage: Eukaryota > Metazoa > Arthropoda > Insecta > Orthoptera > Tetrigidae > Eucriotettix > Eucriotettix oculatus. The sequence goes on along the minus strand of CM067376.1, from coordinate 241,188,741 downwards.
GTTTTTGAACTAAATTCCCTTGACAAAGAGTAGAAGCAAAAAGATCAAAACAAACATATTAATCTTAATATAAAAGTTGAATAACAAAAAGAGGCTGTTCTGAGATCAGAATTTATTGAAATTAAAAAGCTCATAACTGCTGAATCATTTTTTGCAAACTACACAATTGATGTGATGTCTGCTAATAAACTTATCTGATATTAGAAACTACCATGAGCACAATCCTTTAACTCAAACTAAGTATTTTTTTCTAAATTCCAATTTTAAAATCATTTGGGCATTGTAGCTGTTTACTAAACAGAATTATATAAAATAACTATAAATCCTAAAGAATGTATTTCGGTTACTGCCATCATACAAGTCTTCTGAAAAACCTTTAATGCTATTGCACATTGAAGTTTTACAACTTATGTCGTCAAGACATTTCCTGTTCTATCGAATATTTTGTTTGGTTAATAGGCTACATGAAGGCAACTCCCCCTGGAGGTGTTGACTTAGGCCTCTGGGCTGTAGATTAAGGATCCTTTCTGGTGTTTCACCTAAAAGAGATGAAGTGAAAACCCCAGAAAACCTTCATCTCACGCCCTTCCAAATGATGGGAGAGGAATATATTTTGAAGGCTTATATAAGTTTTTTAAAATTATAATTAATGTGAGAGGGTTGGAAGTAAACTACTCATTCATACCTTACATTTACATACACAAATTATATTTGTGCAAATGCTCCTGACACAATCCAAAGTTAAAGTACATGAATTGCAAGTTATTAAATTAACAAAGGCATTTTAGGTAAGGAAATGCCAAATGAGAACTGAGTTAAATGAAATATACTAAATAAAAATATATACCTTATTTTGAGATTATTAAAAAATACTAATGGCATTTTTATATTAGGGATAAAGATGTATTGAATCTCATTTCCTTTTACCTATTTGTCTTTCATAGTGATTAATCATTGTTTAGAAAGTTTTGTTCTCATTTATTTATTTAGTCACATTAACTGCTAAATGGTCATTATCAACTTTCTACTATTTGGGGAACTCATTTCTTTGTAGAGGTTTCACAGTATGGAAACTCATACCCAACATTCAAGCCGAATCTAGGATTTGAACCAGTGATGCGAGGCCGAGACTAACCACTATACCACATGAGTTTTTTTCTTGTTGTCAATATTCCTTTAAACAACTAAATTAGTAAATTACTATTGCAAAATGCCAAGCTAGTAATACTTCACAAACAAATTGTAAATATTATATGAAATAGCATAGCATGCTTCCTGATGGAATAAACTTCCAGAGATTTTATCAGATTTTTTATAAAAATGTTATCAGTTACAAATAATTTCAATTTTGAATACCTTTAAACCATTTATGAAGGACATATCAGCCTCAAGCCATCTACATTTCCACAATATATAATTTTTAAATAGTACTCATGAATTTTTAAATAAAACATAATGAAGAATAAGAAATTATGAAGAAACCCTTGTACTTGAATTTTTTCTTCTCTATGAAGAGCACAATGTCAATTGATCTTGGCTTAAAATTCATAAGTTTTAATTGTTAAGCTCCTTCAATAAAAGGTTTTATAATATATCAATTTTTGACTTAAAAAGAATGAGTTTTAACAAAATATTCAGAATTATTATTATTCAATATAAATACTGTACCAGTCTTCATATTAGTAAATTTACTTATTTATAATAACACTTTAATCATCTAAAACCTGTTCTTTATTATTTAAAGTTATTTTAATAAGTGGAATTAAAGTAAATTTTATTAATTTTACTTTAATTTAAACTGGTTTATTAGAACTCTGTATTATACAGTTTGTGCATTTTAAGAAAGGAAAGTTTTCTGTAGTTGATATACCCACAATTATTTTTCTGTCTTCATAATAATAATTCTATGTACTATCCGTTATAAAGATTAAAATAAATATAAAACTTATTTATTAATACAATTTATTATCTTTTGAACTTTCTAAATTATATATAAGTGTTTTATTCAAATTCACTAATTAGTGTGAGCCATATTATGCAAGGAAAATATTGATTTCTTATTTCAGGGAAAATTATTAAGGAAAGCTTAAAAACTCAATAGATTCCAATTTAAAATAAACAAACTGACATAAAAATTTCCAGATCCCTTGCAAAACCTCATTATTTTTCTGGTGAATATTTTCCTTTCCATGGTTGCAATCAGGAGATAGTCAATGTTTACTGTGATCTGCAACTATACTGGCTATTGTCCCTGCTTCTTTCAATAAAATGCATTAATTCTACACTAATTATTGGCCAACAAATGATTTAACTGGCATAGAGAGCATTAAATATTTTGGACCATTTAAACCTTGATGGTCACATGCCAACCAATACTGATTGGGGATTATCTTAAAATTTTTCTGGATGATGACTGACATTACCATACTACGTTAAATAATCTTGCTAGCTTAAGAGAATCTAAAAAGCTGATATATTAAGTGAGTGAACAAAATATACGTAGTAGATTAAAGGAACTTAAGGAATAGCCCCTGCAAAAATAATCTCTGTGTCTCAAGGGACAACAAAATGTAGCCTTTCATACCTTAAATGGACGAAAAATTTCTGTTGATACCTTAAGAAAGTGAAGAATACTCCTGGTACAACAACAAAACCATGGATATTCCCATTCCTGTAGGGAGTGACTAATATTCCTGCTTCTATATGTTATATTATGGATACAAAGTGTTCATTTTCTATAAGTATATGACAAAGATTTGAAATATTAATGGCTTATATATTAGATTCTCGTAACTATTTTGATTTAGGGGTTTTTGAATACTTCAATTTTCCAGGTAATAGTAAAATATTTGCTCTATGGTTATATTTCTCTTGATTCTTGAAACCATTTTAGACTATAACCGTTGAAGAATTGTAGTAAACTGTAATTCCCTGTACACTACTTCTGTAAATAAATAATCAAACGAGGTTGTTGGCTAGCCTATCACTGGAAATGTCTTCCTAACTTACGGCTTAAAATACTAGAGAGTGATGTCAACCTGGATGAGATACTACCGACATATCAATTTGGATTCCGCTCATGCCATTCTACAATACATCAGTGTCACAGAATTGTGAATGAAGTGATAAAGGGCTTAGAAGAAACAAATATTTGTGTTGTAGCTTTCTTAGATATTGCACAAGAATTTGAGCCACTGATTATTATTTCATCTTAAAATCGTATCTAAGTGATTGCTATTTCAAAAGTAAGTGTAACAATGATATTTCCACAATTCATCCAATTGCCTTTAGAGTACCACAAGGTAGTGAACTGGGACCGCTTTTAAATCTTATATTTACAGCGGACATAGCTGAAAAAAATAATACAATTCTTGCAACCTACGCTGAAGACACCACAATTATATCTGCAGATAATGACCCTCTTACAGCTGCTGCTGTCCTACAAAACCATGTAAACTGCCTTGAAGAATGTCTAATCTTTTGGTGTATAAATGTAAATCCTAATAAATCAGTGCAAGTAAATTTTACCACCAGGAAAACATACTCTCCAAATATCTCAATACACCATTACCTAACACCAATGAAGTCAAAAACCTTGGTCTACTATTGGACTCTAAACTTACATGGAAACCACATTTGACATACAAATGAGATCATAACAAAAATAAGCTTTATCAAATTGAAAACAAAATACTCATATATAAATTCTTTATTAAACCCATATAGACATATGGGATCATAATATGGGGGTGCACCAAGCCTTCAAATTCAAAAATATTCAACGTCTTCAGTCAAAAATCCTTCATACCATCTTAAACACACCCTGGTTTGTGAGCAACAAAACAACACAAAGAACTAGCCATACCTACTATAGAAGATGAAATACAAAGACACACTAATTATCATTAAAATCTCTCAGGACACCATAATCAAGAGAACAGTCATCTAGCAATTGAACTTACAGCATGTCAGAGATTAAAGAGGAAGCGGCCAACAGATCTGTGAAGCTTAATTTTATTACATTCGTATATCATTTTGTTTAATTTGGAGTATGGCTACTCCACTACTTCTCCCCACATTGTAATTGCATTTATCTAATTTGATTAATGTTCAAAATGACTTATTTTAATATAAATTTAATTCTGTTGTTGCCATGGTAATCAGTGCTAAGACTGGTCTGAAGCAATCCTCTATGCTAACCTGTACAAACCTTTTCATTACTACATAGCTACCACATCCCACATCTTCTCTAATCTGCTTAGGGTATTCCATCCACATCTTCACTCTTCTTACCCCACACACTTCCCTCTATTGCCAACTTTACAAGACCCTCAAAACGTGGCCTATTAATCTATCCCTTCTCTTGGTCAAAGTCCTCCAAATTATTCTCTCTTCCCCTATTCTATTTATTTGTTTTATTCTATAAATGTGTTAACTAAAATTTTGTTGTTAATAATTTAAATTTTAAATATTTTACAGATGTTATTAATTGTAGTATTTTAATACAAAATAATTAGCTACTTTCTGTGTAATTCATATTGTTTCCTTTGTTTACACAGTAAGCATTTGCTTCTTCTTTGAACAATGAACTCGTCTAATTAATTTGATGTCAAAAGATTACTATTACTGATCACAAATACTATAAATGGTTGTATATGTAAGAGAAAAAAATTCCCAGACTTTTAAAAAGTCCTCTCCAAGACGTTCTTGGAGAAACTTACACGTGACTAACAACTCTTTTTGGAAGCATAAAACTTTTTCCTTTCCCTCTAATACTCTCGGATGTTATACGAAATGTCAATAAAGAGTTTGATCTTGGAGCAGTACGCATTTTGTATTATTTATTTGTCGGTTAGACCTTATTCATAATGAATTTTTTTGAACATGTTATTTACCAAAATTTTTCATACAGAATTTATGTATGTTATGTATCTTAATAGTAATAGATTTAATAGTCATGGTTACTCGTATAAAAGTTGCGGTTAATTTCACTTTCACGTTGATCACAACGTTCGAGGTTGCATGTGAGATGCAACTGAAGTGGATGGTTTTTCACGCTCCGTTCCAGGGCCTAGTGCGAAGTGAAACCTCCGTGAGTCAACTAAGCAGGCTGCTGAGACCTCGTATCTCGTACGAGCTCAAGAAAGTCTCCATCTCACTTTCATATAACCTTAGAAAATAATTAATCAAGAAGAAAAATTCTGTAATATCAGCGGATGGGCAATAAGTATGTCGTAATATGCTATCATTATTTTTGTAATAACGGAAATTTTACTGATGTAAAAATGGATAAAGTGTTACTGTAATATATATTCCTATTCATACGCATCACCTTTAATTATCGGATGAATATGTGTTTACTGATATATCCTATCGGTAAGTGCCTCCTGCTCTTCTCTAACGAGATAGTATGTTCGGTTGCCGCCAGACTAAAACCATACTAATATTAGTATAAAGCTTCAAATATGTCACTTTATGTGGCGTGTCACCATATGTTTTTACGAATGTATTTGGTAATTACAATATTTCAAATAGCGCAGTAGCAGATGCATACCAGGGGAAGTCAAAAGGTAAGGGGCATTTTTTCTAATGAGAGAATTGTGAAATATATCTTATTTTCTTACATAACTTCCCTGGACGTCAATGCACGTTTCCTAACGTTTAACAAGTTTCTTGGTTCCCTTGGGGAAAAAAAATTCGGTAACTTTTGCAACCAATTCTGCATTGCATCAATTCATGACTTGCAAATCTTCTTCCCATTAGCGCTTCATTTAATGGACCAAACATATGAAAATATCTTGAAGCAAGGTCTGGACTGTATGGTGAGTGTTCCAAGTCCGTTTGGCAGAATGTGGCCGAGCTGCAGTTTTCCACAACGTTTGGATCTGATTGCAGGATTCAGTTTAGTTCGCCTCTTGGGTTGAAGTGAACGGCTACCCATGTCACGTCCCAGAATAGGGTTATCATGATCTTACCAGCTGTTAGGTGACGTCTGACGATGATGGGTGTTTCCAAACCATGCCGCAGCCTTACTTTCCGGTTCGTGACGATGAACCCAAGTTTCATCTACAGTAAAAATTCGTCTCCCTCTCAATGATAACTGGTAAAATTTTTAGGAGCGATGTACATGTCATATGCTGTGCTGAGAATTCTTTCGGGACCCACTCTAACCGAAAATTTAGCCTTTCATCTACAACGGAATACGCTAAACAATGACTGATATGTAAAGTACTGGCTATTTCGTCCACTGTGATTCTTCTGTTTTCCTTCACCATAGCCTCAACGACTATTACATTGTCCTCAGCGGTTGACGTTGACGTCCTGTTCGATCTTTCTTCTTCTAATCATGAAGTTATACCTGTTTGATGCGCTTTATAAATTCGTATAACCTGCTTCGCGATAAACAGTTGTCACCATATTGCATTAGACGATTATTGTTCGCAAACAAAAAGCGAATCATTACCCTCATTTCCTGCTTTGTGCAAATCGACAAGGGGGCTGTCATTTTTAAGTCTGTTGCACGTTCCTCGTTGTATAGCAGTGTTGGCGACTACACTCAGCAGTGTCACCAAACTCTGAAAAAAGAAATTTAAAAAACCCCTTTACATTGTGACTTACCTTCGTATATTTCATATACGGGGTGATCTTTCGTCTACATGTTATGTTATTCCCCTCAAAATAGTTCCTATGAAATAAACTCTATTGCCAGCTCCTCATCAAATCCGCGAAACACGTACAACACGAACTTCGGGGTAGCGTTTAGGTGTTTCAAGGACGCGCTTTTAATCTCATGTATTAAAACGACATCCCTTTAATGTTCACTTTATTTTTTGGAACAGAACATAGGCTCACGGGGTAAAGTCTGGCGACTATGGAGGCTGTGTCATCACTACAGTCTTGTTTATGACGTAAGTTTTCGAACAAGGATTGGAGTATGAGCGGGTGCATTATCCTTATGCAAAAGCTAAGTTAGTTTCCCCAGAAATCCGAGCGTTTTTTCGGATTATGCACGTACTCTGCAATGGACTTGTAGGTAGTGCTCCCTATTAATCGTGCAATATTTCATAAGGCGATATTTGATTTACTTTGATAAATAGAGCAGGATGAGTTAATTAAGAAGTCTGTCAATATTTTATAATATGCATTTAATAACAACAAAGGAAATTTTTATCTTTCTGTTCTGTGAAAATAAAGTTATATATTGAATTTACGATTTACACAACGAAAAGCAAATTGATTGTCTTTTCAATGGAATGGTGGTTTTAAATACCTGGTATTTATAGTTGCAAACAGTAATTGTTGACGATGACCTCTGTGGCGTCTTTGGTGGATTTAGAGTCTTGTGGGTACTGTACCAAAGACACTCAGGTACCTGTGGAATTATTGACGCACAAGAGGCAACGATAAGCAACAGGACGACTGGTACCGCCGCCTTTCATATCTCGTCTAGAATTGCTTGTCTGAAGTCTCCGCTTCCAATTCTCTCCCATAATTGCGCTACCTAACATCTCGTCCATCATCTTGTCTGAATTCTCGAACTTAACTACATTTCTGAAATCTCATCCAAACTAACTTTTCACGTCCCTTCTATAACTGTCCATACTCATATTTTTATACTAATCGAAAAACCTCGGATCTCCCCTCCAGATCCAAATTATTCAAGTCTTATCTGATGACCACCCATCTCTCACCCCCACAAGTTCCAAATACAAGTCTCTTTGCAAAACCGCAAAACCTCACACTCTAGCATATTCACACTTCCTGAGGGAAATGTTCGTAAGTGATAATATTTTGACAAATTATTTTATCCCTGAAGGATTTTAAAGCCTGGGATGGGTCAGCGATGGCATTCTAACCCCCTCACAGAAGGTCACTGAATGCATATTTGTTCTGCCACAGCCGTCGGCACCGGAAGTGCAATTACCCCACGAGTTCCGGAGCTTGTAAATTGTGGTTTCACTAAAATTTCGTTAAAACTAATTGAAGTAGACTCCCATATTTATTTGTTAAAGGTATGTACATTATAATCGTTTGACCTTGAACTCATGATGCACTACGTCGAAAAAAGAGAGAAAAAGCATAAAAAGAATGCATGTTATTTTTATATTCTTTATTGAAATTTAAACGCATGGAGGAAAATTGCTACAAAGCTGGTGCGTATATTCATCTAAGGCCGGAAAACCCCTGGGGGAGGGAAGGGAAAACAACGTGTCTTTTCAGAAATAACAAAGTATGAAATGAATCTTTGATTGTTTTGAAAGCTAGATGATTATTCAGAATACTCCGAGCTCGTATTCTGCTCTTTCTGATTCTATAAAGAAAGAAAATGCAAGAAATAGAACTGAAGCTGTATTCGCAATTAGAACAAATATACATTACATTAAATCTTCGTACGTTGCTGGTTGTATCTATTTCCAACTGTCAAGGAGAGAAACATGTTACAAGAACCGGCTGTGATGAGACGCAATGAGCCATTATGTAAATTGTGGGAACATTCAAATGGGACGGCAGTAAATAATCTACAAACAATAGAGAGCTGATGAGCCTAATTTAAGATACAATGATATTCAAAGCACAGTTTTCTCTCTTGGCTGGTACTGGAGTCGCAGACCTCCCATTAGCTAAATTTAGTTTAAAATATATACCTAGTTAATATCGCATTTTCATTTATAACGAACCATGTCAACGTACGAACATTTACTCAAAAACTATATAATAAAAATGAACGTATGCCGGAGGAAACCTCTAGGAAAGGTTTGGCAGAAATCAGTATCACAAACGTGGAAGGAATTATAGTTAAAATTATTCGGATGTGTCAGTTTGTGGAAGTCTGAGACACGCCAGAGGAATGATTATAGGAGAAATTCGCCATAATAAACTGTACACATTATTAAGTTTTTAAAGTTTGTCAGGCAGCTGACAGATCTGAGCAATAGCAAAGGCCAAGTATTGATAATATTCCAGCAGAGCTGATAAGATTATCAGACAAAGAAGCAATATCATATCTGTTCAGGATAGATAGCGAAATCTGCGAATCAGGAAGATTTTAGTAACAACATAATTATAAACGTACCGAAGAGGATTGACGCGCTGATGCGAACATCACAAACAATTATTTTAGTATATCATGCGTGTAAAATATTATTATTTGAAGGGACAATAGAAGCAATATTGGCTCTGCATCTAATTTTATAAGACATAATAAGAAAAATAGGCCAACGATCATAGTATTGATAAATTTAGAAAAAGTCTTTGATAATGTAAACTATATGACACTACTAAGAATTTTGAAGAGAACAGGAATAAAATATCTAGAAAGGAAAATTATCCCTAATAAGAATTGAACAAGAGAAGAAAGCAGAAAAAAGGAGTCAGGCAAGGATGCAGTTAGTCGCCCATGCTGTTTAACTTATATATATATATATATATATATATATATATAACAAGCGATGAAGAAAGGAATATGGAAAATAAATCATACCGCAAAGAGAAGAAATAAAAACCCTACGACTTGTCGCTGATATTGTAGTATTAGGAGAGTTAGAAGAAGACTTGGAAACCATAATAAATGACGTGAAAGTGGTCCTGGAGGAAGATTATGACATGAGAATTAATAGAGGGAAAACCAAAGTAATTGAGTGTAGTATGGAAAACTATGAAATAACAAAGAGTGTTTGATTGGTACGGGATATTTTGGAGGAAGTTAAGGAACTGTTACTTGGGCAGCATAATAACTAGGAATGGTAAAAGTATAGACGACATACAGATCGTACAGGTGAAAAACGCTTGCTCCATAAAAGAGGAATTTACCAACGGCTAATATAAGTATGAATATTTGGAAATCATTACTAGTATGATGTGTGGAGTTAAATGGGTGCGAAACGTGGAAGGTAGGAGTTCTGAAAGGAAAATAAAAGAAACTTTTGAAATGTGGTGCTATAGGAGAATGTCGAAAATGATGGGTGGATACAGTAACTAACATGGAAGTTATAAGCAGAATAAGATAAGCGAAAACAATAGGGAGGTCTTTGACCAATTGAAGGGATAGATTAATAGGTCACGTTTTGAAACACAAGGGTATGACTAGAGGGAAATGTTTGGGGTAAGAACAGAAGAAGCCAACGATGGAATGCACTAATCAGATTAGGGAGGATGAGTTAGTTATGTAGTAATGAAAACGCTTAGGCAAAATAGCTTTTCGCGGAGGGTTGCATCAGACCAGTCTATGAACTGAATACAAATAGAAGAAGATTTTATAAAGTAAAATTTAGTGGACAATATGTCAATTGAAAAGACTGACTAAATAATTTCAATTGAGTATTCCACACAATTTTTGACATTATATATAGGTAATACGTTTTATATTAAAGAGTTGGCGGTTTTAGTATTTATTTCCCTTTGTTTTATACATTGAACTATGTTTCGTGCTTCAGTCTCAAACGTCTGCGCTGACTGTTGTTAAAATTACCTGTCCTTTTCGATTTGAATGAAGGTTTTTTAAAGTCGTATCAACAGTGACTACTTTACCATTTTTGGGGAACTTGTCGTCATTGTAAGGGTTACTCGATTTGAGAACACAAAGACGCACACAAACACCCAAGCCCTTGCCGGGATCTCTGTGGTAGGAGGCAGTGACGCTAACCACTAGACCACAGAGGCCGGCTAATAAACGTTGTAAACGTAAGAATGTGCTAATGACGGCACAGCGTGAATCTTTGACATGCCTTGCAGTTCCCAACGAGCCAGATGATTTCTTAGGACTGTTCTCTCTTCTCCTCGACAGAGTGTGAAGTAAAACAGTTGCAAAGAGTGAAAGCTGTGTCCTTGGCATTGAGGAGGAGCTAACTGGGTCAGACTCAGGCTCAGGCTCAGGCTGTCGTAAGAAATCTCTTTAACTTATCGTAACCTGGCCTTAAACACGTTGAAAGACATTCGCCAATATACCTTAAAGAAAATAACAGGACTGGAATGATTTGCGAAGTATACTAATACCTTTTAGACTGCAAAATGTTTATAAAGCATTATGACTGCAACGCTAATTTACAATAAATAAAAAGACGGCCAATAAGTCAGCATATAAATTTATCACTATTTATTCAAATGCGACGTTTCGCTTTTTAGACTTCCTCATGCGTACTACAAACATAATATTACAAGAAATTAAATATGGGCTGTCTGTTACAATTTTTTAATTTGCTAATTCTCAAAGAAAAAAATCCAACTTTTAAAGACAATAATAGGCAATAGATGTCAGGTATCAAAAGCACCCAAGTTTCATACATGATGTATCGTTGAATCTAGAGAACACGTTAATAGTGAATGACACCTAGTCAACACACAATGAAAAAATTACCACCCCTAGTATTCCTTTTATGGGATCATCATTCATGTTGTGGTATTCAGTGCTAAGACTGGTTTGATGCAACCCTCTATGCTAACCAATCTTGCGCAAGCCTTTTTTTTCCCTTATAACAAGCACACCCAAAAACTTCCCTTATCTGCTTAGCGTGTTCCATCCATGGCCTTGCTCTTCTGTTCTTACCCCACACACTTCCCTCTAATGCTTATTTCACAAGACCCTCGTGTCTTAAAACGTGGCCTATTAATCTATCCCTTCTCTTAGTCAACGTTTCTCATATTCTGTTTAGAACTTCTTTGTATGTGATTATATCCACCCATATGATTCTAAGCATTCGCGTATAGCACCACATTTCAAAGGCTTCTATTCTTTTCCTTTACACAACTCCTATCGTCCACGTTTCGCACCCATATAACACCACGCTTCATATAAACATTTTTAGCAACGTTTTTCTAATATTCACACTTATATTACCCTAAGTAAATCCCTCTTTTCCGCGAAAGTCTTCCTTGCCTGTGCTATCCTACTCTTTATGTCTACTATACTTCTACCATCACTAGTTATTACGCTTCCCAAGTAGCAGAATTCCTTAAATTCCGTCAAAATATTCCTTCCCAATCTAACATCCTTTGTTATTCCACTGTTTCCCATACTACACTCCATTACCTTGGCTTTCCCTCTATTAATCCTCATATTGAACTCTTTCTCCAGGACTACGATCATGCCATATATTATAGTTTCCAAGTCTTCTTATGATTCTCCTAATACTACAATATTGTCATTCATACGACTAATTTAATGTACATCTTCAACTTTTTTAAATATTTTTTTTCTGTATTGTACGGTTTGTTTTTACTTCACGACTGGTGATGTATCACGCCGCATTGTCTATGGTATATTAAGCGTGTGTGCAGAATTCAATGGCCAATGAACATAGCAGCGGACAACGAAGCTCCAATGAGGCATGGGTAAAACCATAGCGCCGAGCAGAAAATACCCATTGTCACATTTTGATGTTAGAAAAACCACTCAGCGGGGTTGGTGAAAATACCGATCCAGCCAAACAGCGTCCAGCTCTAGGGTGAGATCACACATTCGGAAGCGACTCCAGACAACATTTTTAAACAAAATTCGAAGAGATTCAAGGTTAATAAATCTGATCCAATCCCTTCAAGCTATCTGTCTTACCATAATTCTAGCCTGCGCAGTTCAATGTCTAAAGGTAAAACGGATTGTGTAGATGGAAAGTCTTAAGACTTTACCGGCCGTGTACCGTTCAGACTCAAGCTCGAAGGATTTCATACATTATTTGATATTTGGGACACAAAACAGCAGATTCACAGAAAAGTTTGGACGTGTAGCTGAGTAACCAACTTCAGTTCAAACCAGACCTCAGTTTTGTGACGAACGTGAACTAGAACGCGTTCCCACTCAAGAGTGGATTATGTGACTTGTGAGGGTTAATTTGAGGAATTATTCGCATAGGTTTATTAGTGAATATATTTTGACAAAAATTAATAAACAATGCAGTCTTGAAAGACAAGTTTATCCTCAAGACCAGAAGATACCAATTAAATATTTCTATTATTTACAATATGTTTACATACATATAATTTTTACAATAAAATTGTTTTCTTATGAATAGTTAGTACCAACTTTAAAAATTCATTCCTTAGCAATTGTTTTATTACATTGCAATTTTCTGGAATAATAATTTAAAGAGCCTGCGTAGCTCTTTCATTACAAAAAAAAATTAAATGTGGCACTTAAACGTCCATGAGTGGTTTCTCATTGCTCATAACGTTGTCTTTTCGTATAATAAGCGGTGTAATCAAATGTAACTCTCCTAAATATGTCTCTCCATCCATCTTTAGATGATTTTCCCAATCTGTCGGCTCTGAATCATACTTTCCTTAATAAATTTTTATCAAGAGTCAAATGTAGATCTTGGTTTATTACGCCCAGGAAATTTCCTGATATTTGGCTGTAGTTTTCACACGCCAAAGACAATCAACACTCCGAAACCATTAGGAGCACGTATTTAAATACCAATAACATATCTATGCTACTCAAACTCACATGTGCTAGGAATTAATCGGAACCCATGCCTATTAAAATTCACTGAGCCCGAGAAAATGATTTTGTATATGTATATAAATAATTTTCATGTCATTTTAGTTAAAATTAAATTAGTGATTAAAAATAATTGTAAAATTCAAATTAACTCAATTTTGTTGTTGATAAACTTTATTTACATATGTTCTCAATTCTTGTTTTAAATAAATATTATAATATCAAACTTGTTCAGTAGTTTGAGCAACTGTCAGGTAATTGGGAGGTCCCCGGTTTGATTACCAGGATTGGTCGAGATTTTTCAATTCTGATCTTGTCAATAATATAATCAGTATCTCAGCAAAATTAATACACCAAACTGTCTATTCTGAGCACAAAATCAGTTATGTGTCTAGTTATCGTTCTGAAAGTGAAAAGTGTGGATTTAAATTGTAAACCTCAATAGGGTTAAACTAAAAGAACAGGTAGAATAAATAATAAGAAAGTTAACATTTTTTGAATTATATATTAAACAAGAAAACAAAAAATAAAATAAAATTTTATCTCTCTGCTCTTTTAAAAGAATTATACATTTTTAATAATAAATATACTTTACAAATTAAAATAGAAAGCAAAATGGAGATGATGGGAATTTAAAAAGTTAGAATAAATTCCGTACTGTCCAATCCTACTTAAATAACTTCTGGGGTTCTCCAAGGAAGGCCTTTAATGTTCTTAGCATATATAAATGATTTAACCGTCGGTATCCAGTTGAATATAAATCATTCAGACGACGTTGACGCTCCTCAATCAGGTTTAGACATTGTTGTGAGGGAGAAAACTGCCAACTGACGGGCGAATTAATATAATTAATGTGGGTGTGACGTTAAGTCAAGGCTTTTCATGTGGTGAACATGTAAATTCAGTGGCCAATAAGGGTTGGAAAGCACTGAATTTTGAAACAATTGATTTTAAAGAAAAGCTCAAGAAGGACTAAGATCGTTGCGTATAAAACTTCAGCAGGACCTATTCTAGAGTATGTGATCTGTATAGTATTGAGCACAATCAGGCAGGCACTGTACAAAATTCGTACAAGATTAGACAATGGACTCTAACGCTGGCATCGGTGCAGGCAACTTGGACATCCTACATCCACAGTTGGCAAGAGGTCTTTTACTTTGAATTACCGGACTGTAAAACGGATCTACCGGAGTAAGCAAGGAGCAGATGCGGTCTACTGAAATTATTAATCCTTGTTGATGAAAAAGTTTCTATTACGACTGTTTTCAGTGAGATAGTTTACATAGAAAGCCGTAATCAAGAAAGGAGTAAGACAAGGCTGCAGTCTGACGACCATGCTGTTTAAATTATATATAGAACCGGAGATGAAGGAATTTAAAACGGAATATGGTAAAGGAATCATACTGCAAGGAGAAGAAATAAAAACCTTACGCTATTCCGACGATAATGTAGTATTAGGGGAGTCAGAAGAAGACTTGGAAACCATAATAAATGGCATGAACGTGGTTCTGGAGAAAGAATTTAACTTGAGGATTAATAGAGGGAAAACCAAGATAATGGAGTGTAGTATGGGAAACAGTGGAATAACAAAGAGCGTCAGAATGGACAGTGATATTTTGACGGACGTTAAGGAATTCTGCTACTTGGGAAGCGTAATAACTAGGGATGGTAGAAGTATAGTAGACATAAAGAGTAGGATAGCACAGGCAAGGAAGGTTTTCGCGAAGAAGAGGAATTTACTTATGGGTAATATAAATTTGAATATTAGGAAATCGTTTTAATATGTTCGTATGGAGTGGGACGTTATATGGGTGCGAAACGTGGACGATAGGAGTTGGGGAAAAGGAAAAGAATAGAAGCTTTGAAATTTGTTGTTATAGGCGAATGCTGAAAATCAGTTCTTAACAGAATATGGGAAAAGCGAACAATATGGAGGACGTTGCCTAAGAGAATGGATAGGTTAATAGGCCGCGTTTTAAGACATGAGAGAAGTGTGGGGAGTAATAACAGAAGAGGCCAAGGATGGAATGCACTAAGGAGGTTACGGAGGATGTGGTTTGCGCTAGTTATAAGGAAATGAAAAGACTTGCGCAAGATAGGTGAGCTTGGAGAGTT
>CM067376.1:241126645-241173094 GCA_034510155.1 Eucriotettix oculatus | reverse complement strand
CCGCAAAATACACAATACACGTGATAAAAGAACGAGTCCAGAATCGCTGTCCAAATGAATGCCCAACAACCGATAATTTTGCTGGCCTTGATCATGCGTGCTCGTCGAGTTTGTAACCTTTATCAGCCCCACGTTGGGCGCCATTTTATGTGGCACTCTTCGGGTACCACGTGGTCAGGGATTTTGGGCGCCACCTGCGTAGGTTATTTACGCAAGAATAAATTAAATAAAAATAAAAAATATCCTAAGAAATGAATTTATTATAAACAAAACAAAAAAATTATATATGAAATATTTATCTGCCTGGCCTGAAAATTCACCAATTGCGACAGCTAACAGTGAGTCTCCCTTTCCCAAGGATAACCGTGGTGATTTCGGTTACGAACCCGCGGTCGCGTGATCATTCGTGGCCAACACTTACCAAAAGCCGGAACATTCAGGCACTCTTGGATGCCGCTCGTTCTGTGGCGCTGAATGGACCGTCCCTCTCGCCGTCTTTACCACAAGTGTCCGTCTATGAGAATCCAGAGACTACGGTAAACGTTTTCTCCCTTCCTCTCTACTTTTTTTCATCCTCTTATTGGCCGGCCTATGGCTAAACCCAATATCCCCTCCTTAGCCCTTTCTCAGAAAGGGGGCCAAAATAGACTTGTTTGTCCCTTTGCGGGATTTTCCAGCGTCACTCATTGTCCCGAAGTTCCAACTCTTGGCTTTGTGCTGGCCACAAATGAAATATTTATAAATAATATTATAATGCATTCAGGGACTCTTGGATGCCGCTCGTTCTGTGGCGCTGAATGGACCATCCACATCTCTCGCCGTCTCTACCACAAGTGCTTCTCTATCAGAATCTCAGAGACTACGGTAAATGTTTTCTCCCCTCCTCTCTACTTTCTTCATCCTCTTATTGGTCAGCCTATGGCTAAACCCAATATCCCGTCCTTAGCCCTTTCTCAGAAAGGGGGCCAAAATAGACTTGTTTGTCCCTTTACGGGATTTTCCAGCGTCCCTCTCGTCCTGAAAGTTCCAACTCTTGGCTTTGTGCTGGCCACAAATGAAATATTTATAAATAATATTTATAATGCACCATATAAATTTCCCCCTTTTAAATTGAACGGACTTGTTACGGATGATTTAAAAAAAACTATTCCCATTGTTAGCTCTCGCAACTTGTACCTTGGATACTGCCTATGAAAATATTACACCATCCATGTTGTATTCTGTGTGGCCATATCCAATACAAAACATAAAAAGTACATACAGAAATAAAAATTATGGACTTCAGAATATAATCATTAATAAAGGAACAAAAATATTTAAAATTTTACAATATTCATTATTAAAATTAAGAGCCATTTTTCGAATCCCAAAATTATTCAGATAAACAATAACATTCCCATTATTGAACTGTAGAAATATTCATTCATAAAATATCACACCTTTAGTGTCTTATAACAATTATATAAACAAAGAAATATCATGCGTCCTTGATTGCTCTAAATGTGAATCAATATTATCACATTAACCTTAAAACTAATATGTAAATAATCAAACTAAAATACTAACATTACAGTAAGACAATTAATTAAGAAACTCTTTTCATAAGGTGCTGTAGCCAAAGTCGTTTATAAATATTACACCTTTTGTGCCCAATATATATATAAATAACGAAATATTATCCCTTCTTCATTTCTTTGTTTCGTAAATGTGGATAGATATTTTTTTATAAATATTAAAACTAACAGATAATTAATCAAACTTAAAGAGTAAAATTACTGTGAACAGATACTATTTTATAAATTTTACATGAACAATACACATTTTATAACAATATATTAACATCACAATTTTTAGTGCCCCTTGAAACAAAGCACACGATTAAAAATGAACAGTCAATTTAAATAAACGATGTATCAAGCATCACTTTCTCAGTGTCACTGGAAACAATAAACCAACATGTATGCATGTCACACCACACTGAATGTAACTTGAGCGACAATAAGAAAACCTTAACCCCGCTCCTTTTTTTTATTGGGGAAACAGGGGTCGCTGTTTCTTGATGACGTCCTTCGGTTCACCTTAATAAGCACAGTACATTTCGCCGTGGTGCTCCTTGTAGATGGAATAAACAAAGAGTAAAGAAGGAGATAGTTGAAAGACACCCTCAGTCCTCGGAACCTAATAACGTTGGGGTCGAAAAAGCAAGAGTTTGGCCAAGGTAGCCGAAGTGAAAAGAAAATAGATGGTTTTGATCTAGCGACGGGAAAGAAGAATAAAGAAGTGTGTGGTAATAGCTATCACACACAGCTGCGGTTCCTGACGGTTGCTGAGGCCATCACGCAAAGCCCACGTGCCCTGGGATGTTGTCGAATGGCCGAGATTGGTTTGGCCAACTTTGATGTTTCTAGGTGCCAAATGCATGAGCACCTGAAGAAGCTGCCTTAGATCTGGTTGCCACTCTCATCTTCGAATACCAGAACGTCCGGCTCCTGTAACAGCTGTTAGAAAAGCACCCAGACAGCAATTCCTGACCCGCGCCATTACCTGCGTAGATGTGTACTTTCCACGACCAACCTTGTGGTTTGACTAATTTATCTACAAACACCCTTCTATAAAGTGAACTACCACCTGGATCGAACGTAATCTGTTTATTATACGGACTCGATCTCCTTGCAATTATACCATCCCTTTCCATTTGCAGCAACGTTTCTCTAATCCTATCTCTTAATGAAAAAAAAGTTGGGTAAGATTTCAGTTTATAAAATGCATGTTCTACTTTCCGATTGCTCCACATCATATCCCTAAATTCACTGCTATCCAAACGCGCAGTCTCGGATTTCAGCCATTCGCCTTCAATGTTGGCGATATGAGACTGCAATGCCTTCGCACCCTCACGCATCTCTGCTCTAACAGACTCAACATGACTCACTAACTGACTTGCCGCAAGTCCATTTTCTTCTTGTCTAGTTTCCACTTCCATTTTCACGGCCTCCACCGTCTCATCTAATCTACCCAAAAGACCCTGATGCCCAATATTAACCAAATTGGTTATTTCTACTTTCTGCGCGTCCACCTGCCCTCGTATGGCATCCACTTCTTTCTCGACTTTCTTTTCAACTGCCTCAGCCGTATCATGTAATATATTATCTAAATTCGGGCATTTTTCGTTAACATCGCGAATTTGGCATTGCACCTCATCGTACTGTCTCTTACAGCTTTCGGTCATTTCATTCACTTGCGCACGGAGTTCACTACGCCACTCCTTTTGGCTAGTTTGAATGGCGCTGATGCCATTCATTAGCTGGATTAGCATATTTTCTAAGGAAACTAGCTTTTGCTGAGTACCGTTATAGCTAAGACCCTCGTCTACCTGGTGAGTCATATTCTCGGAACTGCACTCTGCCAGCCCTGAAACGTTTTCCTTATCCATGCCGCTTCGAAGCCTCAGAAACGAATAAATCGAGACAGGATTATTTTAAAATGTGAAACCCGGAATAAACTAACAGCTAACCTTCAAATGAAACCGAAACTCAACATAAAATATAACTAATATTTCCACAATTATATTCCCCAAGAATAGACGAAATACGTGCTACAATAATGATATTTGCGCAAAATACACGATACACACAGACTAAGAATAATTCGCAAAAATTCACGATAATACACGGCACAAAAGAATATTCCCCAAAATAGACGCGATACGTACAAAGAAAATAATCATCCAAAGCACAATAAAACACTTTTCCCCCAAAATTCAAGATAATACTCGATACAAAATA
Organism: Eucriotettix oculatus; assembly: GCA_034510155.1. Lineage (NCBI taxonomy): Eukaryota > Metazoa > Arthropoda > Insecta > Orthoptera > Tetrigidae > Eucriotettix > Eucriotettix oculatus. The sequence goes on along the minus strand of CM067376.1, from coordinate 241,169,312 downwards.
ATATTCCCCCAAAATTAAAAGATTGAAATGTTTCCACAATTCACGACATAGGACATCCGCTAAAATAGACGTTACACATGATAAAATATTCCCCCAAAATACACAATACAAGTGATAAAAGAACGAGCCCAGAATCGCTGTCCAAATGAATGCCCAACAACCGCTAATTTTGCTGGCCTTGATCATGCGTGTTCGTCGAGTTTGTAACCTTTATCGTGCCCCACGTTGGGCGCCATTTTATGTGGCACACTTCGGGTACCACGTGGTCAGGATTTTGGGCGCCACTTGCGTAGGTTATTTACGCAAGAATAGATTAAAAAAAAATAAAAAAATATCCTAAGAAAATGAATTTATTATAAACAAAACAAAAAAGTTATATATGAAATATTCATCTGCCTGGCCTGAAATTTTACCAATTGCGAAAGTTAACAATGAGTCTCCCTTTCTCAAGGATAACCGTGGTGATTAGGTTACGAACCCGCGGTCGCGTGATCATTCGTGGCCAACACTCACCAAAAGCCGGAACATTCAGGGACTCTTGGATGCCGCTCGTTCTGTGGCGCTGAATGGACCATCCACATCTCTCGCCGTCTCTACCACAAGTGCCTCTCTATCAGAATCTCAGAGACTACGGTAAATGTTTTCTCCCCTCCTCTCTACTTTCTTCATCCTCTTATTGGTCAGCCTATGGCTAAACCCAATATCCCGTCCTTAGCCCTTTCTCAGAAAGGGGGCCAAAATAGACTTGTTTGTCCCTTTACGGGATTTTCCAGCGTCCCTCTCGTCCTGAAAGTTCCAACTCTTGGCTTTGTGCTGACCACAAATGAAATATTTATAAATAATATTTATAATGCACCATACAGTTTACATAAGAAAAGTTAAAGTCGGTGACACATGAGGTAACCATACTAAAGATGAAGTAACGAGTTTCCTATGAGGAAGCAGAAGCGGCGGAGTATCGACCAGATACATCCCACGCCATAGTGCTGGATGCAGTCGACGGCATTCGAACGGATGAGTACCTTGTAGCATTAGTCAATTAAATTTGTTCATCAAATATTAGGAATTTTTCGAAGGTAGAATGTGTGTCTTCTTTAGCAGTAAGAAAGACGCGGAGGAATTAACAGCACGACACAGTACCATAAATATATGTAACCGAGCTATATGCATAATAAAATTGACCATAATTATTTTAGCAAACTTATGTCCAATTATGCCCAACGAGATATAAGCGGTAGAACTAGCTAAGCAGGAGATCAAGTCATCCTCAAATATTTAGGGTATTAAAGCTAACGCTAGGGAATAGAGATTCGCACATAATGGGTGACCACACACGAGCAGATTTCATCGGCAGATCTGATCGGCCGACCAATCGCCGGATTGGATCGCAGATAATTGAACGATCAAATCTGCGTTGGGTTTACACGTATAGATCAGATCTGAACAATTGACGGTCGTCACTTTCTGAAAAACAGATTTACCCGCGTATTCCAAAGATTCCATCTCAAATATGTTACAGTTACCCTAAAACACTTCTTTTGAATTTAAGCATATTAGCAGTTTTATAACGTCAATTATTAGTTGCAGTGGTGAACAATAACCCAGAATAGGTTGTTATTGTTATTATTACTAGTACAAAATATAATATAGGTTGATGTCAACAACGAAATATAAAATATTATTATTTAAACTATTCCACTGATTCATTAAAAAATTAGTTTCTTAATATTATTAATTGTGTAGGTAATTTCTGATTATTATAATAATAAAGTAGTCCTTTGACTTGTTTATTTCGTAATAAGAGATAATTAGGTAAGATAGTAAAAAGATATCCCTTCGCAGACAACAATTGTCGGCACGCCTACACTGTTGTTAAATCTGCCAGATGTCTGCCAATGAAATCTGCTCGTGTGTGAACACCCATTCTTTCTTTCAAACGTGCATTAAACCGGATATGGTGCAAAAGCTCCCTGAATCAATTTTATTCCATGAAAATGCTAATTTTAGAATTTTTCTTTCACCCGAAAAGGAAAATTATCTGTGCAAGTTAAAGGGCCATTTTGCTAAGGACTATAAATTGAACATCTCACACGCGCGACAGAAGAGGGACCCCAACATAAGGTCAGACACTGACAACAGTGTAAACAAAAAATCGGAGGAAAATGTGTCTTCCCACAAGGAGAGAGCTGCAACGCAAGCAACTAAGAAGAGATCGTCCCCGTCAACTTCGAAACATGGCAATAAATTAGAAGGTTACAGAAAGTGCAAGTAGAAAACCTCAAACAACGAGCTCAACCAACAATTGCCCCAAAGTTAGAGGCAAAGTCTAGAGCTAGCGAGGGAAGCTGGGGCTCACTGTACACCGACTCCAGAGGAAGACTGTTCGAGGACTTCGCATACCCTGCATAATAATGGCGAACCAACCCCTCGTGAATTCAGAAACAGGAAGAACATCTGCTATAGACATTACCTCTTCGTCTCTGTACTTTGACTGTTACGATCTCCAATTATGTCAGCTACCATTACCCAATCATGACTAATTTAAATATTGGTAGGCTACCAAAAGGCCCGCAGACAAGTGGACTAATGCAATACACCAAAAACAACAACTGCTCGGCTTACGAAGAGTCAATAAGGAAGAGGATAGTGGTTCAAGATATCTCTACTAAAGAAAGTATCAAAAAAAGATGGAAACTTTCTGTGGAATCATCAGTTCGGCAGCAGACGAAACGCTTGGAAGAAGAAAACGATCTAATAACGCCTGGCAGAGTACCAAACAAGCAACTTCTAAATAGATATAGGAGACACCAAACTCTGGAGAATAGACCAAGCATGCGCTCATTTTAGAACAGTTAAAGAGGCAACTGGAGCTGCTTGTCAGAAAAAATTACGAGGATTAACACCGCTACCAACCTAAAAGAACTTGGAAAGCTGGTAAAGAGCATGAGGGGCCGAATCGTTTCATATAGGCAGGAATCCTGCGTACCTACAGTAAACAACATTTTATTCAACGGAAATACGTGGGACAAGTAACGTGAGCATCGCTGACACGATACAAATTTCTCTAATCATGTTGTTGCCCCAGCTAAGCCATGAACCTCAACCTCCACATGCTTTCCTAGATAAGTGACCGAAACATGGATTATCTTCAAGAAACATGTTTACTAAACAGAGGGAAGATCTTCAAATATTACTAACCAATAAAATATTAATGAAGAACCTAGAAACGTATTACCAACTCAGGTGTGGACAGTTCATAATCATGTTGTTGTAACGCATTATAGCATCAAGTGTATGCATTTTTCATAAAAGAAGGAGAAATACAAATGTTTAACTGAGGAAAGGTAGCATTGAATGTAGCGTGGTAAAGTTAATCCACATGTGCTCACGGTCAGTTCTTGTTGCAGTTGGTGAACCGGATAGAAAATCTTTGCGAAACTATTTCCGTAACTGCATTTGCGACACGTTGCTCGCTGTTGACTAACTGTTTAAGGCGTGCAAAGTGAGGGCCACTCTCTGCCTATGTGCAGGTGGCGACCCGAAACAAATCCTGCTCGACTTCGCACTGTTCGTGGTCTCAGACAGACGAGATTTCACGCCCCCGCAATCTTGAATCTGGACCACTGGCGCACGACTCAGGTTTTCAATAAGATTACTAAGACTTCTCAGCGTGCAGCTTAGACGAGTAGCTATTTGAGTCACTAAAATAAAGAAAGCAACAATCTATCAACACTACGGGTCGCAATGTGTTTTTGTTTCTTCACAAAGATAAATAAATGTAACCTGACTTAACACAATGACAAACGAGAGTTACTAGAGAGTGAATACTTCGTAATTATCGAGACTCCAGAGTTTATTTCTATGACCAGCAGAACATAGTCTCCCATTTCGTTTCGTTAAACAGTATTAATTGTAACTGTCTGACTAATTGTTATTGACATGTTCTGATGGGATCGACCATTATATATAAACTAGATAACCTCCGTGTCTACGTTCGCGTCGAAATAGTTCTTTTTATTTTGTCCTAAAAACGAAACAACAGGTACAGAATTTTGATAAAGTTGAATTCATCAAATATATAAAAAGTACGGTATCAGGGCAAACTTATAACTCGCAGTTGGTTTAGAACAAGTAAAAATCAAACGTTTCGGAACCAACTTATGACTTTTTTTAAAAAAAACTTATGACAACACAATAGGGCGCTGCGGGAGTTTTCTCGCAGGCGCTTCAGCCCAGAGTGACTGCGGGGCTCACCTGATTATGTCGGGGATGCCTCGCACTCCCTCTGGGTACTTTTTATCAAAGTTTTCATATGCCGAGACACCTTCACATATTTTAGGAGGTATATGTACCGGGGTCAAAGACCTTGGACATATGGCAAGAGTTGTCCGCTGATCCCATTGGATCAGTCCTAAAACTGGTGAAGACACGGAGAAGGGAATGCTGCAACCCCACAGCAAACTCGTCTCCCGTCATTCGGAATGGCCTGAAAATAGTACCCAATGCCCGACCTACCTGATGCAGGTTTTCTAGGGTTTTCCCGGCAATTCCTTTTAGGGGAAACACCGGGTAGGATTCTTAAACTACAGCCGGGGGGCCTTAGCCAACCCTTGGCTACCTTCCTCTACCTTTCGCATCCCCCTATGCTATTAAAGGGGAGTTGCCTGTTTCAGGATCACCCTCATGTAGCCTGTTACTAAAAAAAGGAGCAATTTGGACAGAAATTGAATGGATTTATAAATATTTATATAAATATCTTTTGAACTCTTCAAGATATCGAAATGAAACATAAACGCAAATTTGTTTCAATCCCTGAAATTTTCAATGAAATCCGTTAAGCCGTTTCAATGCATAAACAGATCAAGTGTATGGGCAACCCGCATTTCCTTGGAGACTTTAACGCACGTAAAGTAAAGAAACCGTCTCGTAGAATTAAATATATATAATATTATACTAAAATTATCGAAATGAAATATTCACTTATATTTAACTTCAATTGCCTTTTTTAAAGTCTCAATTTTCATTCTATCCTCGTTTTACAGCGTAATATTAGTTTCCTTGCGTGGCTGAAGACTTTTCTTAATCCATTAGAATTATTTTCTTTATATAAGTCTTAAAATAGTCTTCCCTTTTCCTATGCATAAATACGTAATAACAGGATTGGATTATGGCGTGATAATTTACTTTATTTCATGTGTCTTAAGCGGAGAGGTTTGAGGTGAAAATACAATGTTTTAGGTCAGGTATACACTAGCAACGGTATGCCGCGACAAATAGTGGGAATATAACCCAAGATATGTAATTGATCCTAAAGTTTGGCTGCAGGGTAATCACGAGAGTGACCTTCGGAGTTCCGCCTGCTGTCATGGATTGGAAAGTTCTCCATGCCAGATAGGAAGCAACGAGGCAGTTGAATATACGTGGATTGTTTTATGTCTGGTAATTATGTAACAGAAAGAAAGTTTTTAAAAACTTACTTTATTTCTCAACATAGTCTCCTTCCTTGGATATATACTTGGCCCAACGAGCTTCCAATCACAAAAATAGGTTTTGTCAAACTTTGCAAAATAGTCCGTCACGAAATCGATAACTTCCTCAGTTGATGAAATTTTTTTCCTAACAAAGCAAATTTTCAAGTTGGTGCTAGGTCTGGGGAATAGGGTGGATGAGAAAATTCGAATCACAGAGCCCAGTTATGGTTGTAACCGTTTACGAATAATGTATATTATACCATGAGAAACCCAAAAGTCAGTGACCATCACCTTTCCACCTGACAAAACGTCTTCGCCTTTTATAAGCACTTTCACCAGGTTTTGTTCATTGTTTTGATTGTATTTTGGTGTCTGGAGTGCAGCGATGCATCCAAGATTTATCGACGGTTAGGAATCTGCGTAAAACGTCGTGTGGGTTACCTCTGAACATTACTTGATTCTCCGAATCCGTTTTTGGTCCAATGTCATCAGTCTTGGCACCCATCGCGCTCAAAAAGTTTTAAAGTTTTTTACGGAGGCTGAAATGCACTCGTTCAGTTGAGAAGCCTACGACATCAGCTACCTCACACGCTTTTCGTATGCAATATTCCATTTCGATATTGTGAACTTTTACGACGTTTTTTCCGAGTGGTGACCTCAATTGGACGGTCGGAGCGAGTTTCATCTTCTGTGCTTCTGCGACCTCTTTTAAACTCATCAATTCAGAAGTAAATGGCCTTCAATCCAGGTGGCAGAGTCTACATGAACTTCATCCAATTAGGTTTTGCTTGGTGCAGTTGTTCAACCTTTAAATGAAAGTGTTTAATGACAGCACGAAAATATTTTTTTCCCATTGTCTCCGTCTGACTATAAATCTAACACTACAAAAAACTGTAACAATTACTTACTGGGACATGTTTGAAACTTTTACAAATATCCTTTAAAGGATCATCTTTACCAAGAATGGCGCGAAGGTAAAATATTTTCCCTTCTTTCATAAAAATTTACCAGACATATCGAACAACCATCATATGTGTGTGAGGCCACTGTTCATTGACGACAAAGTCGGAGAAAGATTCCAGGTCGATTTGGAGAATTCCGCACGCCATCGTTTGAAGACCACGCGTGGAATTCGACATATTTTATATTAATCGAAAGCAAATTGTCTGTATGTATTCACTGTAAAACTATTAGATGTTATTAGTACTTGATTAAATATAAATATTATATTTTATTACACTACAAATAATAATATAAATATTAAATCTAAATAAATTGTAAATATAATTGTAACATATGTGTAATTGAATTGATTAAGTAATATTCCCCACCCAAATAAAAAGATAGTTATCAGTTTATCAATTGTTGCTATGCTTGGTATCTAATGGTCTCTGAAAATTGGAAATTCATTTAATAAGTAATGTAAGTTTAAGATGAAGCCCTCGTTGAACGGTAGTCTTGTACTGTTTGTATTGTAACACAAATTTTCAAAACCTGTTGGCCTAATGCAGAATATTAATGAATTTTAATATTTTATGCGAACTTATTAATATACACGAAAGCGTAATTATTGATCCCATTATTTTCTCTTATTGCTATTGCCACTTGAGGCTAGCCGACGTTGAAATGTTACTTTAATGCAGAATGATAATCGATTTTAATATTTTATAGTAACTTATTAAAATTCACGTAAGTGTAATTATTGATATTATTATTTTCTTGTATTGCTATTGGCAATTGAGGGAAGCCGATGTTGAAAATTGTGTACTTTCAATTTTTCAATTAAATAAAACCACAAAGTAGAAACCAATCAAGGAAGAATAAATACTAAGTAACTGACGAGCCATATGAATGTGGATTGTTATAAATAATAATTAATTCGACATTTTTCTATCTTCTAAATTTACTTTAATGGCCGTTGGCTGGAATTTAATTAAAGCAATTATTCTGTCTTAAATAACTAATTAAATAAGATATAACAACTATATATCACGTTGAAGAATCGACAATGACGTGGTTAGACATACCAAGACGCTTGAATGACTTGTTAGATTCACGAATAAGTGAACTGGTTTTATTAATGCCAGCTATGACAAAATTATACGTGGTTGTAATACTTGGGGAAAGAAAGAGTCCTTAGAATGTTTCAGTTCACAAAGTATCACCAATTAGCCACCACGAATACGCGTTGTTCAATAAGCGGATGGACAAGAATTCAGGAGTCCGGTCGTTATGCTCTGACCAGTGGGAAACACTCTGACCATACATGCTACTGTAGCAATTGCTACGAAAATGAAAAGAAAGAAACGGCTCTGACCTAAACAATAAGTAGAAACTATAATTATGAAAGTTTTATAAATATGGAACAACGTATGAACGGCCGATAGTACTACCAAATAGGGATTGTGGTTCGCATGTTGCAGGGCACCTGCCTGACCAAGACCAATAGCAAAAGCCCCATCAATGCCTCATTAATTACCAAGTGGACATCTGTATATCAAAATACGATTTACTTTGTTTGATATTTTATTTTAAAATATATAAATTGTAGAAAAAATCTATAATTTAAGGAAATATGCCATATAAATTGTTAAATATGATTCAGGCACGGGATTAGTAATATAAATCAGTAAAATATTCAATCTATAATTTAATCCAATAATAAAGTCAGAAACCGAAGTTTAGCTTGTATAAAACATGGCTAATATTTTGGACTACAATTCAGTAAATAATAAATTGTTTTAGTATTCTTTTTTTTGTAATATTGGAACACAAGATCGCAACGTCGTCAAACATTAATTACAACACAGTTTTGGGAAAAAAATCTCAACGAAGAACAATTATATCATACGACTCCTAAGTGACGTCCTATTATAAAAATTAATTTTGGTATTAATTACTATTGACAGAGCTACTGAATATGGGAAAACAAAGATAATGTTTCAAGAAAATGAAGAAGAACGGTCACGAAAAGAAAGCTGAGTGTGATAACCCAAATATCTATTTCATGATTAAGACTGCACAGTGAAGCCGAATTTCATGAAAAGGAGTTCATTCTGAATTGAAATTTGGTGTTTGCGCATGCGCACAAAGTTGATGGTGCGGAACGGTGCGAGAAAACTCTGCGCTCAACGAAGCGGTGTCCAGTGTTGACCAAAGACCAGGTAAGTTCACTACTCTTCTCATTTATTGCTACCATCAACTATTCGCCTCTTAATTCAACTGATAAATAACTTTAGAAATCGTTCGATATTTAATATTTTTTGTTTAAGTCCAAATTGTTCCTCGACCAATTAAGTGTGACTTCAAAACGCTACTGGAATTTTGAGGTGCTCAACTTTCGCCTTCACTGGAGACACATTCAATCCGGCAAACCTTAACATTAAATTACGATTTTCGGTAATAAAAATGTGGGCAGTATCGCAAAGAAATTCATTTGAGGCAATTTTTTACTTGGCTGCCATATTATTGTCATCTGTCCTCCATAAGGAATAAAAACCAAACATTAGAAATTTTAACAAAGTTGTGTTTATAATTATTCGTTATGTATGATAATTATTGCAATGTTTTTTACATTAAATCAATAAAGCGTATAAAAGCCGGTCTTACAAATGTATAATGAATTAATTACAATATTAAGACATCATCAATGTCTAAAGATAAAGTTAAAGGCCTTTTATAGTAATATTTTCTAATTATAAACCATATTTCATTACAAATTATTTCTATTTGTGTGAATACTACCAGTTTTAAATAAATTTCTCACTCGACTTTTCTTCTTTTATATTTTACTAAGAATATATTATTTGTTACTGTATGCATTGTGTATGCATGATAAAAAAAGGAAACGAAACAAATGAATAATTAAAAATTTCAGTGTAAACTGATATCAACTTCATACCTAAATTTCATAATACTTAATAACTGGAATGAATTGCAACTATTCAATAAACATCTTTAAGAATTTGGGGTGTTTTATCAGTGCATATGTAGTCATTTAATGAAAACGTATGAAATAATTTTAGGGAAGAATTTTTTAATCTTAAGTCTTGATTAGTTATCCTGTCAGATCGCATTATAAATATAGTTTCGTACAAGAAAAGAAAACAATTACGTGTTGTGGTAAACTTCATCACGTCATTTCATTAGGGAATTATTAAGCTACCCATATTACTTCTGAATATGGACAAGGAACCTCGATAATGATTGAAAAACACATTCTCTAATCACAGAAATGGCTCCACTAAAGGTCTAAGGACAACACATTTAGATTTCCTTGAGATGCTCTTTAGAATTATAACAATGAAAACCATATTTTGGATTTTCTATCCGCTCTAAAATCAATGTTGACCAATCGCAAACATTTTATAGCTCCGTTATTAATCAATAAAGTGTGATTAATGCATTTTTCTAGTCGTTGAAAACAGTAAATTTATCCTCTTTAGAGTTAATTTTGATTATGCGAATTTCAGTCAAACTTCGACTGTAATTTCACTCTTTTACATTGATACTTACGCAATCTAAACTTGCAAACTTCACCGAAAAATTACTTCCATAATATAAATAATTTTTAAATGAAATAAATAGTGTTATGAATAATGCCGAATCAAAATATTACTCCATTTCCAGCTAATAAAAACTTTTCCCAGCATAATTAAAATTCAATAATTTTCGGTACAAATAATAATCTATTTCTTCAGTTATAAATTCATCACCAATTGCATTTCTGTATATAATTATATTTCGTTATTATTTATCTATAAGCTATATGTTTTCCATGGTTTTAATTTCTCATAATTTATTCTAAAAAATCTCTGGACACGCATATTTTCTATAAGAAAGTCCTGAATTAAAATGGATTTGAATTTTTGTAATCCCCGTTAATTTCTAATTTAGTTTAAAACGACACGCTTGATGGCCACTGAACATACATCAGAAGTAATTATAATTGAAGATCAAGAAAAGAAAGCAGAGATCAAGAAATGAGTTAGACGAGGATGCACTCTGTCACCCACCCACACACCCACGCATATATATATATATATATATATATATATATATATATAGAATAGGCGATTTGGAAGTTAAAAAACGGAATATGGAAAAGGAATCAAACTGCAAGGAGAAGAAATAAAAACCCAACGCTTTGCCGATGTTATTGTAGTATTAGGAGAGACAGAAGAAGTATTGGAAACCATAATAAATGTTATGAAGGTGATCTGGAGAAAGAGTTCAATATGAGGAATAATAGATGGAAATCAAAGGTTATGGAGTATAGTTTTGGAAACCGTGGAATAACGAAGGATGTTGGATTGGGAAGGGATATTTTGAAGGAAGTTAAGGAATTCTGCTACGAGGGCAGCGTAACAACCAGGGATGGTAGAAGTATAGTTGACATAAAGAGTAGGACAGCACAGGCAAGAAAGGCTTTCACAATAAAGAATATTTTACTTACGGTTAATAAAAGTATGAATATTAGGAAATTATTACTAAAAATGTTCGCATGGAGTGTGGCGTTATATGGGTGTGAAACGTGGACGATAGGAATTAAAGAAAGGAAAATAATAGACGCCTTTGAAATGCGGTGGTGTAGGAAATAGCTGAAAATGAGACGGATGGATAGAATCACTAACGAGGAAGTTCTAAGCAGAATAGGGGAAGAGCGATTAATTTGGAGAACGTTGCCCAAGTGAAGGGATAAATTAATAGGCCACGTTTTAAGAGATTGTAAAACTAGCATTAGAGGGAAGCGTGTGGGGAAGAACAGAAGAGGTTGGCGAGGACAGAATACGCTAAGCAGATTAGGAAGAATGTGGGATGTGGTAGTTATGCATAATGAAAAGGCTTGCGCAAGATGTGTTAACTTTGAGGATTGCATCAGAATAGTCTTAGGACTGAATACCACAACAACAATGAACAGCATCTCACTGTTATAATTAATGTCCAACAGGCGACGAAGAAGCCACAGTTTTACACTACGGGCTCGGAAAGGCAAATAACGCAATGTAAGGTTGCATCTTCACCCCTTTCCTGTTCATTTTCTATTTTAATGTAATTGAGAGAAAATTAGTACACGAAGAAGCAGAGATTGCAGAGAAAATTGGTGGATGGGACAACATCAAAAACCTCCGGTATTCAGATGACACCACTATTTTATAAGAAACGGAAGATGGTCTTCGGAAACTGACAAAACTGGTTAAACACTGAAATACAAACCTATACTTCTCCTGTACATCAAAAAGACAAGATCACGACCGTATCTGGGGTTGGAGCTGTCATAGTAACAGTTTCCCGAGTGCATACATGATTTCTTTTTTCTCAATTGTCAGATTGATTAGATTAATGACCCTAGCCTTGAAATAAAGCTTCGAATATCCCTGGGAAGAAGATAAGCATGATCAAAGTATTGACAAGCAAGGTAAAAGGAAGATTTGTTCGTACCATCTCCTTCCCGAGAAAGTCGGACCTATGAAAAGAAGAGAAAATGAAGTTTGACTTTGTTGAGTTGACGTGTTGGCGGTGGTTATTCCGTATCTCGTGGACAGCAACGGTGACAAACAAGGAATTTCTGGTGAGCCATGCAGGTGATTGGATGGCAAGATCACAATTAGACAATGAAATGCGATAAAATCTATCACAGAAACATTTGAGAGTCTGAGTTATTCCTTAATTTAACATGATGTACACTTGACGGAAGTCAACTCCACAGATAATATTCCTCAAACTCATGGCTTTGCAGCATCTAACGGTAGTCGGTGATTCTATTTAGCTTCCACTGTCCTTGGTATATCTCTACTACATATCTTTCATGTTCTGGTGAAACCTCTCTCCTTGCTGTTCAGTCACTGCCCCAAAATTTTCGGGAAGAGAGACTAGATGTAAGTTCAAGAAGTGCAGTTTTAAACTAATTGAGTATCCTTGGTCTTTGAAAATCTCAGCATGTTGTCTAGGATTCTTCCAAAGTTAGTATACCAAAAACTATGGAATTTCATACTGATCGCTCAACATCTTCCATTGCGTTTTCAAAGGTTTTGTCCTTCATAAGCTTTCGAGTATCAGGACTGACCAAAACACACTCCTTCAGCTAGTCCAGGTAGCCTAAACGTATTACCATTTTTGGAAATGCCTTGACAAACTGCTTCATTATTACAAGTTTGGCGTGGAGTGTGGTAAAAGCAATTCAGACGTTCTTTTCTCTTATTATGGTGTTATACATGCCATTCTTTCTGGATACGGTGTTTTTTACATTCAGTCGCATATTACTTTATAGTTTTTAGAATAAGTCCGGGCTTTGGAATAAGTTGGAATGGACGGAAAATAGAGATTTAAATCTAGTCGTGCGTCTTAATCTAGGCAATCCGTTTATTTAAACTAAATCTTACGTGGTTGAATTGTTTAGATGTTTTCCCGTACTCAGTAATCAAATATACACAATAATTACCCTCCATTACGCAGATAAAAAAATGTCGCAGACGTGTTTAACGATTAAAATATTGGGTTACAACATGGACTTCTCAGTTATTTTCACTTGATGTGTACTTCTATTTTGTTTCAGTGTCGTAGCCATTATATAATTTTGTGACTTTTCAAGACAAAAAACCGGGTCAATTTTATATCTGTTCTTTCAACTACTGGCACAGATTAGGACAATCATCAGTTTTGCAATCAGAAAGTAATGGTGGAATTTACTACAATGACGAATCGCTTGTTCAAATCTTCAGTTAAGATAAATTAGCGTGAACTCCAGGATATTATAGGTATTCGCTCAAATTCAACAATTGTCTTGAGATGGTACATCCTGAAATTCTGTACAATTCCCTCTGTTTTGGCCAACGTGGGCTGTATTAAACAATGTTCATATTCCGCAGACAAACCATCAAGATCACTCGTAAATTCCATCGTGACTTAAAAATTCCATACCACTAGCTTTCAAAAGCGCTGAAAGTGTTTCTGCTGCTATCTTCTTTAACATGAATCATAATTTGATGATCATAAATCTGCGATAACGTAGCAGGAGTTTAAGAAAGCCATCAATCTGCCCGTTGCAATAGATTCTTCTATCTGGACCACCGTATACTAAACGATTCAACTGGAAAAATCCGTACAGGAACCCCACGTACCTAATGAAAACGGGGGTAGTCTTTTTTAACCGCATACACCTTTCGTATTACCTTTTTCAATACTTATTTTGAATTCCCTTGAAGAAACTTTTGTAACGTAGACAACTGTCCTCTGAAAAATTACCTACCTTAGAGAAAGCTGAATTGTACTCACCTCCATGTTTGTGTTGATATACGAACTGATTGGCGGCGGAGCAGTGGACTCGCCATTATAACCGTCCACTGTAAACTGCGTGGAAAACGTACAGATGGTTTCTGCAAAATTGCTAATACAGAGGGCTACTTTTGAGTTTAGAAAGTACTAGGCAAACTACTTCCCTTCCTCACCCCCATATTCTAAAAATTTAAGTTAAGAAAAGATAATTTGTAATCTTTTTTGTATTTGTCCATTCGGATGAAATTGTCGATGTGATTGCCAATCATTCTGCTTCTGTATTTGTATTTTAAGAGTTTATTTCAAGTTCTTGTACAGAAATCTTAAATGGAGGGGATATTATTTTAAATTATTTAACAAATTATTGCGTTTTAAAATAATAGTAATTTTATTTATATTTCTAAACAATTTATAATCGAGTCCTGCGCACTATTACAAATAATACATATTAAGGAGACTTACTAATTAAATATCAAAGGAGTTCTCAGGGTTAATTACTGGGGTAGCAAGATGTATCAAAGATTTTACGCTCTTTCTCGACGAACCTGTTCCATCTTCTAGACGATTCCGGAACTTCCGCGTAGTAGAATTTTCCTTCTTCTTTTGTTTGTGTATTAGCCCTCGGTCAACGGAAAAGGCTCTGGACTTGGCACTGCCCATTTTCACCCTTGACAATGTTTATAACTTAGCCGATAGTTTTGCTAATATGGTTCACTTCTGATAAACTTGTACTTTTTTTGATAAGTTAAGAAAATGACTTTTCCTTTTTCTTTCAGAATATGACTTTTCTGCTCCTCTTCTGAACTACCAAGATACGCTGACTATTTATTTGTTTATTTCTTCTTCTCTTCTACTTACTCTGCTTCCTGTTTCCTTCAACTTCTGAGCAACATGGTCGCCTATCTGATTGCTCGTTCTTTCAACGTTCGATTCACTATGCTCAATTTTCGCCTTCTCTCCTTACAGATAAACACTTCTTTTCCTCTTCTCCAAGGGAAAACTCGACCCACGTGACGTGTGTTCACCAATCATTATTCGTCCTCCGTCAATCGCGGCAATTTTTGCGCTGGCGAAGGGAAGGGTGTCCTTTGGAATTATTATGTGTGAACGTCTCTGCAGCAAAACAATCCTAATGTCTTGCAGCTGCGCAGATGCGCTATTCAGGCGACATCCTGGCAACTTTAATAATCTTGTGCCATCCTGAAATTAAACTTTTCACTATTTTTCCCTCAACAGCTTCCAACTCAGCAATCTTGTTCTTAGAAATTGAAAACGCATACGACAGTCAGGAATCTCAAAGTCGTGGTCCTTTGAATGTGCACGAGTAGCCTGCGCAGACGGCTGAAAGCATGGCCTCACGTTTATTTGCACTTATTAACTTCTCGCAATCCATGTTGTAGTGAACGTAATGAGAATTTATTTATTTCAACCTTAGTAGGGTGTCTGTTAAAATATGGACTAGTAAAAATGAGATTTTTTTGTATTCGTCATTCATATACTGTATATTGCGTCCTTATGTCGGAAGAGCCAGCAAGTTTTATTGTAAACAAAATAAATGAATGCTTTGTCTTGTTTCCTTTGGTACTCATTACTTGCGAGAATCGAACCCGGGACCTCTCGCTAACCGGGCGGATTCTCTAACCACTAAGCCAGTCTGAGCCGACGCCAAGGAAACGGGTTCGATTCCATCTAGTCTTCTAGTTTCACGGACTTTGGGCTTATATGACACTAGCTATGCTCGTGACTTCGTTCGCGCGGAACTTGGATGTACAGGAATTCAATTATATTAGAATGACTATCCGCCTCCGTTTTCCGGGTTCAGTACCGGGTTTCTAATCTCTGTACCCAGCTGCGAAGCTGATTCTGGGCTATGTCCCAGGAAACCTGCATTGACCGTATTACGACGGATGTTTAGGCTACGTGTAACAATCTATTATAAAATCATTAATTTGATCTGGTTAGTGATTTACACATTTGCGTGAAACTGAAACTAAAAGTAAGCATATGTTGACAGTCCTGTATCTTAAACAACAATCTTGTGACCTCCAACAAAACTCCTTCTGCAATAATAGATGGAGTGAGAATCTGTCATACTGCCAAAAATATGCATGTAATAACATAGCCATGTTGTACCTTTAAAATTTCGAGGCAATCGGATGAATACTATAGGAACGCCTAATAAGACTTATAGCTCGAAGCTTTCCCGCCGGCCTTGGGGCGACTATTCAATGGATTTATTAATATTTATATTAATATCTCTTGGATCCTGCAATAAATCAAAATGAGACATAAACGCAAATTTAAGTTAAAAATTATTTATATCAATTTTTTCTCAACACTGAAAGACATCAAAATAAAAACACACCCGAATATTGAAGTTATTTTTCCTCTTTCAATACTTAAATTTTCATTTAATATATGTATATATTAATTGTGTTAATTCATTTATAGCAGCTTCGATTTGATTATGTGGCTGTAATAATTTATGCAATAGTCACCGTATGCATCCCAGGCAAGTGCGTAACTTTTACAGGAAGCAGTATTGTGTCGACTGTCTCATGCGCTACCTGTCCAACGACTTGGAACTATGATAATCCTTCTCCAGGAAACTGTACTAACACTCAGGACATTTGTCGTCCGGCCATTGTTTTGACACAGATCCTCAGGAAACGGAAAAAATCTTTCTTTTCGTTCTTACACCTTGAAACGTCTTCAATGCAAAAAAAGTGAAGCTTATGGCGCGGAGTTTTTAGTTTATCACCCTGTTCAACATGGTATACTATTTCTCCGTGCATATGGAACATGGATCTATAATTATACAAAGTGTCAAAAGAGGTTACGTATCAGATTTTTTAAAAGTGAATATGTGCAATTATAAGCCATTTCTGCCTCTAATTCTTGCAACGATTATATTATAAACATTTTTGAAAATTTACCATTTCACGCCCCATACATTATGAGATCTAAATTTCATCATAGCCACCGTCACGAATCAGTATTTTAATCGAGTCTGCTGATAGCTTAAATAATCCCAGCAACTTAAAAAGTCTGAAAAAATGTACAACACCGGGAGAGACAGTATCAATATCACTAACCACTAAAAATATTTATTCCCATGCACATATCTGTCTTATTTTATGTTTTAAATTTTCTTACTCCCCCCCCCCCCGCCGGGTGATAGTAGAGTCTTACCTGTACAGTCCTTGCTTGCTTCTGCTTCTGGTCGCATTTAACTTGTGTGAAAAATTAGGTCGAGAGTGTTCCATGCTTTTAGATTTTTATGCAGTACATACATACAGAAAAATACAATTATATTTATAAGGAGAAGATACTTGAAGCATCTTTGCGGTGTGATTATCGTGTAATAATGAGTAAATATACATATCTAACAATAATAATGTAGAGTATTTGCGGCCGGGTCTTTCAAAAATCAAATTCTTTGTGGCTTTTAAAACAATTTTCATCATTATATCTATATAATTAAAAATTATAATTACTTAATTAAAATGTTAGCATTATTTCACGCTAAACAGCAATTTAAGCATCTCGCTTGACAGGCTTGACACTTGAGGGCATAACATGTCGATTTGCAAGTTCTGTGTCTTTTAGGGAGGGCCTTTTTTACCTGAATAGAGGGGGGAAGGAACATAAATCTTCTATAGATCGACAGAAATCTTCTATGGAATGATCAGCGCTAAACACAAAAAATTACGGCAATCAGATGAATGGGATAGGAACGCCTAAGAGCAAACTATATAAGTCGTAGTTTGTTTTGACCGGCAATTCAATGAACTTACAAATATATGAGGAAATGACTGTGGGAGTTTTCTCGCAGGCGCTTCAACCCAGAGTGACTGCGGGGCTCACCTGATTATGTCGGGAATGCCTCGTAACCTCTCTGGGTTTTTCCAAGTTCTCACATGCCGAGACACCTTCACCTATTTTAGGAAATATTGGGGTCGAAGACCTTGGGCATAAGGTAAGGGTTGTGCGCTGATCCCATTGCATCAGCCGGCTAGCTGCCTCCTAAAACTGCTGGAGACACGGAGAAGGTTATGCTGGGACACCACAGCAAACTCGTCTCCCGTCATTCGGAAGAGCGTGAGAATAGTACCTACATGATGCAGGTTTTCTAGGGTTTTCCCTGCATCTATTTAGGTGAAACACCGGGTAGTCAATCCTTGTTTACCTTGTTCGACCTTCCGCATCCCCTATTTTCAATTCCCATCCTATGCTATTAAAGTGGATTTGACTGTTTCAGTATCACCCTCATGTAGTTTGTTGCACAAGAAAAAGATTCATATCTTCTGAACTCTTAAAAATATTGAAATGAAACATACACTGAAATTTAAGTTGAAGTTCCTGTTTCAGTCCCTAAAAAATTCATTGAAACCTGTTGGGTCGTTTCGGAGCCTATTGTAGACAAACCTTCAGGCAGTTAGGTACTTCAATTTGATTTATTGTTGCAGATTAATTCCCTTCCTATGCTATTAAAGGAGAGTTGCCTGTTTCAGGATCACCCTCATGTAGCCTGTTACCCAAAAAAAAACACACTTAACTATTTGCCGTGGCATTGCTCCCGTGACTGTTGCTTCATTTCAACAAAACTTATATATCTCGTCCATTAATGAGCATTCTTCGTAGAATTATTATTTAAGTTAAACTCAAAACATAATTTTTCCCTGTGAATTTTAAATTAATTTTCGAGGTTTGGTTGTGCTGCGTAGAAACTCGGGCTAGCATTCGCCTGCCACAGTTTCACTTTAATTGGAACACATCGCCATCTGAGTACTGATAAGAATTCTACGTAGCCAACGTTTTCTGTTTCATTTTACATGATTTTAAAAATGATCTCTTTTCATGTATACCAGGGATTCTTAGGATCTGTGGATTATATAAATGGTCCTTAGCAGGATTGACCGCGAAAAACGTGCGTGGCAAGATGATCGACAAAATAAAATTAATATGGGGTACGGGAGGAAGGATACTTTTGTTGGAGTTTCAGAAGGGTAATTTTAGGACCAGACTACTCCAGTTTTTATTCTCCTCCTCGTATATTAGGAACAACTAAAAGAATACCAACCAACCATAAAATTGCCACGTTTAAAAATATGGAAAGGAAGTTTAAGATAAGCTTAATGAAAAACCAAAAAAGAACTTTCCTTGAAAAGTGACGCTTGAAGAATAAAATGATGCACCCTTTCGTCTAAAGTCCTGCAACAGTAGCAATAAAATGAAGACACTTTAACCTTGCCCTATTGCATACTAAATTCAATCGAAGCTTTCATCTAGTCATTTCCCAAATGCTGAAAAGGGTTGCTGGCCCTAAAACGGCAAGGCTCAGGTCCTAAATAGCGATGGTAGGAAGGAAGAAGGGGGAATAGAACTATTACGTCATGTATGGCTTATCTCTTGGATACCTACCACTCAAATTATGAAGTTTACTGTTATTGATAAATAATATGAAAAAAATTGAGCTTTTACAGTACATTCCGCATAATTATAAATGTATGTAAATCATGTCACTTTAATCATTGGTTTTCGATGTTTTATGCAGTTTAATAAAATAATATAACCTTAAAATTTTGACTGGGTTTAACACTTTCTATATTTTATGTAATGAATATAGTGTTCCTGTTCTAATTACCAACGGTAGTGGTTTTTTTTAACTTCTTGAAGGAATATTGTCATATATCTTTCCTGGCCGTTTATTGACTGTTAGGGTACTCCTGATTCGTATAGTTGACTTCAGGAACGAAGGCGGGTCCCACATATCGCCGAACAAACAATTTTTCCTTCTATTTAGTATAGGGCATGAATTTTGTTATCATGGATCAATTATTACGTCAATAACGTGTTATTGATGGATATGAAAACATTAATTAATTTTTAAAAATAGAATTAAGATTTAATAAATAAATAAAAGGGCAAAGAAAGTATAAATGCTTCAATTGAAGCTCAATTAGGAGCGTATAGCTCATTTGGAAGAAAGACAAGAATGGAAAAATGTTCACCGGACCAAAGACTCGAACACCAGACCTCCCATTTTCCGGGCTGGTACTCTACCAAATTCCTCCATTCCTGTAAACCTAAGCCAGGCTCACCTAAAATTTAGTAATCACATTCATCACAATATAATTTGTAGGAATTTTGTGAAGAATGGACATTGTGCAAATTGAGCTTCAGTTGAAGCATTTCTACTTCATTCAACTTGAATTCCATGCACCTTTGACCAATTAATACAATGTCAGACGCTGTTCGAGTATGTTCGTGGTTGTTTGTATGAGCGTGGAGAAGCTCGGGGACATCAATCTCTCCTTCCTGTCTCCAGCTCTTTCTTCCGAATGACAGAAGGCATGCGATTTTAGTGAATCCTACACGCTCCTCCAATCTTTCCACTCCAGAAATCCAGAGAATAACGGATTCCACCATTGATCGGTAGTAGCATCATGCTATATTTGTCACTCTTACATCTGACTTTACTTCATTGCTCTTCCCGGGAAGTTCACAGGAATACCGTGTATTGTTGTTATTGAACAGTGGGCCTGCTTCTGAACGGTAGTTTTAAACATTGGGATCCAGATTTAAACTGTTCTGAGCATATTATATATTCCTCTACAGTAACTCGTACTTCATTCAGCGTCCACCATGCGTAACTCATAGAGGAATTTGTTTCTATAACATTCTATCTTTTCTGAAATTTCATTAGCGACATCGTCCAAGATTACCAACTTCTGAGTATCTCTTATTACTTCTTCGATTAAAATATTTCTTAAAGCTGTTCTTTTAATACTGTCCATATCGTAAAGAGCATATTCCAGGCCCATGTGCTTCGGCGATCCCTCATTACCGCAGATATACAGACTGCCATTTTTCCTATTTATTCTTTCCGGGTACAGGGGATGGACAAAATAATATGAACACCTGCATTTACACAATATTTATTGGCTAATAAGGAGTTGGACCACCATTTGCTTTGAGAACAGCTGCAATTCGTCGTGGAATAGATTTGGAGAGTATCTGAATTGTTTAGAACGGAATATCCTCCCTCTCTTGTAGCAAAACATCTGCCAAATACCGCAGCGATGTTGGAGATGGAAATCTGCTTCTCACTCTCTGCTGTAAAACTCCCCATAAAGGTTCAATGATGTTGAGGTCTCGAGATTGTGATCGCCAGGAAAGATGTTTGATGACATTCTGATGCTCCGCAAATCACACCTGAACCTTTTTGGCTGTGTGTTTGGGCGCATTATCATCTTGGAATAAGGCAATATGCTTGTCATTGTAAAAACGTCATTGTTGAGTATGTCGAAATATTAATTCTCAGTAATCCGGCCAGTAAGGGTAATGACCCGGCCAGCTGAATCCTACACGTTATATCTGCCCAAATTATAACGAAACCTCCCCCGTGTTTGACTGTAGGAAGCAAGTAGTCCAGATCGTAGGCTTCTCCATACATAAACCCGGCAATTTGTAGGAAACAATGTAAACGATGATTCATCGGACCAAACCACATTCTTCCAGTCATTCAGTGTCCAGGTTTATGATCGTGGCACCACTTCTTTTTCAGCTTTGCGTTGGTTTCCGTTATGAAGGGCGCACTTTTTTTGTCGAAACAGTATTGCTCAAGTGAGTGTTGAGCTCTGCAGCCACTTTTGCAGCGGAAGTTTTATGTTGTGGTCACAATCCTTCTTATGTTCGTCTATCTTCAACTTTCACCCACTATTCCTCTTCGCTGAAGATGTTTTACCATTTTTCATTAATTTTGTCATTACTGTGGATACTGTCGCTCGTCAAACGTTAAACAGTTGAGCCGTTTTCGTCACAGATGCTCCGGCTGACGACGCACCAACGATTTGCCCCCTTTCGAAGTCTAAGAGATCACGCATTTCACCGATCACTGGTGTTAACCGTCGCACAACAAAGCATATAATATACTGCAATATAACTTCGAAACGTAGCACGTCAACTGGGAAATGCAGCCGTGTCGCAGAATTTATACGTATACAGTGGTGCCAACCTGCAACAAGCCGTATCCTGTTGCATGGTGTTCATATTATTTTGTCCAACCCCTGTATGTCCCGGAAAAAATTTAATCAATTTTTTATTTGGATGATAATAGGGCTCTAATTCTTGGTAAGAATCTGTATGTTTTTCTTCCGTTCGTGGTGGTATCCCATCTTTTCTACCATAAATCAATTTCCTCTTTGCTACTGGTTTGTTTTCCAATAATTTATTCAATTTTTCTTAGATTTTTTTCTTCAGCCTTATACTTTACAACTAGCTCCCTTATTTCCAGGTCGAATAGGACTACTTCCATTAGGAACCGTGTGGGTCTTTTTTGATATTGTCCGAATGGTTCCTCATTAAAATCACGGTGCTGCTGCCACGTCCGGGGCCAAAGGTTGCAGCAGAAACATGAAAGTTTTGTTATATTTTAATTAAAGAACAGCGGAGGTCTCAAACGTTATGAAGACGAAACGTTTTCAATGCCAATAATTTAATCCATTTATAACTTTTGGCCATTCCTTGTTTTTTTATTTATAATAACAAGGGAGATTATTTAATTAATATTAAAAATATTATGGTTTTGTTCAGTTCATTTTATTCATTTTTTAATCTTCAACGAGAAAACGATACGCTTTATATAAATTGTGTGAAATCCTTTAATGCTTTAATTTTCAGTTATGAGCAATAATGAAGAAAAAAATTATCATGAAATCACAAAAGTTATTGATTTTGGGAGGGGAGCATTCCCCCTCCCCTACTTGTATTCTCCAAAAGTCCTCAAAATATAGCACCATGAAACAGATAGGAGTTAAATGGTTTATAATAAACACTGGTTTTGTTTCTTACTTTAACTGTATTTTAAAAGGTCTAACGTCGTATTGTATTATTTTCTGCAAGAGGACCTAGAACGTGACTGTCACCCAAAAGGATCGTTTTCCGGGCTTCCCATTCTTTTGCTATTACGTGGAAACACTGACAGCCTTGATGATTTAATTGCGAGAAACTCGGTGCAGTAAATTTGCGTGACGCTTTAATTTCGTGGGAGGTAACGCGATTGAGGTTGTCGTAACCCGAAGACAGAAACCAAGTCGTCCTCGAATAGGATCATTAGAAGTACTGCCAGATATTCAAACTTTCTGACTTCCCGAAAATAAAAGCATTGATTCCATATGCATCACCTATGGTATATCTACGAAAATACTGTTCTTTTGATTACTTTTTCAATGTTCCTTGACCAGGTATATTTTTAATTCGGAATCAAATGCTTAGTTAAATATGGTGACTGGTCTTTCTTTTGGTTTTATACAGTTCACTGACTCCTCATATTGTGTAATAATATGTATTTATATATTTATCATTATCACTGCTTTTCACGAGCATGTTTGGAAACTAATTAAATTAAATGTAGGCTTATTTTTTCACGACTTGTACTTTCTCTTTCTGAAATTTAGTTTACAACCAGTGCTATTTAAATGATAAATTTTGAGATTATTTCCATATCTTTCCGGCAAATTTTCAAAGATAAAACTCGTTTTGGACACCTAATTCAACTGTTTAATGGGCACAAACACTCAGTATCTTCCATTAAAGTTCCTTAGTTTCCTACATGCATTCTAAACAGAGTATATACAAAGGTTTATAATGCTGCTTTATGGCCTATAATTGTGAATTACATGTAAATTGGGGAGAAAATTTAAAAGTTCGCTAGCCTACTTTGTTTAAGTTTGATTCTCTGGTTTAGCTTGTTCAATAGACTTTAACACACGTTTTTTATTGACCACTTTGTTTCCTCCATATTTACTTCGTTGGAGCTCGTTGGCCGTTGTCTAATATTCTACCAAAATCCGACCATCTTTTGGGACCTCCTCAGTTCTTTAATTAAAAAATAACAAAATTTTGAGTGAAAACAATGGCAAAGAGACAGATCGCAAAGCTCAAACTGTTGCAACATTATATATTTAAACTAAACGATTAGCATTTAAAAGATTCCACAATTCACAAGTAAATCACAATAATAATTAATCATATATAGAATTTCATTTTTGCGTATCTCTTTTTACATTTTTCAAATTACAGTTAGATTAATATGTGACTTTCTTCCATCAATCTAGAATATTAATTTCTACAACTAAAATTTTAAGATTACTCCAATCAATCCTGTGATTTTTAAAACGTATATGTTTAGTTAGCACAGATTGTTTTCAGTTTGAAAAATATACTTCAATTCTTGTTTCAAGGTCGCGCTTGGTCTTACGAATATAACAATATTTGCAGTCTTAACACCTATAATGGAAACTGGGGAAAAGTTAATTTCTAAATTAAATAAAGACAAATTTATTACTTTAACATTAGACAAATTAATTTATTAAAAAATACAATAAAATGCAAATTTAGAGCCCATTAATATGCCACAACTAGCTCAGCAAGAGACTCAATCTAATACAGGGTCATGAATGTGCGGATTGTTGCGCAGTAGAAAAATAGAATTTCGCATTTTGTTGCATTAATTGTCACTGACACTCCTGATTTTCGTGTTTCCGTACTTTTGAGGCAGCTTCTTACTTCGTTAGCTCTGGCTCGATTACCTGGGATGTCTCCGGGAGTTCGCGTCCCAGTACCTGACTCTTTTCTTCCAAGAATTCTGGATCCGTGATTACATTGACGGGTGAAACCCACTTGACGCACTCTGCCGTCAGTCTTCTTTCCTTCTCTTACGCCAGCAAGATTACTGGTTGTCGGCTCTCTGTTTCTACGGCAAGACTCACTTGTCAGTCTCATCCCCTCTGACTTTCTCATTATTCAAAACCACGGTACATAGAGTATACTTGAGTTAAAATAAGTCAGTTAGTGTTACTATTCATAAACTATATCATTGTATGAATTCAACTATTTTACGAATTATAACTTAATATTATCATCGAAATAAATATAAAGTATAAATTTTGACTTCCATTAAACATAGTACTGTTAATTCAATAGATTCTTAACTTACTTTATGAACTGAAACTCAATATTTCAAACCAAAATATGAACACATGGAAGGATGATAATAAATACGAAAGATTTAATTGAACTATGTGAATCTCTTCTTATTCGTCAACTGTAATACTCATCATGATTCCAATTCGTAACCGTAATGACTTAGATATCTCACTGTCACGTAACAACTCACTTCGCTACAATCTCTAATCGTTTACATGATGTGCATCCAAGCCGAAGATGACCTGTAACCTCAAAATTGTGTCTCAAACAACTTCGCGATTTTAATGAAACACATATAACTAAGTCAATCGAAAATTATATTAATAATAATGGTAATTAAACGTTCTTAGCTTTGGTTTTATACGTTTCTCTTACGAAAATGTAGTTTTAAATCTGTCAGGTTACTTGAAATTTAGGAAAAATTTAACAACTTACGAAAGTATTTTGTATTTATTATCATCATCCTTCAATATATTTGCATTTTGGTTTGAAGTGTTAAATTTCGGTTCATAGCTTAACACGGCAAGGTTTAAAAGAAACAAAACATTGTAATTTATATTTATTTCGAATATATATCATTTTTAAAAGTAGAAGTAACATTAACTACTTTGAACCCGAGTGAACTCTCTGGACCGCAGTTTCTTTGACAAAGCTAAAGCAGAGCGTACCCGAACAGACTTGAGCGTTTCACGAAGAGTGTTCCTCAGGCCTATTAGAAATATATATATATATTGTAATATACTTTTTTGTATATAAAAACATTTATTAATTTAAAGTACAAATATGATCAATTTTAATATTTTTGTTTATTAATTTAAGTGAAGACACGGGCTTACTCTCAGGGGATTTTGGGTCTCTCAAGAGATGGAGTATGCATTAGCTGAAAATAGAAAAAAAATCATTGAATGTTATTTATCCAGAGCAATGAGCAAGTTTCACAATTTTTTTTTATCGCTTACCCACAATTACTGGGCCAACAAACATCCACCTCTCGAATGTTTGTGCGTCTCTCTGGCGTCTTGCAGGATTCGACCACGTCTGCTCACGTCCGTCCACTCGCCTGCCTTCTGGGGTCGAGCCAAGTCCTCTCCTCTCCTTGTTTCACTTCTCTTCTGGGGTCTGGATATCTGCTCTCTGGTTATCTGCTCTCTGGATATCTGCTCTCTGGTTCACTCGCCTGTCTTCTCGAGTCTGGTCGCGAGTCACCATCGGCTTCCCTTTTAAACCTTCCGACGGGAATTCCCCTATTTCTCAACATTTCGGGGTTCCCCGCCCTCATTTTTCCCGCGGGGGTTCACCATCGTCATTTTTTATACACGCAAGGCGGGCCTCCCCCCGCGGGGAACCACCATCTTTCGGCCGACTAGCCGTTGTTGTTGGCCTCATAACGCCACAACGTTACAAAATCCCCCTTTTTATCACAATATATATATCAATGACCACCATAAAAATTAAATAATTTCAATTACTTAATTTTATATTACGTTTTAGAAAATCAGGTTGGGATTGGAACCCAGGACCACCCTACTTACTCTTCACAGCCTAACTTTTACGACATCGTTAAGAATGCCTTTGAATTAAAATAATTGCACCTTGGATCAGTTTAAGCAATGCCCTTTCTTAAAAAATGATGAAGTAAATTATATGTAAGCCTGCGATTCAAGTGTACTCTCGATTCGCGAATCGACTTGGATTAGCTCAGTTATTACACATCATTATCTAAAAACATGAAATTAAAATATTAATAAAAGTATTACGTAAGTTAAACATGACTATTTTGGTCGTTTTTCCTTTCCTTATAAGGGAGTATCCCGTACCACGCGCATTAAAACTACGATGAGTTTCCAAAGCATTGTTATGGGAAGTTTATCTGTAATAAATCCATATAGAATAAACTGAATGTTAGTATACTACACAAAATATGTACAATATATATTTTTGTATCTCAACGGATCGCGAAGTTATGTCAAGGGATTTTTAATTATCCTTTGAAACATTTTGCTGGGCTGAATATATATATATATATATATATATAATGCTGTAACATTTCCGAGCCTCTCAATTTTGGTATCACTGGGATAGCATAAGGAAGAACTTTGAGGTAAACAGGCTCCCATATCAATGACAAATTAGTTCATGTTTTATAAACTTGGAATAGGTAATGGTTACGTCGTCGATCTGAAAAAAATACACGAAAATGTCCTGCATATACAGTAACTAAAGTATAGATTCATTATATTCGTTTTATCTTTCTTAAGATAGTATTAATACTTTCTGTCCAGTTTTAATGATTTGTGATTACTGTTTCAGAAATGGCAGCCTCTGTCCCTACGATATTGGCGTTCCTGCTATTAATTGCTGCGGCGCCAGTGATGAGTGGTAAGACATTTGTTTCCTATAATTGACTACATGAAATTCCCTTTTTACATGAAATTTTAAGAAATAGGTATTCTTTTTCAATTTCGCGCCGAGTATGAACGTTTAATTTTCAATTGACTCTTTTTATACTCGAGGTAAAACATTTATAAAAGATTCATGATAGTGGCTGCAATTAAAATTTCGTAAACCATTCCAACTTCCTTGCGTCAATCACTTTCGCGCTGGTAAACACGACCATGATATAACGCCACCTGTTTTTGCTCGCTGCATTTCCTTATTGTGCTTGTAAAATGAAAAGGCTATATTACTTCATACTTCTTTTTCACTCACCTTTTTTTTGCATAAATATAGTATTCAGTAATTCTGAATAATTTTTTATATAGAAGAAACAGTGAAATGAAATAGGATTGAAAGGGCTTTAATTATAATTGATATTGAGTAAAAATATTTTATAGGCATGACAGTTCTGTTAATATAAAAATAAATTATCTCCTTTTGCCTTTACCTAAGTTTTATTACTATATTACGTTAAGGTGTATTTGTGTATAAATATTAAGACAGCCATAAAATGTTTGAAATTAAAGCAAAAATTGTCAGAAGTAGGAATTCATTAGAACATGTGTGATGAAAAATACTTCATATGAGATGCTCGTTTCTGAATTTCAACTCTCATTATCGTTTGGTGACTTAGTGTCATTATACAACCTACTATGTACTATGCGCGCCTTATTTCTTTAAACTTTTAACCCTACTACATGTAACTCTTTCCCCGCCACTTGCCGAGACGAGATTTTTATCCAATGATTGTAAGCCTTGCTTTGGCCACTTTTTCTACCTTTGTTCTCGTATTAACCACCCAGCCGGTGTGTTGTCTCAGAACAGACTTCAGAAGTATCTACCAAATATTATAAGTAATTCTAGCTATTAACTTAAGAGTAATATGACAAAGTGCTTTCATATGATTGATGGCACAAGGATATTAAAATGGTGACAGGAAACAGCTGTATGAAAGTAGTTCAGTCTGTATAAGAAAGAAGAAAAAATAACTCGTAGGTAAGATAGGTTACTTAAATATACTTCAGATTCTTCTTCTTCCGTCTTGAGGGCCTAGGCCTACCGAGGCGGCTGTGGACTGTCATCTGGCGCGATACATTCCGAATTTGGGGTAATACGTGGTCGGTGTATCAATTCCCCATCAGCCTTAATCCCGGTCCTCGCGACCAAGACGACACAAACATCCCCATGCCAGGATTCGAACCCGGGACCCCTGAGTTGTGAGGCAGCAACTGGAGGCTAGC
Source organism: Eucriotettix oculatus (assembly GCA_034510155.1). NCBI lineage: Eukaryota > Metazoa > Arthropoda > Insecta > Orthoptera > Tetrigidae > Eucriotettix > Eucriotettix oculatus. The sequence continues at coordinate 241,140,898 of CM067376.1, read as the reverse complement.
CACTACACCACTTCGAGACTATCTCTCGCCGCCGCTTACACACATCTCCTCTCACTACTTCACATCTGAGCAACTCGGTTTTCTTAACCTTTCACGGACTACAAAAACTATCCACACTTCCGGCATTTCCAAAATCTTTTCCGCTGTGATCTTAAAACTCACAAAATTGCGAATTCACTTATTACCGTATAGGTACTAAAAGTAGATTAAAGAATCCGCATTAAGTAACCGATTAATTCGGTTGACACTACTAGGATTACGAATTTTAATTAAATAAATTTTTTTTCTCCGTGGCTATGCAGCCCATTAAGGGCCTGGGCCTACCGAGTCGACTGCGGACTGTCTTCTTGTATGGCACATACCGAATTCGGAGTGACACGTGATCAGCGTATCGATCCTCCAACATTCTTAATCCCGGTCTTCTCGACCATGACAACATAAACATCCAAGCTCATGCCAGGATTCGAACGCGGGACCTCGGGGTTTGAGGCAGCAACGCTAGCCACTACATCACAGGAGATCGGCAATTTAATCAGTAGTTAATAAAAAATTAATAAATATAAAATCTATCTTTCAAAGCCATAAAGAACAAATAAATCAAGTGAATATCCATACATAGACAATTTTTTACAATTGCGTTAAGAAATGGAAATTTTTCCAAACGTTAATAACATATTAGTATATACTATCTGATTGCACTGGATTGGAAAAAGCATTAATTCGACAATCTCTTGGTCTTTTAGAATATTTATAATCAACTCGCTGAAAACCTATTGCGTTGAACGCGTGACTTACATATGTAATCGACACGTGTATGGACCAACTTGGACCACTTTGTGCCATTATCAGACCCTCAACCTTCCACATTCCATGACGGCTGGAAATCAATGTAAACGAACGACAAACAACTAAACATATCAAAATATCCAGTTTCCACAGTCATAGTGGACATTTCAGACTCAATACACATCTATTGTTCTTGTTGTTGTCACACTCAGTTCTCAGACTGGTCAGGCAGCAGCATTTGAAATAGAAGCTCAAGTAAATAAAGCCGTAATCAAGAAAGGAGTAAGATAAAGATTCAGTCTGACGCCCATGCTGTTTAACTTATATATAGAACAGGCGATGAAGAAAGTTGAAACGGAATATGGAAAACGAATCATACTATATGGAGAAGAAATAAAAATGCTACACTTTGCCGATTTTATTTTTGTATTAGGTGAGTCAGAAGAAGACTTGGAAACCATAATAAACGACATGAATGGGGATCTGGAGAAAGAGTTCAATAAGAGGATTAATAGAGGAAAAACTAAGGTAATGGAGAGTAGTTTGGGAAACAGTGGAATAATAAAAGGTGTTGATAGGTAAGGGATATTTTGACGGAAATTAAGTAATTCTGGTACTTGGGAAGCGTAATAACTAAGGATGGTAGAAGTATAGTAGACCGAAAGAGTAGGATATCGCAGGCAACGAAGGCTTTCGCGAAAAAGAGTAATTTACTTAAGGTGAATATAAAGTGTGAATACTAGGAAATCGTTTTAATATGTTCGTATGGAACTTAGCGTTATATGGGTGCGAAACGTGGACGATAGGAGTTGCGGAAAGGAAAATAATAGAATCCTTTGAAATGTGGTGCTATAGGCGAATGAAAAAATTATATTTGTGGTTAGAATCATTAACGAGGAAGTTCTAAACAGAATAGGGGAAGAGGGAACAATATGGAGGACGTTGAACAGGAGAAGGGGTAGATTAATAGATTAATATACATATATATTAAATATTTAAAAATATCAAGTCAGAGACAATAAATTGATTACGATGAACAGACGTCGACTAGTCAAGTAATTCTCTAGGTGGCGACTTAATATGTGCTCCTGCTCCCGGGACAGACGCTACTACCTGCTATCCTCCGCAAATAAAACTGACCACATCTGAGACATGAACCATTGTGACGTACCCAACACGGGTTTCTCTTACATTTAGACCAATTTATAAATTCGTTTAACATTGTGTGAAAATCAAAACATACAAATATTTATTTCATTAGCTGATTACAAAACTATGTGAAATAAATTTTATTCACAATACATCAATTTCTGAAAAATTAATTCCTTCCAAAGAAAGATAAAACATTTATTTAAGCTATTAAAACTCATTTTGTGCGCCTGTTACTCTCGGATACATTCCATATTTTAAAAATATTTTCTCTAACATTTGTTTCTCAAAATTTTTTGTTGATTCTAGTAAACTTTTAGAAACCGAACTCTTTGTTACTAAGGTGCATAAATGACTAAATGAATATATTTCACAGAAATAATAAATAAAGAGATAACTCCTACAATTTTTTAAAGTTCTTAAATCTCTCTCTCTCTCTTTCTCTCTCCCTCTCATAATTTTTCGTTTGCCGTAAAGCTTGCACAAAAAGGACGAATGCTCTCCTACACAATCGTCCAGCACCGCCTCGAACTACAAATACGACTATGCAGCGAATCATCAGGTATCCTCGTACTCGGCTTAAAATATCTATATATAGCTGCTATAAAGAGATTAAAGGAATAAAATATTTTCCCAACAGGACAAGCTGCAAGGAAGCCACCCATAAATGACAATGGTCAACCAATTAGAAAGTCAATTAAAATATTCTCACTATATTAAATGGAATTGCAGGGAGGAAATAGACCAAGATACAAAATTAATTCACAAGAGACTGATAACGATGTTTTAATAAATATATCCTGTAAGAGTGTGATTTTCATAAATACAATATTAACATTTATGATTGTAAAGTAACTTCTGCTCAGTGAACCATGGAACTAGCACAAATAAGAAATAAGTTGTTACGACCAATAAAATAATTCCTGTTAAGGTTAAGGATTATAAAACTGAAGTGAAACTTAAAGACACCAGCTAATATTAGACGTAGAGTTCTGGCTGCTCAAGATAGAAGAAGCCAAATACGAATTTAATGTTGAATTGTGTTCAAAAATGAAATGACTGCAAAGCATGCTATTTATAATGCCGCAGGTAGTGTAAAGAAATATGTAAGGTGATTACCATAAGTGATGTTAAAAGATACATAAAGCCCATTTCCTTGAGTTGTAGTAAATTATATGAACTCGTGAAGTAGATACAATGGAGTCAAACATTCCATAATAACTATTCGGTAGAAGTTGGCGTTCTTTAACTTTGTTCAGTTATGTTCTTAAAACCGTCGTTCATGTCTGACTGCAAAGGGTGACCCAGTTAACAAATTAATCTTATATCACATTCCTTGCGAAAGAAGATGCCAAATTGGATGGAATTCTAATGTAAGTTAAAGTAATTTAGCTGATACCTTATTCAAACCTCAATGGAAGACGCAGAATGGGAAGTAATGCTACTGAAGGAGGTCAATGTTATGGAGTTTCAATCTTCTATTATAACTTGCGGATATATTACACCGTTAATGGATTAGCAGAATAAGGGAAGATGGAACAATTGGTGGACTTTGATCAAGAGAAGTGTAAGAACAGAAGAGGGAGGTCAACGCTAAGTAGATCAGGGGGATGTGGTAGTTATGTAAAAAGGAATAGACTTGAGCTGGATAGGTTCGTTTGGAGGGTTGCATCAGACTAGTCTCAGGGCTGAATATTATACAACAATGGATTAGGATGCTAGGGAACGAGAACTTAGTCATAATAGAAAATATTAACTTTTAAAATCGTAATGGAAATACTGAAAGGTATGCGATAAAAGAATCAACTAGTCTGAAGAAAACGATTCTAATGAAGAATGGAGGCTAATCAATAAACAGTATATTATAAAATTGTGAGTGGTGAATGTTACACAAACTTAGTGACCTATCTATGATATATACCAAGTGCCTAAAAATGACATATATACTTTTCTAGGATATTTTAAAGGAAAGGGTAGATAAAATTTTGAACAGAAAAATCTGTTTCGATAATAAACTGTTTGAACTGTACTCTACGGCGACTTTCAGATAATACGGACTTAACCATACGGAAAAAGTTGAACACGGTGTGGAGTATGCCCTCTATAGAATTACATTGCTGTAGAGAATGATATACGTTTCCAGAATACAATCAGTCCTTCTGTAAGACGAAACCCAAGGTCGTCTTTATAGGATCGTAATCTACAACGCCCGACTCCATCGCATACCGTTTTCGCCATATTTACGCAACGAGGTACTAACACAGTCTACAGTGTGATCCAAAGATACGCCGCACCCTGATTTTATAATCGGTGTGCATGTTAGCCAACTACACCAGACATCACTTAGGAATGTAACGACAACAAGTAACACATCTTATAAAATATAAACAGAATATTAATGCACCATCATTATGTTTGGTGGTGACAGGCTACCAGAAACTATTGCAGTTGGTAGCTTAGCCTCTCCCCTTTAATAACACTGAAAATACCTAAATTTTATAGTTTAACAATCCTACCAGGATTTCGCCTAAGTATGATGCACAGAAAACCGTAGACAACCCTCAGGCATGTCAGCTCTCGACATTTGTCGTGAATCTGATGACGGACTTTTATGTACGGATGCAGCATTTCCGACGCCGTGCTTCGACAAAGCTTATAAACAGCTTAATGACCAGTCCAATAATGCATTATTGGTTTGGAGCGGGTTGATGTTGGCCGCCTGTGGCGGCCATCTTCTTTTGGTGAGTCCTTTATTATTCTGTCACTGATGACAAATCATTAATGCAAGTTACACGATTGAGCTACACGTCCAAATAATAAAACTTTTTTATCAACATAAGTGTTCGTTAATGCAAACGTTGCGCATGTTGCGCCCATTTTACGGCAGACCACGGTGGCCCTTCAGAGTCGACTCTCCAAATTCGAGACTACATGTTTGGTGAGCAATCAGCCGACACCCACACGCCAAAGGAACGCCAGATCGGCCGAAATATCACAGGAGAAAAGAGGTAGCCAATTCCTCGCCGGGCTCAAAAACTCGTCCTTTCGCAGACTTTAACTTGGCATACAGCCGTACAAGATTAAAATGACCCAAGAGCACAAAGTTAATGAAATAGACAGTGCCGTTTGTTCGCTGACTGGGTTCGGAGTGTTTACAAGAGGACCCCAATTTTGGCCAAAACAATCATCAACAGCGACGAGGCGCATTTTTGGATGAATTTTTTTATTATTATTTTAAAAACTTTTATCGTACAGATTATCAGTTAGGACGATAACGATACAGTATATACAATATTAAAAAAGGTATATAATTAACATGATAACGTGAAGATAGGTTAATCCATTTAATTAACCTACTTTAGGAGAATTGGTTATGTTTATTTATTTTTGCGAGTACCTGAGGGGCATACGACTTAGGTGGGTGAGGATTGACAGGCAGTGAACTGATTTTTGGAGGATTAATGAGGATGTGGTCTGCGGACATGATGGTAGAGTGGGTTAGGGTGTGCCTGAATGATCAGGGGGAAGGATGAGGTCAATTGGAAGTTTTCTTTTGAGGCGACGGGAGCGTGGAGGTGGAGGAGGATTGTTGTGAAATTGCTGGATCGTGAGGTTTGGGTGGTTGAGTGCGCTTTTGATTAGGTTTGTTATGGATTTGGAGATTACTGAGTTAACATTGGGAATTTTGATGTTATGATGGATGACGGAATTTCTTAGGTACCAGGGAGAGTTTGTAATGGTGCGTAGTATTACGTTTTGTTTGGATTGAATTTTGGCTGAATGGGTTTTGGCTGTTGTTCCCCATATGTAGGGGCATAAGACCAGGTGGGTTGTATTATGGAGAGGTATATGAGGCGTTTTGAGCTGCTGGTGACAGGGGATTTTCTGTTTAGGAGGGGATATAGAGTTCTGAAATTTTGGTTTATTTTGGAGAGGAGAAAATTAATGTGAGGTTTCCAGGATAGTTCTGAGTCAAACATGATTCCGAGGTAGGTGGTTTCCGTTTTTGTAGGGATTAATGAATTGTTTAGATAGAGATGAATTTGGGGAGGAGGGTTTTTTGTTAGGGTGAATGGGATGGTTATTGATTTGGTGGGGTTGATACTGATTCGCCATTGTTTGGACCATTGCTCTAGGTTATTGAGCGCTGATTGGAGTGGTTGGAAATCGGAGGTGAGGGAGGAGGTTTAATAGGAGATGGCTATGTCGTCTGCGAAAAAGATTGTGCTAGTGTTAGGATGTTGTGGGATATCATGGGAGAAGATGTTGTATAGGAAGGGGGCAATGACACTTCCTTGGGGGACGCCCGCCGCGATTGGGTGAGGTTGTGAGAGGTGGTTATTTATTTTGACAGAGATGGTTCTGTTTTTAAAGGTAGTTTATGAGTATTTTGTAGTGGGTGTCATTAAGGATGTCTTTAATTTATCAAACGCTTTTTCAATGTCGATATAGGTGGTGATGAGGGATTTGCGATGTTCAAAGGAGTTGTTAATGAGGTTGGAGAGACGGTATATTTGATGGGGACAGGAGTGTTTTGGGCGAAAACCGTATTGAGTGTCAGGAATCAGAGAGGATAGTTGATTAATTAGTTGTGGTAGGAGTAGTTTTTGGAACAATTTGTATAATGTGGGAAGGAGATTTATTGGACGATAACTCTCAGGGTGTATTTTTCGTTTGTTTGGTTTCGGTATCATTATTATGGTTGCGTGTTTCCATTTGGTTGGAAAATAAGTGGTTCTGAGGATAGCGTTGAAGATATAGGTAATTAAGATTTTTTTTTTGGGAGATGTTTTAGGTGGCGGTTTGTGATGAGGTCGTGACCAGGGGAGGCTTTGTTTTTTAGGTTTCTTATTGCGGTTGATATTTGGGGAGGGGTAAAGAGTTTTGGGAGGGGTGATAATTGTAGGGATTGTAGGAGTTTTGCTGCTGTGGCCTGGTTGTGATTGTTGTAGAAGCAGCTGTTGGGGGAGAATTGCTTGGTCAGTAGTTGGGCGAAGATGTTAGCTTTTTGGGAGGGAGTTGTAAATCAATTATTGTATTTTTTAAGTGGAGGGATATCGGTTTTTTTCTTAGTCAGGTGATTTGTTTTTTGCCATAGTGATTTGTCGGTTGCATTAAGTTGCTGAAGAAAATTGAAGTGTGGAGTAATTTTTGAAGTCGTCTAGTAATGTCATTGTATTTTCGCTTTTTGCGGGATTTTTGGAAATATTCCATTGTCTTCGTAGAGATTTTTTCTCGAGGAGTAGGTTATCTATTTGATTTTGGTGAGCGTTTGGTGGATGTAGTTTAGTTGGTTTTTGGTAGGAGGCTATGGCAGCAGCTGTGAAGATGATGGATTTAGGTGATTTAAGGCCAAGTCTATATCTATGGGTGATTTTAGTGGGATGTTGAGGACTGTTAGCTTTTCTATTAGTTGGGAGAAGTTGTTCCAATTTGTGAGAGTGACATTTGGGGTGCGATTAGTGGAGTGGGGTGGGAGGGTGAGATTAAGGTGTGCTATTAATGGTAGATGATCGGAACTGAGTTCGTGCAGAACTTTTGGGCTGTGGAGGTAATGTGAGGTTTTGTGACAGATGAAAAAGTCCAATACATCTGGTGATTTGAGGCTGTCTGGGTAATGTGTTGGTTCAGTAGGGTAAATAATCTTAACATGGGATTTGTAGAGTACAAGATTTAGGTCGTTGCCTCTAGAATTGGATGTTTTGGATCCGAAATTAGGGTGTTTGGCGTTGTAGTCACCTCCCATTATGTATGGGAAAGGGCGGGATAAGATAAGCTTTCTCCAGGTGTCAGGTGAGATATGGTTTGTTGGGGCAGAATAGAACAAGGAAATGTTTATGGGAGTGTTTGTGTTTAGAGTTATTTGAGTTAGTTGGAGTTCAGGGAGAGTTATGGAGGGGAGTTGATTGTGATCTATTGAGCTTTTGATTAGGATGGCGGAGCCGCCTTTTCTAGTGGAATTTGGATGATCAACTCTATAGATTTTGTATTTCTGGAAGTTATAGGGTTGGGTGGGCATAAGTTTAGTTTCAGTTAAAAGCAGAAGGTCGATGTTGTTCTTTTGTAGGAATAGTTTGAATTCGTGATATTTATTGGTAGCCCCGCGGGCGTTCCAAGTGCATATGGATAGATATTGTGGAGGAGTGTGGATCACTTTTTCGAGTCTATTAGCTTGGGGATTATTGTAGTTAGGAAGTGGATTAGTGGGGTGATGATGGAGATCAGGTTGTCTATTTTGCAGCACAAGGAGTTGAGAAGGTTGTTTTGGTTTGACGAATCAGTGTAGGGTTGTTGGGGGATTTGCGGAGTGGTGTGGGTTTGTTTAACGATGTTCGCATAGGATGTAGGGCTTGAGCTGTTTTGTAGGGTTTGTGTTGTTGGGGGTGGGATTTGTGGTTGTTGAGGTTTTTGGAGTGGAGCCGGTTTGAATTGGATGGGTTTTGAGTATGATAATTGTAAGGATTTTTGGATGAATGGGTATGTTATCAAGCACAATTACCGTATATGGGTCGACGCCAACACACACGAGGTTCACCAGGTGGCAATGTAACCACAAAAAGAAACTATTTAGTGCGGATTTTGGGCCGGCAGCGTCATTGGTCCGTACTTTATTGAAAACGACGTTGGAGAGGTCGTCACTGGCAGCGGTTGCGCTACAGACGATGGTAACCTTATTCTTTTGGCCAATATATTGAACGATACGGACGCAGATGACATGTGGTTCAAGCAGGATGGTTCTATGTGCCACTCAGCGGACGCTACGATGTGAGGGTATGGTTAACTGTCGCAGAGGTGACGTGAATTTGCCTCCAAGATCGTGCGATTTGATCCCGCTACACTTTTTCCTGCAGAGTATCCTAAAGTCACCAATAAGCCACAATAGACCGATTCTCGTAAAGTCAACATAACCCAGGCTTTGCTGAAGAGTCATTAAAAATTGCACCACTTGGATTCGTGCCACGGTGAGCTGCCGTGGCAGACATTTGAACGATGTTACATATCATACATAATGGCAAACGTGGGTCTTTCAAATAAAAAAGTAATTCCGGAATACGCAGGTTGATTTATTCCATTTCAACAATGAACCTCCCTTATTGAAGAATCCTTTATAATACATTTTGTAGAGACAGGGTAAGGGGAATTTGTTCTGGGCATAAAATTAATGCATTCGTGAACTAACCGAAAATGAAACGGACATCATTGTTTCTTACAAAACTATACATACAACATAGTGTCTACAGCGTAGCAGCCTGTTACATAAATCACCGTCCACAAAACGGAAAAAATTATTATGGAGTTTTATAAAATTGAAAACATAAAATATAATAAGTCTGTGTTAAAAGTACTGTATATTAATACACAAAGAAGAAGAAAAAATACAGACAAAAAGTTATAAAGTTAAATTTGAGGCGTTTCTCCAATTCTTGTTGGGTGATTTAAATTGCAATAATAAAAGAACGGTATATTACACAAACAAGGTGACGAACTCACAAACCCTGGTATATGCCGAGTGTCGGCTCTTGTGGTTTTCAATCATCAGACGAAGACAATTTGGGTTAACAGGTTACATGAGGCTGTTCCTGAAACAGGCAACTCCCCTTTAATAGCATAGGAAGGGAATTGAAAAGGTGAGATGCGGAAGGTAGCCAAGGGTTAACTAGGGCCCCCGGGCTGTGATTTAAGAATCCTACCGCGTGTTTCACCTAAAGAGGTGCAGGGAGAACCCTAGAAAACCTGCATCAGGTAGGTCGGGCATTGGGCACTATTCTCACGCCCTTCCGAATGACGGCAGACGAGTTTTTTTTTGGTTAACAGGTTGCATGAGGGTGATCCTGAAACAGACAACTCCCCTTTAATAGCATAGGAAGGGAATTGAAAAGGGGGGATGCGGAAGGTAGAGCAAGGTAGCCAAGAGTTAACAGGGCCCCCGGGCTATGGTTTAAGGATCAACCCGGTGTTTCACCTAAAGAGATGCAGGGAAAAACCTGGAGTTTCATTTAAACAATTTGGCAGAGCTTATTCCCGACTTCTACTGCGAGTTAACCATGCGAATGCGTCGCACATTCTTGTTACCCAAAACTGATTAATCACCAGAAAATGTAATAAAAATTAATGATGCTGATTATAACGATGTATCGGTCTTTAAGAACAATGGAAAATAACAAGTTTCGAAAGTGATCTGTGTCCGACAATTTCGAGATGAACATGTTTATAACGGACGGATGGGACCGAAAAGCGGTGAGCTATTGCGTCGACTGGCTTTTGGCAAGCAATGCATGAACGTGTCCACGCTCTGCAGTTTCGCCGATTCCGGTTCAGACGTAACGGCCAGTTATCAGTTTTTCAGACGCATGACAACTGGATTTTTTTTGGATAACAGGCTACATGAGGGTGTTCTTGAAACTGGCAACTCCCCTTTAATAGCATAGGAAGGGAACTGAAAAGGGGGGATGTATGAGAAATGATTGCTTTGAGCTGCAGGCAGCTTGTCATGTCACTACTAAAATGTGAAACATAACGGATTGTCATGGTAAAACATAACAAAATATGGAATTTGGCGTAAGTAAATCGAAGGCAGCCGGCTTGACAGAAATTGAAAAAGGTTGCATACAGGGTAATAAAACCTAGATATTTCGGCGCCGGTCTGGATTTCCTAAAATCATTGAGACTGTGGGATACTTGGCTGTGACGGGACCTGGTGTTTTCCCAAAAACATTGGTCGTAAGTTGATTACTCCTTCCAAATTCTAAAGGTAAAAACTTTTCATTTGAGAGGACTCCGTCCCCGCCTCAGAAGAAAATCCAAACATGGAGTGGGGAAAGGTTATTAGAAACGGATGCAAATTGATTTTCGGAGATTAAGAAGTTGGAAACTAAGAGAATGACGATTGCCAATAATCATTCGGATGATAATGGATGGTGAGAGTCTTAGAGCGTGATTGATAGAGAGAGTGGTAAAAAGATCACGACGCAGAGGCTGTTTAGATCTGCGGAGTGGTCTTTAATTTATTAAGCCAGGGCGGAATGCTTGGTCTTAATCTTAATAAGAAGTTTAAATGGTTTTCTAAGGGTGACATATTTATATCACATTTTCATTGTTTCGAAATATATAACAATGAATTTAATATCTAACTGCTTTTGTTTTTCATTACATTTCTAACAGAAATTATATAATTTATTAAAACTAAGCTACACTAAATTTTCCTTAGTTAACCCTCCCAAAGAAAGGCGATTTATGGTAGAATCTATGTTATGGAATTAAGATAAAACCAAACAGTCAGCATAAACCATTGATCACCACCACCACCGTGTGTTGTTTCTAATATTATATGATTATTCAGTATTAACCATTCAACTGTAACGGTTTAACACATCTAATCGGACTTCGGCGGTTTAGGAGTCAAAAGAAAAGAGACATTATTTGACAAACAGGGATAATAAAACCCAGACATTTAGATGGCAGCGGAGATTGTCCCACGACCGCTGGAATGTGGAGACGGAGGCTGGGAATGAGCATGAATTTCCCAAAGGACCTTGGGGAAGAGGGGAAAATTATTATTCCCAGAGAAGAGTAACATTAAATCTGATTGGTTAATGTTTATCCCTGCAACCTTTTGATTATGAATTAAAGAAGCTGAGAAGATGTATTAATAACCCTTGCAGACGGATAATGCAAGGACATTGAGGAGACGTGAGTGGTTAATCAGATGATATTAGTGGCAGATTGTGAGATTTCAGTACATATGATCACATTAACGGATAGATAGTCTGAGGAGACGAGGTGAAGACTAGGAAATTGTGCTGAACCAGGGATAATAGGAGCGGTTGCGAGGTGTGGTCAAAAACGACTCAATTAGGAGGAAATAGCAGTGAGGGAAAGGCCCTGGAAGATCCATTATGTTGACACGATAATTACTCCTGTAACCTTTTTGCTTTAATTTATTGGGCCAGGGCAGAATTATTGCTCTTAATCTTAATAAGAAGTTTAAATGAGTAGCCTCAATTTTACAACAAGGAAGTCGAGAGGTATCTGTGACCGGTACGAGATCTGAGGACGAGCGGCGAGTTCGAGGGAAATGAGAAAACGGTTTGTAACCTTTCTTCCGGTTTCCTCGTACTGCCAATTCCGAATAGGGTTTATGTTCTTAAATCTGCTGCTATGAGAATACGACCCAAGAATAGGTATCGTGTATCTAAATGTTAGTTTGAAAATATTTAATAAACTATGTAACTATATAAGGCCAGCTTTGTAAATTGAATTTGATTAAATTAATATATGTAAATTCAATGGATTCCCATTTTTATGTAATATTATTAATTTAAAACCAATATATCCCCCATATATCCACCTCAGGTTTAAGATGCGTGAAAGGATGGAATTATTGAGGCGCTAAAAAATTTTGACAGTAACTAGCGATAGTACGCTGATCACTGAGCTTGACGGGAAATTAGCTTCTTTGAGACAAAACCGAGTGGCTGCCATCGGCCTCCAACGTACTGCTGAAGCAACAGCGAACAACAAAATGGATCTGGATGGGGGCCAGGAGGATTACAGCGGCGATGGCGTGTAACTGGTAGCGAGAGGTCCGAGGCTTTGGTCCTCGTAGCGTTGCATGTAATTTCGCCTACTAGTAAAAAGTGATCATGCACAGAAAATGGTGAAGACCTCAGGAGTCAGAAGTCCGGAGGGCGTAACTGTTTTACTGTAAATAATTCAATACTATTTGCTGCATTAGAGGACGTATCTCGCTGGTTATCATTCCCTCAGTAAAACCGCCGTGTGAATTACGCAGACCTATATACTCATGTTGGTTTTCTCGTTGTCTACTATTTCATTCAAGTGAATCAGCTACTTAGTTATATTTTATTACTAATTTATGAATTATTTGTTAATATCTGTGTGTTGTATGTACCGTTTTTTTCTGTTTACTGGCGAACTGGCCGACAACTCTCGGGAAGTTCTGGAACTTGTCAGCACTGCGTCGCCACTGACGAAGCAGAAAACGGTGCGATGTTTCAAGGAGAACATCAAAATGGACGACGGGAAAAATTATGAAATAGAACACATTAAGAAAAATGTAAGTCTACAGCTTTTTTCCCAAAAAATAGAATTTTATTTTATTGCTAATTAAATCTATACGATTTTTTTTGGTTTGATTGTTTAAACATGTACGTCCACTATTAGCTTGTATTTTTAAAAGAAATATAATGCTGTAAGACGATGTTATACGAATATTTATAATAATATAAAACCGTATATTCTATTAACTCTTCAAAATGTCTATAAATATAGGATAATGCCCAGGAGATACCAAATGAGCTTAAATTGATCATTAAACGAATTTGATTGGAACTGATAGCATTGGCTTAAAGGAATTTAAAAAAATGTTTTCGAAAATTAGTTTATGAAGTAATTAAAGCCAGAGTAGATTTTCCAGGACTCAGAACATGTCGAAAAAAGATATCATGGGATTTTAAATTTATTGACATAGTGTGATCAACTCGGAAGGGACATTATTCGGGCATTCCACTGTGTCAGAAAATAGCAAATTAGAAACCTGTAGTAAAAACGGAATATGTGATAGATGCTTACGACATGAAACTCTACTCCAAATTTTCTAAAAGTAAAATCTAAATTTCTCTTCGCGAAAATAAATAGGCTGAATCAAGTGGGTTCATTTTGTTAACGAGTGCTCGGTGTCCTATTTTTCTTTTCTTTTACCAGAGGACGAACACAGTTTTTATGAGTTCAAAGATTTGGACTCCGCTTTTGTCATGAGTCTCACTTTACATATTCTCTTGACTTTTAATACTCATACAACGAAATATGCAACTAATGTAGGAAATAGTTTATTGTTAGGATACCTGAAGACTATTGATATTGGATTGGACAGAATGAATATTTCCACAGGATTAGAAAAGTTATACACTTTTTCAACTATTATAAATATTATTTAATATGTCTGATTTATAAATTCCCTGATTTTTTGTTCATAATTTATAGGTTTTAATCCATTTTAGTAATTTCTGAATTTTATATAAACTTATTCATTTGAAATTAGGGGAGTTTATAGATGACAATTTAGCCATAATAGCCTAGAAACAAAATTGAAATTTTTAACAAAAATTTAAAAAATTACAAAATACTTTATAATATGTAAAACATTTCATTTTTCAATATGACCCTTAATTGTATTAAATTTAATACCTTCATTCTGTCAAAGGATGGAATAATTTCTATTATGCCTCTTCTTGTGTGTTTTCTTGACTCGGTTCGAATATAAAACGTGTCTATCACACCTCAAATCCTGTAGTAATA